>OZ020314.1:25252654-25691871 GCA_963971305.1 Arcuatula senhousia | reverse complement strand
ATTATTATTAAGGTCTTTCCCTTTCCAAAGGGAAGACCTTATTGATTTCGTTCTGCCTATTATTATTAAGGTCTTTCCCTTTCCAAAGGGAAGACCTTATTGATTTCGTTCTGCCAATTATTATTATTATTATTCTTTTTTTTCTGCCATCAGCGTCAAAAAATTGCCTTGACCGATTTTGATGAAATTTGGCACACTTATTCAGCACTGCCTGGAATCGACGTGATTTAGGGCCTGACGCTAAACTATTTGTAGTTACGGTGCAATCGCGCAAAACGCAGTTTACCCTTGTTATTAGATCTCCTCAGAGACGGTAATAGTTATCAACAGTGGTTCCTTAAATCCTGGTGATCATTTATCATGCAAAAAAAATGCTGTAATTTACTTCCTGGTTGCGCACATATGGCGCAAACTTGGCGCAAAATGTCAAAGTTGTCCGATTTTGATGAAATTTGGTTTCCAGGTAGATTTGAGGGTCCTGATTAAGAATCTGTGGTCAAATTTTTTTTGCGTTTACCATTGCCAAAATGGCGGTCGTCAAATGTTTTTTTACTTATAACTCGAAAACCGTTAGAGATAGTATAGACAATATTGAACAAAAAATGATTGTCTTGAAAAGACCTACAATTTGAGTCCAAGAAGTGCATGATTCGGTTGAGCAGTTTCAAAATGGCGGCCGAAACAGGTTTTCGCGAAATACGTTTTTTGCCAATAACTTGAAAACCGTAACAGATAGTATAATAGACATGTGTATAAAAAATGACCGTCTAGGCAAGACCTATCATTTAAGCCCAAGTAGTACATGTTACAATTGAGTGGTTTCAAAATGGCGGCCAAAAAACATCATCCAAAGCATTATTTTGTGTCGCGACGTGCCAACAAAATTTCTTTCAAAACAGTTAGTCCTAAAGACTTGGGACCTTCACCAATCGTCTTAGGTGACATAAGTTGCATCCGAAAATATATATGTCATAGGTAAAATCTCAAGTTTCAATAATTGCGTCATGACTTCATATAGGAATGTATTGCGCAATATATAGTAATCCATATTTAACAATGTAATGTTAAGGAAATGTCCATAGCAACCATATATTTTCATAATCAGTTAAGAAGGGGCTACTCCTGATTTTGATATAAAAATGATTTATTAAATCATGAGAAAATCATATCGAATTGTTGTCTCAGTTAAAGCTTAAGATAATAGTTAACCAATCAACACCATCAATAGCAAACTATATATAGCCTTCTTCCTGAAAAGATCAATTGAACTGAAGATGGGAGACTCTTAGTTTAGTTAAATATAATTAAGATATGAAGTGAATATGTCACTATTTTGATAATAATTCATTATTCAGTGATAGCTTTATACCTTTATATTATAGATTTTTTATTTGTGTGTTTTTTTGTTTTTTTTTCTATGTATTAATACATAAGTTTAAAGACAATAAAGTTTGATTGATTGATTGTAAAAGAACACATTAGTAGCGTGGTATAATTTACACATAAAAATAATTTTATTATAATTTCTGGTATCGAAATAAAGTGAAGGAATCCACGTCCGGGCTCCACGTCCTGTACATGTACGACTATGAATGGCCGTTCATGTCATTTGTGCGATTATATACGCGTATATAAATATAATACGCGTACATTTTGGGTTTATATGCGTATATTACGCCAATATACGCGTCTATCATTAAATATATACGTTAATTCTAAAATATATGAATGTCTAGTATATAATCAAACAATGTTACTGTAATTCCAACCCTGAAAATCATATGACAAACAGATTCTGATTTTTTGAGTGCCCTCTAAAATGATACATATTTATAATATACGCGTTTACGTTCTCATATTCTTGTTATTTTCTCATGAATGATCAGTTTGCGTCAACTTCTTAAATAGATTTTAAAACTTTTTATAACTACTGCTTAAATCTATTTTTATAACATCACGAAACTCACTATTTGATATTTTCATAACGTTTTGCAAGTTATACTTATATGACCTTATATTGCACAACCGCATTCCTTTTTACTTTTGTTGCGCACATTCTAAATGTAGAAAAACGTAGTGCATTATGGGACTAGGAAACATATATCCTGTTTGATTTGATGTGGTCGTAGCGAAATTGATTTGTTAAAATTTCCATCAGTGAACGTTTTTACGGGGTTGAGGATTGTATACTGGTCTTGTATCAGGTTCATAGACCCCAGCGCTGATTTGTATTTAGTTGATTAGTTATCAGACTGTTAGTGTTGAAGTTGTTTTACTCGATTTTCGATTATACAGTTATACTGAACATTATACAGCGAGCTGCCTGGCCTGTGTTTACAGAAGGAAATCGTTTACTTTGGTAGGTATTTACTCACAGATAGATCATTAAATGGCTATTGAAGTGACAACTTAAAAATGCAATGCACACATATGAAAAAAAATGTATTGAATTTAATTCATTTACCCAGTAGATGAAAAAAAAGTGTGTTTCTGGCATGTTTTTCTACATGTGTATCTACAAATTTATTATTTAGGGGACGACTATTTGATTTTGAGGGGGGGCTGGCAGGTTTTGTATATTAATATTCTGGCCTGGAAAAGTTGGAAATAAATAATCTGGCCTCTGTTTGCAAGAAAATAAATAATCTGTCGTGTCTGTCCCAAGATCCTTGCTCAATTAAGCTATTGTATGCAGAAAATAAATATCGGCGAAAAAAATATTCTGGCAAAAATTTGAAAATAAATAATCTGTCTTGACTAAAACTGCCAGCCCCCCTCAGAATCAAATGGCCTTCCGCTTATGTACCCTTGTTTTACTGGGCTTGGGTAGCCGAGTGGTCTAAGCCGCTGGTTTAAATACCACATTGTTGATAACTAGCCGATCGTCTCTCAGCAGGTGTTTGTAATTTACAAAAAAAAGGGACTTCCCCTACTGTATGTGATTAGGTTTGTCAGTAACCTGCCCAAGGTCGGTGGTTTTCTCCAGGTACTCCGGTTTCCTCCACCAATAAAATTGACTGCCCTACATGGCCTAGGTGCGTCGATAAAGAGCGTTAAACACCAACACACGTCACACACACCCTTGTTTTACATGCTGACCCTAGTCGTTTAATTGCCATTTTTGCATGGGCACTGTTAAACGTCTATTCCCCATTACATGTACCTCAAAGTAAAATAATAAAACAAGACCAAATACCTATTTAGAGTCGTAGGGTTTATAACCTTACAAAAAAACTACCTGGCTGCCAAATTTCAGGCATACTGTGAAAGAGATCTCACCACTTTTTTCTCAAAACCAGTTTTTGCCATGTTGCTGATTATTTTCCTGTCAAAGGCCTTACTGTACAAATAAGTTCACAATAAATGTTTGAAAATCGAGTGACGAGAATTACTTGCTGGTTAGATCTACTCAGTGACCAGTCCCTACAATCATGCAAAAACATACATGAATGTTGGCCCGTCTGTGATTGGAAATTGTAAAGTCCTGTAAAAGCGGTCTAGCATCTGTATTTAAAACATTTAAATGTTGTGGAGCAGTTTTTAGCTCACCTGACCCGAAGGGTCATGTGAGCTATTGTCATCGTTAAGCGTCCGTCGTCCGTCCGTCGTCCGTCGTCCGTCCGTCGTCCGTTAACTTTTCTTCAAAGATCTTCTCTGAAACCACTGAAGGGATTGTATTGATACTTGGTATACATGATCTTTAGGATGTCCTCTACCAAGTTTGTGAATTATATACATGTCGACCAACCAACATGGCCGCCGTTGCTAAAAATAGAACAGGGGGGTCAGACCATTGTTTTTGGCTTATAACTCAAAAAGTATAAGAGATAGAGAAAATCCGAAGCAACCTGCCTTGTTCAGCATCAAAAGCTCTACGAATCTCTCCATTGAGTCAAAGTTTTGAAACGACTCCTTATAGGAGTTATTGCCCTTTAATCATCAAAATTGACCATTTTTGCAGTTTTTGGACTATATCTTGAAAACCGTTAGAGCTAGAGGAAAAGTTAGCATTGCAGAATTGTTTAGCTCATTGAGATCTACGAGAGTGATTCAGGGATTAAATTGTCAGATCAGCCGTTTAAGAGTTATTTCCCTTTAACTGTTTTTTCCATTAATTTACACTGATTTTCAAAAATCTTCTTCTCTAAAACCACTGAAGGGATTGCATTGATACTTTGTATACATGATCTTTAGGATGTTCTTTACCAAGTTTGTGAATTATATACATGTCGACCAACCAACATGGCCGCCGTTGCTAAAAATAGAACAGGGAGGTCAAACCATTGTTTTTGGCTTATAACTCAAAAAGTAAAAGAGATAAAGAAAATCGGAAGCAAATTTTCTTGTTCAGCATCAAAAGGTCCTTACAGTAGTTATTGCCCTTTAACTGTTTTTTCTATTAATTTAAACTGATTTCCAAAAATATTCTCTGAAACCACTGAAAGGATTGTTTTGCAACTTTGTATACTTGAAAGTTTGTGAAATTTATTCAAACTTTGGCATAAGAGATCAGGTGAGCGATTCAGGCTCCTGGGAGCCTCTAGTATTTACATACACATGCATGATACATGTACAGTAAAAGTATTTGTTGTTGTGGAGCAGTTTTATTTACATACATCATACATGTACAGTAAAAGTATTTGTCCTCTTGGCACACCTTTAAAATATGTTTACTTTTGCACACATTTACAAATGTATCCTATATCATTCATGTATATGGTGTTATGTAATTAGTGACAATCATATCATTTTGACATTAAGTAAAATATTCTTATAAAATAAAATATGAATTAGATTGTAACCTACATGTGTACATATGTATGATGGGACGCAAGAATTTACGATTTTCATGTTGCCAGCAGTGTGTTGGAAAGCAATATAAAAGTGTTACAACTTTCTTTAGCACAAAGTGTCCAGGGTTCCCTCTCATCCTTGAAAACTGGAAAAACCCTTGAATTTTATTTTAAAGTTCAAGGACCTGGAAAAGTCCTAGAATTTTTAAAAATCAAAACATTCTTGAAAAACCCTTGAATTTTTTATTATGACACCTTGTCGGCTGTTTTGGGGAAAATTGTATATAAATATCAGGATCTATCATTTTGACGACAATTTTCATCTTTGAAAATGACTAAAATACCCTTGAAAAGTCCTTGAAAAACCCTTGAAATTTTAGTAATGAAAAAAGTGGGAACCCTGCATGTCACAAAAATTTCTGTTCCAGTTTTCCGGGCAACTACAATTGTACATGTTGTACATGTCACAGCTTCTTGATATTTGGCTTGTATGACATCCTAAAGTACAACATGTATAAGGTGTATTTAGTAATTTTATGCCTGAAATTCATCTACTTCCTGTTTGCCAAATGTTTTAAGATGGAGGCGACATACATCTTCCATGGAAGACCCCCAATGCATGTACTCCTCCTAAACCGCTAAATGAATTTTTTGATGATGAAACTGCATGAAGGAAGTGCACTCAGTATTCCTTATATTAGTCAATTAAAAATAAATTTTTCCTCTTGTCCATCTGTATGTCTGCACAACTGATTTTTAATTTTTGATTACAGCAGAAATACATGTATGATGGTGGCAATAAACTTTATACACCATGTACACATATGCATGAGTATATGTGCATATATAAAAATTGTCATAATATGTACCCCTGACATCAACATACACACACACAAAAAGAACATGTTGTAAGTTGAGGTACTTTTGTTAATTGACATTTAATCATAAGATATAAAATACATTTTAACCTGCGTCGCTGAAAGCAGGTCTAGTAGTCGGGTCACTCCGTCCGTCGTCTGTCTGCCCATCTGTTCATCGCGCTATTGGGAGCAGAAGTGGTATCCTTAGTGAGTTTACTTGCAGTTCTAGATAAATATATTCTTATAAAAAAAATTCTTTGAAACTGTCCATACCTGAATACAGAAAAAGGGTCATGGAAGCTTATTTCTTCATTTTGGGTTTGTCATCTTATCTTTTTATACCCCTGCATACAAAGCTTAGTTTAATAAGATGGATATGTAGGAATCATTGGGAAGAAAGTCCACCAAAGGCTGCATGTGTCAAAAAAACTTTTGTCAGTCCACCATGGGCTGCATGTGTCCAGAGCAAGTGACTATTTATATTTGGCCTAAAACGTACAGGGTTCGACATGTTGCAGTCGTATCATGCTGCGCTTGGCCAATCGTTTAATTAGAAGCTTTTAATTATACCCCACGAAAGGAAGGGACCCAAAACATAATTTATAAGTTTGCATAGATATGTCAAATATCCATGGGCTGCATGTGTCTAAAGCATTTGACAATCCATATTGGGCCTCCAATGTTACACAGGGTTCAACTTGTTGCGGTTGTATCATGCTGCGCTCTGGTAGCTTTTTCATTCTGTTAGATAGTAGGGGCCACATGGGGCTAAAATGAAACGTAGCAGATATCCTTAATAAGGGACCAAAAGAGATAATTTTTATACAACCGCAAAATTTTTGCGATTGTATAATGTTATAATGTCGTCGTTTGATAAGATGTTTGTTACCACTAAAGGAGGGTTGGTATTGCATTTGGGGTTTGTGGCCCCTACCATTGTAGAAAAAAGGACCAAAAGGGGCTAATACGGTGTATTGACAAAACTGTTGTAAAATGTTTATTATTCATTCGATTTGGAAAAATCTTTTTTTTTATTGAATTCCTCATTAAATTCTGTCAACTAAATGTGTCAATGGTTTTAATATATATTGCACCGTTACATTGCTACAGGGGGCCAAAAAGGGGCCACGCCCTGAAAATCGACTTTTTTATTAGTGGTCTTTTTTTCATTGGAATCCTTGTGAAAATCCCTGACTGTGTTTTTCAATCAGATTTGCAATATCTCGAAATTAGGGGTCGAAGAAAAAACTCCATTTTTATTTAAAGTTTGTCCAGGTAAATAAATTTAGCTGTAGTGGACCAGCCCATTGTTAAGAAGTTTTAATATGATGGTTATATCCACTCAAGGAAGGTTGATACTGTATTTGGGGTTTGTGGCCCCTATCGTTTTAGAAAAAAAGGGCCAAAAGGGGCTAAAACAGGTGCACTGACAGAACTGTTGTAGAATGTTTGTTATTCTGTCATAAATATTTTAGCTGTACAATTGTAAATTTAGATACCACCATGATTTATGTTGTTCTTTGCTTGTTTTGTATTCATGTTTATTTTTTAAGTTTTGTAAAGCTATAACCAATGCGGTTTACTTTGTGCTTTAATAAAATTTAAAAAAAATATTCATTCGAGTTTGAAAATTGACTGTCACCTGAATGTGTCCATGGTTTGAAAATATATTGCACCTTTACACTGCTGCAGGAGTCCAAAGACATAACTTTTTTTTGGGTGAAAAAGTAGGGATAAAAAAGAACCAAACATTTCAATTAATATAAGACTTTTTCTATTACATGTTTATGTAAATATATATATGTCAAATATGCATTTTAAAGTCAACCACAGGGTGCATGTGTCAAAAAGCTTTATAAGTCCACCATGGGCTGCATGTGACCAAAGCAATAGACTATCTATATTGGGCCTCCATCGTACAGGGTTCAACATATTGTGGTGGTATCATGCTGCGCTCAGCGTAGCTTTTTATTTGTTCACCTGGACCGAAGGTCCATGTGAGCTATTGCCGTCACTTGGCGTCTGATGTCATCTGTCGTCTGTTAACAATTTTTCAAAAATCTTCTCCTCTGAAACTACTGAACAGAATTTTACATGTATGAAACTTGCTATGAATGATCCTTAGGGTGTCCTGCACCAAAGTTGTGTTTCAATTTTTGATCTGTAAAAAAACATGGCCGCCGTTACTAAAAATAGACCAGGGGGGCCAGACTACTGTTTGTGGTTTGTAAATCAAAAAGAGATAGATGAAATCTGATGCCACCCTATTGCTTCAGCATCAAAAGTTCTATTTAAGTCTCCATTTGGTCGAAGTTGTCAGATGATCCCTAATAGGGGTTACATCCCCTTAAAGGTGAAAAATGGTGTTTTTTCATGTTTTTGGCTTATAGAATGAAAATTATTGCAGATAGAAAAAAGCTGTTAATTGCTTAAATGTTCAGCTCATTTAGCTCTACAAAAGTCTTCATAGGGTTGAAGTTGTCAGATTACCACTTATAGGTGTTACAGCCTCTTAAAAGTTGAATAATAGTGTTTTTTGCCTATTTAGAATGAAAACTATTGCAGATTGAGAAAAGCTTTTTCTTGCTTAAATGTTCAGCTCATTTAGTTATACAAAAGTCTTCATAGGGTTGACATGAAGACCAGGTGAGCGATTCAGGCTCCTGGGAGCCTCTTGTTTGTAACTGTGGCATATAGTGTTTGGGTCTGTTTGTGAGTCCGTCCCAAATCAGGTTTACCTACAAGTTGAAGTTAGTTTACCATAAAGAAAGTTTGGTATCATCATGCAACTTTGTACACAAATACATCAGGATAACAAAAATCATCATAAAATTGTACCCGACTCATCAACTTCATGGTTGATTGATCACAAAAAAGAGAGTGTTATTAGGTTAACCATGAAGTATGGTATCGTGAATCTTTATTTATCATTTTATCATAAAATTATACTCATGGGTTGGTGTTTGATGGAAAATTAATGTTGTGAGATGGGGCATGTCTTTTCGATATATTCTTGTTTGGGTCCGCTTTAAAAAAATGTATTCGATTCCTTGTGAAAATTCAGTTAGAGAGTCCACCAAAGAATGCACGTGTCAAAAACATGGGCTATATCAAACCAGAGCAATTGACTATCATATTGGGCCTCAAAGATACAGAGTTATACATGTTCAGTCATCTCATGTTGTGCTGGCCAAATAAAGTCCCCTACTGGCAAAAGCCAAAGGGGACTTTAGATTTGCGTTTTGTCCATCTGTCTGTCCATCAGTGTAACTAATTTCTTTAATGTAACTTAATGTTCATGAAGACCATGACCAAGTTATCTTACTAATATTTTTTTTTTTTTCAGAAATGCCTCGCAAAGGTAAAAGTAAAGCTGTGAAGAGCAGAGAAAGTAAGGCAAGAATGAGAGAGAGACGCCAGGTAGAAGATGACGCCTCTATGGGGTTGGCACCTAACCAGAAGGAAAAACCCCTAGCCCGGACATTGGCTTCTCCTAGTCTAACTAGCGAGAAAAATTGTCCAGCCTCCATGGGGATGGCACCTCGGGATGAGGAGAAACCCCTAGCCAGGGCAATGGCTTCTCCTAGCTCTGCTAGCGAGAAAAATTGTCCTAATGCCCTGAGTTTTGCATCATCTCAGGGAAGTCTGTGTATCAGTCCATGTGAGCTATTGCCGTCACTTGGCGTCTGATGTCATCTGTCGTCTGTTAACAATTTTTCAAAAATCTTCTCCTCTGAAACTACTGAACAGAATTTTACATGTATGAAACTTGCTATGAATGATCCTTAGGGTGTCCTGCACCAAAGTTGTGTTTCAATTTTTGATCTGTAAAAAAACATGGCCGCCGTTACTAAAAATAGACCAGGGGGGCCAGACTACTGTTTGTGGTTTGTAAATCAAAAAGAGATAGATGAAATCTGATGCCACCCTATTGCTTCAGCATCAAAAGTTCTATTTAAGTCTCCATTTGGTCGAAGTTGTCAGATGATCCCTAATAGGGGTTACATCCCCTTAAAGGTGAAAATGGTGTTTTTTCATGTTTTTGGCTTATAGAATGAAAATTATTGCAGATAGAAAAAAGCTGTTAATTGCTTAAATGTTCAGCTCATTTAGCTCTACAAAAGTCTTCATAGGGTTGAAGTTGTCAGATTACCACTTATAGGTGTTACAGCCTCTTAAAAGTTGAATAATAGTGTTTTTTGCCTATTTAGAATGAAAACTATTGCAGATTGAGAAAAGCTTTTTCTTGCTTAAATGTTCAGCTCATTTAGTTATACAAAAGTCTTCATAGGGTTGACATGAAGACCAGGTGAGC
This sequence comes from Arcuatula senhousia, assembly GCA_963971305.1. Classification (NCBI taxonomy): domain Eukaryota; kingdom Metazoa; phylum Mollusca; class Bivalvia; order Mytilida; family Mytilidae; genus Arcuatula; species Arcuatula senhousia. Next base: position 25,681,903 of record OZ020314.1, on the reverse strand, counting down.
GATTCAGGCTCCTGGGAGCCTCTTGTTTGTAACTGTGGCATATAGTGTTTGGGTCTGTTTGTGAGTCCGTCCCAAATCAGGTTTACCTACAAGTTGAAGTTAGTTTACCATAAAGAAAGTTTGGTATCATCATGCAACTTTGTACACAAATACATCAGGATAACAAAAATCATCATAAAATTGTACCCGACTCATCAACTTCATGGTTGATTGATCACAAAAAAGAGAGTGTTATTAGGTTAACCATGAAGTATGGTATCGTGAATCTTTATTTATCATTTTATCATAAAATTATACTCATGGGTTGGTGTTTGATGGAAAATTAATGTTGTGAGATGGGGCATGTCTTTTCGATATATTCTTGTTTGGGTCCGCTTTAAAAAAATGTATTCGATTCCTTGTGAAAATTCAGTTAGAGAGTCCACCAAAGAATGCACGTGTCAAAAACATGGGCTATATCAAACCAGAGCAATTGACTATCATATTGGGCCTCAAAGATACAGAGTTATACATGTTCAGTCATCTCATGTTGTGCTGGCCAAATAAAGTCCCCTACTGGCAAAAGCCAAAGGGGACTTTAGATTTGCGTTTTGTCCATCTGTCTGTCCATCAGTGTAACTAATTTCTTTAATGTAACTTAATGTTCATGAAGACCATGACCAAGTTATCTTACTAATGTTTTTTTTTTTTTTTTTTTCAGAAATGCCTCGCAAAGGTAAAAGTAAAGCTGTGAAGAGCAGAGAAAGTAAGGCAAGAATGAGAGAGAGACGCCAGGTAGAAGATGACGCCTCTATGGGGTTGGCACCTAACCAGAAGGAAAAACCCCTAGCCCGGACATTGGCTTCTCCTAGTCTAACTAGCGAGAAAAATTGTCCAGCCTCCATGGGGATGGCACCTCGGGATGAGGAGAAACCCCTAGCCAGGGCAATGGCTTCTCCTAGCTCTGCTAGCGAGAAAAATTGTCCTAATGCCCTGAGTTTTGCATCATCTCAGGGAAGTCTGTGTATCAGTCCATGTGAGCTATTGCCGTCACTTGGCGTCTGATGTCATCTGTCGTCTGTTAACAATTTTTCAAAAATCTTCTCCTCTGAAACTACTGAACAGAATTTTACATGTATGAAACTTGCTATGAATGATCCTTAGGGTGTCCTGCACCAAAGTTGTGTTTCAATTTTTGATCTGTAAAAAAACATGGCCGCCGTTACTAAAAATAGACCAGGGGGGCCAGACTACTGTTTGTGGTTTGTAAATCAAAAAGAGATAGATGAAATCTGATGCCACCCTATTGCTTCAGCATCAAAAGTTATATTTAAGTCTCCATTTGGTCGAAGTTGTCAGATGATCCCTAATAGGGGTTACATCCCCTTAAAGGTGAAAAATAGTGTTTTTTCATGTTTTTGGCTTATAGAATGAAAATTATTGCAGATAGAAAAAAGCTGTTAATGGCTTAAATGTTCAGCTCATTTAGCTCTACAAAAGTCTTCATAGGGTTGAAGTTGTCAGATTACCACTTATAGGTGTTACAGCCTCTTAAAAGTTGAATAATAGTGTTTTTTGCCTATTTAGAATGAAAACTATTGCAGATTGAGAAAAGCTTTTTCTTGCTTAAATGTTCAGCTCATTTAGTTATACAAAAGTCTTCATAGGGTTGACATGAAGACCAGGTGAGCGATTCAGGCTCCCGGGAGCCTCTTGTTTGTAACTGTGGCATATAGTGTTTGGGTCTGTTTGTGAGTCCGTCCCAAATCAGGTTTACCTACAAGTTGAAGTTAGTTTACCATAAAGAAAGTTTGGTATCATCATGCAACTTTGTACACAAATACATCAGGATAACAAAAATCATCATAAAATTGTACCCGACTCATCAACTTCATGGTTGATTGATCACAAAAAAGAGAGTGTTATTAGGTTAACCATGAAGTATGGTATCGTGAATCTTTATTTATCATTTTATCATAATATTATACTCATGGGTTGGTGTTTGATGGAAAATTAATGTTGTGAGATGGGGCATGTCTTTTCGATATATTCTTGTTTGGGTCCGCTTTAAAAAAATGTATTCGATTCCTTGTGAAAATTGAATTCCTCATTAAATTCTGTCAACTGAATGTGTCAATGGTAATGATTTATATTGTACCGTTATGATGCTTCAGGGGGCCAAAGATGGGCCACGCCAAAAAAATCAACTTTTTCATTTCTGGTCCGATTTTCAAAATCTTTTTTACATTTGAATCCTTGTGAAAATCCCTACCTGTGTTTTCCAGTCAGATTCGCAATATCTCTTACCGTTTTTGAGATGTTCGGGGTCGAAGGGCCGAAAAAACACCATTTTTTAAAGTTGGAAAAGGCAAATGGTTTTACACAAGAAATTTATCTGTAGTGGGCCAGCCAATTGTTATGAAGTTTTAATATGATGATAATATCTACTAGCTGAAGCTTTTTATCGCATTTGGGGTTTGAAGCTCTTGTTATTTTAAGAAAAAAAGGGCCAAAAGGGGCTTGAACAGGTCAAACTGTAAATGTCAATTGAAATAAGATTTTTTATATTAGATGTTAATGAAATTATATATGTGTCAAATATGCATTTTAATTAAACCACAGGATGCATGTGTCAAAAAGCTTTGTAAGTCCACCATGGGCTGCATGTGACCAAAGCAATAGACTATCCATTTTGGGCCTCCAATGTGCAGGGTTCAAATTGTTGCGGTCGTATCATGCTGCGCTCGGCGTAGCTTTTTATTCTAGGTTTGCAGAGGGTTGTACAGAGCAAGCAGCTGTAACAGATATTTCAGAGTGGTGGCAATAATAGTGAGTGAGTGAGTTGGTGTTTTACGCCCGTGCAACGCTATATAGGTTATTTACAGGCGATGAACATGAAAAGGATGATAAAATGAACATGAAATGATGATGATAAATGAAATATGGGGGTGGGGTGGGACACAAAGGACCGGTAAATTTTGAAGAACCACAGGAAAAGGGGAGAGGTGGGTAGGGGCGGAAATTTTAGCCTATGTGGTGCACTACTTGGCGGTCCACAAAGGGGTCTTTTACGTGCATGAAGCGTGGCACTCTCCACACACGTTGGCCCACTATGGTCGGCGGTCAGGGTTTCCGTATTATAGACCTGACAACCCCCGCGGACGAGGGCTACCCTATTCAGCCACCTAGGGTACACACTTGGTTGCTCTGTGGGCTGAGCACTGACCCGACGTCAGAATCCCAAGACCCTTAGTCGCCTTTTACGACAATAATAAGAACCGGGGAAGAGAGAAAAAAGATTGTCCTGTTTCCCCTCACATCAACGAGTTGTTTGAAGCAAGAGGAAAAGATAGTACGATAGAATGGGATAAGAAAGAACTTATGAAGAAACTATTGATGTTAATTCCAATAGATAAAGGTAATAACAAAACTACCGAACTTGAATGATCAATCTCATAGTCCAGAGAAAATGACAAAAACGAATCAGTCATACCGGAGAACTGGTGGATCGCAATGGTCCTGACTTGGACCTGAATAGATGTTAAATATAGATTAGTTAACAATACTATCAGAAGCATTGTGTGTAAAAGAGTTAATTCAGAGTAAATTTAAAGTGTGATGTAATTTTGTTAAACCTGCGTTAGTTTTTAGTTTTAAATAATCCTTGTACTAATTCAGCATTAAGACAATTGGACGAAAATTCAACATTTTCATGATTTTGGTGCATATTTTCGAAAATCATTTTGAAAAATTCTGGCAAATCACAGTTTCCTGATTTTAATACCAATACCGTACTATATCCTGGAACTTTAATGATGTGAACACACAATCCATGAACTGGATGTAGCAGTATGTCTCGAAATTCATTTACATCAGTATTGTTTTTTTTGATATCCTGAATACATTTCATACGCTTCCTGAAAATGCAGAAACCCTTTTGGTTTTGAACTTTCAACATCTACAGTACCGTCTACAGGCAGAAGTAACTGATTTAAAATTCCGATCAAGCCACTAAGTTTTTGAATGGTATATAACCTGTTCTTTTGTTTTCTACTGATGGCCAGTAAAGATTTTAGTTTCAGTAAAAGGAGATTCGGATCGTTTACAACTTGAAGAGATGTAGTCCGAGATTGCTCTGACGTCAGAGCAAAAACCACGGCACCAGCTTGCTGGAAAAATGGCGAGGACGTCAGAGCAATCTCGGACTAGAAGAGATGTGGAAACATATTCATTTTTAAACTGGAGTGACCTTCTTTCTTTTCTTGTGGGAGCAGAGCATTGTATTTGTACGGTGACTTGTTTTTTTAAATTTGTTATCAGTCTGATCATCTTGTTTTTTATTTATAACATCTGCCATATTCATAGATAGGACCAGGGGCGCATTTAGTTAATAATAAGTCATCATTTTTGGTACTTTATATGAGTTACCATTTTTCTTTCTACATGTACTTTCACTTTGAAAGTTTTAGGTGGTTTCGCCCTATTAATGTGTTCGTCCCCGAGTGCATATAAACATGCATTTTTCTTATGAACTCAAACGTGAATTTTAAAAGTGACTTTTAAAAAAGTCTGATTCCTCTATATTACTAAATCTTCATTTTAATATGTTTATGATATAAATTTATTCCGATTTTAAAACAATTGTATACATAATAAACACATAAAAATATAGGAACGAAAACGTGAGTGAGTGAGTGAGTTGGTGTTTTACGCCCGTGCAACGCTATATAGGTTATTTACAGGCGATGAACATGAAAAGAATGATAAAATGAACATGAAATGATGATGATAAATGAAATATGGGGATGGGGTGGAAAACAATGGACCGGTAAATTTTGAAGAACCACAGGAAAAAGGGGAGAGGTGGGTAGGGGCGGAAAATTTAGCCTATGTGGTGCACTACTTGGCGGTCCACAAAGGGGTCTTTTACGTGCATGGAGCGTGGCACTCTCCACACACGTTGGCCCACTATGGTCGGCGGTCAGGGTTTCCGTATTATAGACCTGACAACCCCCGCGGACGAGGGCTACCCTATTCAGCCACCCAGGGTACACACTTGGTCGCTCTGTGGGCTGAGCACTGACCCGACGTCAAAATCCCAAGACCCTTAGTCGCCTCTTACGACAAGCTAGGCTCTGCTGCGGGCCTATTCGCCACCCGGGCCCCGCAGGGGAGATCTGTGAATGGTCTCCCTGCATTTGCAACATAGTAAGCATTTCTAAACAAAACTATTAACTTTAATATTGCAACCCGTGTGGGTTCCGAGTGGCAAATAGGCCCGAAGCAGCGCTAAGCTTGTCGGTAAAAGTCCACTAAAGAGCGCTCAGAAACCTGACATCGGGTCAGGCCGCTTTGCCCACAAAGCGACTGGGATGTGTGCCCCAGGTGGTTGAATGGGGCAGCCCTGACATCGAGAGATGCGGGGTCGTCAGGCGATAATGCGGAAAACCTGACCGCAAACCATAGTGTTGCACCGTGTTGGGAGAAATGTCACGTTCCTTGCACGTAAAATAAGGTAAGAGTAGGAACCGTAGGATCCCCATGCAGGAGGCTTAATTCCCCGTCCCTACCCATCACTCCTTTTTCCAGTGGCAGTCAAAACTCCCCTACCTGATTGACCTTGTGTCCCCATTTCCTCCACTTCATCATCATTTCATGTTCATTGTATCATCACTTTCATGTTCATCTCCGGGATTTAGCAAAAATCGTGCTGCTTGGGAGTAAAGCAATAACTAACTTTAATATTGCTGTCTTATTCAAGAGCATGACAGCTTTGGACGGTTCTGATGACTCTGTTGGCCCGCTACTACCTTTATGTTTTGCAACGTTTTTTCCATGACAATCTGATCTGTCATGAGACAAGAGAACGTCAAGGCGAAAATTTGTGCAACCTTGCACAAAAGGGCCAATCTTTTGGATATCATACTTGGAGCAAGTGTTGCTAAACATTTTGTTGTTATCACATTTCAACCATGTGAAACTTTGCTGAAATACTCCAACCTTTTTGGTCGACTCGTACTCGCGCCTCTCGTCGGTTTTAGATTTATTTTGGCTGGGGGGGGGGACCAGAAACTTGTGCATCTTAAATTTTGACATTGTTCTCTGTCTACATATGTACATTGTATGTAGCGATACTTTCAAACGCTTAAAATACCGATATGTTTTACTGAATATAGACAACTCGCTCCATGCAAAACTCAGAACGTTTTATGAGTATTCCATCTGTATTAAAATAGCCACTGTAAAACATCTGCGTATCCCAATTACAATAAAAAGCTACGCCGAGCGCAGCATGATACGACCGCAACAAGTTGAACCCTGTACGTTGGAGGCCCAATATGGATAGTCCATTGCTTTGGTCACATGAAGCCCATGGTGGACTTACAAAGCTTTTTGACACATGCATCCTGTGGTGGACTTAGAAATGCATTTTTGACAAATATATTTACATCAACATCTTATACAAAAAGCCTTATTTCTATACATGTATTAATTTACAATTTTGGCCCTTTGACCCTTAATTCCTCAAAAATGGTAAAAGATATTGCTAATCCAATAAAAAATAATAAGAAATTGTGTACATGGAATCCGATGAAAAAAAGATTTTGAAAATCGGACCACAAATAAAAAAGTAGATTTTTTGGGTGTGGTCTGTCTTTAGCCCCCTGTAACAATGTAATGGTGAAATACATATCAAAATCATTGACACATTTTGTTGACAGAATTTAATGATGTAATGCACATGGTCGATATCCTCGGTGCTGGATTTGGCTTCCTTGTTCGAACGTTTTTGGGTTTGAGTACTTTTCGTTTTCAACAGTTTTGGAATTTGACCTTCCAATATTTTGATTTAAATGCTACTGATGAGAGGTTACTCCTTGAAATATCGATATATAGCATATCCAAATTTACCGTTCATACCCGCGTTTTGGTATTTGTAATCAACAAAGAAAGAATTTTCAAAATCTAATGAATAATAAGCATTCTACAACAGTTTTGTCAATTCACCCGTTTTAGCCCTTTTTGGCCCTTTTTTCTAAAACAGTAGGGGCCACAAACCCCAAATACAAAACCAAGATTCCTTTAGTGGATATAATCATCATATATAAACTTCATAACAATTGGCAGGCCCACTACAACTTAATTTTTGGTATAAAACTATTTGCATTGACAAACTTTTAAAAATGGCGTTTTTGGCCCCTTTGACCCCTAATTTCTCAAAAACGGTAAGAGATATTGCAAATCTGATTGAAAAACGCAGGCAGGGATTTTCACAAGGATTCCAATGAAAAAAAGATTTTGAAAATCGGACCACAAATAAAAAAGTCAATTTTTTGGGTGTGGCCCCTTTTTGACCCCCAGTATCAATGTAACAGTGCAATATATATCAAAACCATTGACACATTTTGTTGACAGAATTTAATGATGAATTCAATAAAAAAAGAATTTTCAAAATCGAATGAATAATAAACATTTTACAACAGTTTTGTCAATACACCCGTTTTAGCCCTTTTTGGCCCTTTTTTCTAAAATGATAGGGGCCACAACCCCCAAATACAATACCAACCTTCCTTTAGTGGTAACAAACATCATATCAAAATTTCATAACATTCGGTCAATATTTACTCAAGTTATCACACGGAAACCAAAGTGTCCACAGACGACGACGACGACGCCGACAACGACGACGACGACGACGACGACATCGCCATAACATTATACGATCGCAAAAATTTTGCGGTCGTATAAAAATGTATGCCTAATATTGCATTCTGATTGCACTTTATTTCGGATCAGGTTGTTATGCGCCTGTGCGTTCTGTCTAGTTGGGATCTCGTCCAGTAATTAGGTCCGAGGTCCGAGTGTAGAAAGGCCGAGTTGACTGTTACAGCGACTGGTTTACAGGATAAATTGAATCAGTTAAAAAAAATCGGAGATCGAAAATAAAGTTATTCTAGGTTAGCTACAATAATGTAGCTCCTTTGACATCTTTGATAAGGCCTAATCAAAGATGTCAAAGGAGTTACATTATTGTAGCTAGTTTTTAACCACATGGCCAGACCCGTGGCTCTTTATGCCTCAGATGTTATTGGTATTTTTACATTTAAAAAGCGAACACATGTAATGAGGAAAATTTACTTGAAAAAAACTATGCATCTAGGTCATTATTATTATTAATCCTCTCCTATCGAAAAGGTAAATCTTGCTATGTGCAGATATGTTTTAAATGTTAATAGAAAGACTTGTAAACTAGCCCTATATGGGGAATTTGGTCACTAAATTTTATATATAGATATTGTGATGTCAATGATTAAATTTTGGTTTAGATTTTATGATGACAAACCTAAAGATTAGTTACTAAATGAAGCTTTAAATGAAAATATTTATATGGTAAAAAATAGCCTACAATGCTAGCTTGGTTGAGTAAAATTCATTTTAGAGAAAATTGGTTATGGATATGTTTTTAATACTGAAAGAGCAATTAAGGGCAAAATGTTGTCAGATATTAAAAGAAAATTACAAATAATGTACCATATTAATTGGCTTCAAAACTTACTGCAGTTGTCCCCCCTGGGACTAAAACTTAATCTTATCAGTTAATATTTGTTTAATTGTATTGCTTCTTATATTATTGTTCCTATCATTGTAACTTTTATATACATGTTCATTTATGAGCTATCTTTCAATAAATATTTCTGATTTCTTTAATTTAGAAATTATTCATTGAAGGGTAAATATATGGGGATTATACCATGGGTAATCACTTTATATCAAATAGTTTTCCAACGAGCATCAGCAAGTTGTAAAATATGGGCATAAAGTTATTACCCATGGTATAATCCCCATATATTACCTTTCAATGAATTAGTTTGATTCTAATGTGACAATTATTTTTTGTTTTCAAAATTTGAAAGCCCTATAAAGAATTACATTGTCGGACATTTTTGGCTGGAAATAAAATATGTTATGTTACATGTATGTTATGATACTAGTATATTATTAAGAAATACAATTGGAAACAGATGCTTGTGTCTGCATTCTGAAACAACCTTCTTCCATCAAAAGTTCAAGGCATCTCTTATCTTTAGCACTAGGTTTGGTCCCAAATACCTCCCTTTACATCCCTTCATTGATGTCAGTTAGCTGGTAAATACCACAATGTGATGATGACATTTCTTTCTCCATTGGCTCACCACCTAAACTTATAAAAATATGAACCATCCTTTGCAAACACTGTTATATGAAAGTTATATTTATTATATGAATTGAGTTTGTGTTGCCAGTTGTTGTTAATTTGTTTTTTTTATGCAATTTGTGTTTTGTTTTTTGCTGTTTTCCTAGTGTTTAATTAAATAAATATTTGAATTCCTACAAGGCTAGTCTATCCAACTTCTATGAATATTTGAGATTGATCATTCGTGTTCGGTAGTTTTGTTACTACCTTTATTCATGGAAGATGATTGACTTTGTTTCATGAATCTTTTGTGGTTCTCCAAGGGTATGTCCAAGTAAAAAAAAATCATTTAAGATTGTGAAACAAAATGTAGGACGTGACTTTGTGGTGAAAGAAGAATGTAAAAATTCAATGTTGAATTATTTTATGTTACCTGAATTAAGATGGTGCCACATGATGCCTACACCAGTTTTGGTTACATTTGCTGTGATCTCCGAAAATATGGGGAACTATTGTAGCTAAATCTTGTTTTATGAGATCTTTCTTCCCCTGGTGCTTGGATATGACATACATTGATTGATTGATTGTTGATTGCTTATTGTCCCGTCGGCGATATTTCAGCCATAATCGGGACATCAACATGTTATAATAATTAAATCAAAACAAGGTATAATTGAAACTGGATGCAGTTTCGAATGTCTCCCAAACGAAGTCCCATTAATCACATGAGAAAAATTTGTGCAGGGTGTTTACCTACATGTATTAATACAAGTCTTACAGAAGTCCCGGGGTAAGCAAAATCCTGAAAATGCCTTTAAATGCATTTTAAGAACCTCATGGGAAAAATTTTGGCAGGGGTTCCCCTGTAAATCAAAGTATTACAGAAGTCCCACGAGTAAGCAAAATCCTCGAAATGCCTTTAAATGCATTTTTAAAACCTCCTGGAAAAAAATTGGACAGGGGTTTCCCTAAAAATGCAAGTTTTACAGAAGTCCCAGGCAAAAGCAAAATCCTGGAAATGCCTTTAAATGCATTTTTAGAACCTCATGAAAAAAATTTGGGCAGGGGTTCCCCTAATAACTCAAGTTATTTAGTATTTTATCATTTGAGGGGTGGGGCATGACCCACCCCTCAGACCCCCTCTGGTACCAAATAATTCGTCTTATCATAAGGAGTAATAATATATATGGTTATAGGGTGGGGATCTCAATGGTTTTCAGAATATTTAGTTTTTTGTCATTTGAGGGGGCGGGGCATGACCCCCCTCAGACCCCCTCTGGTACCAAATAATTCGTCTCATCATAAGGAGTAATAATATATATGGTTATAGGGTTGGGATCTCAATGGTTTTCAGAATATTTAGTTTTTTGTCATTTGAGGGGGCGGGGCATGACCCCCCTTAAGACAATGAAGCGGAGGGTATTACATAATACCTCACCACTAAATGTGGCCAGGTATGAAAATTAAATATCTGAGGTAACACAGTATTTCCAAGTTTAAAATCACACATTATCAAGTAGTTACATGTATATCACTTTTCCCATAGAATTCTATAGTAAAATTTTGCAAAACCCCACCCCCTTTTGAGACCCCCAAAATATATGTTCCCTTCAACATATTGAAAATTTTTTTTCGGGAGGATCATCTAGGAATATTGGCCTATCAAGTCATATGATATCAAGCGATTCCGTCTATCGGTTTCTGAGAAACGCCGCAGACAATAGTTCGAAAAAACGCGCCCGGAAAGAAGAAAAATAATAATAATTAAATTACAATCGTTCAAAGAACGATCGCGAGGTCTTTCCCATTTGTGTCCTCCAATAGAAATAGATTCCTAACTGAATGATACCCTTTTTGGATATATAAACCTTGTAGGTAGTCCAGATTAAAAATATGTGGTTGCTATGGACTTTTAAGTCGGTTGCTATAAACAAAACATTACTTCCGGTCATAAAATATTGAAATTTTAACTCAGCAAGTAGTCAGGAGTCATAAAATATATGGTTGTTTTGGACTTTTTCTAAAGATAACCTTGCTGCTAAGGACTAACCTTGACCCCTGACCTTTGATCTTGGACCCAAATTATAGCCCCTTCCACACTGATTCTGAAAATATATGGTTGCTATGGACATTTCCTTATGGTAACCTTGTTACTAAGGACTGACTTTGACCCCTGACCTTTGACCTTGGACCCAAATTAAAGCCCCTTCCACCCTGATTCTGAAAATATATGGTTGCTATGGACTTTTTCTTAAGGTTACCTTGTTGCTAAGGATTGACCTTGACCTTTGACCTTTGACCTTGGGTCCAAATTATAGCCCCTACTTAAATGATTATGAAAATATATGGTTGCTATGGACTTTTCCTTAACATTACATTGTTAAATATGAATTACTATATATTGCGCAATACATTCCTATATTTATTCATGACGCAATAATCCAAACTTGAGATTTGACCTATGACATATATATTTTCGGATGCAACTTATATCACCTAAGACGATTGGTGAAGGTCCCAAGTCTTTAGAACTAACTGTTTTGAAACAAATTTTGTTGGCGCATCACGACACTAAAGAATGCTTTGGATGATGATTTTTGGCCGCCATTTTGAAACCACTCAACCGTAACATGTACTTCTTGGGCTTAAATGATAGGTCTTGTCAAGACGGTCATTTTTTATACACATGTCTATTATACTATCTGTTAAGGTTTTCAAGTTATATGCAAAAAACGTATTTCGCGAAAACTTGTTTTGGCCGTTTTTTCAAAACCGCTCAACCGAATCATGCCTTGTTTGGACTCAAATTGTAGGTCTTTACAAGACAATCATTTTTTGTTCATATATTGTCTATACTATCTCTAACGGTTTTCGAGTTATAAGCAAAAAACCGTTTGAAGACCGCCATTTTGGCAATAGTAAACGCAAAAAAAATTTTGACCACAGATTCGTAATCAGGACCCTTAAATCTACCTGGACACCAAATTTCATCAAAATCGGACAACTTTGACATTTTGCGCCAAGTTTGCGCCATACGCGCGCAACCAGGAAGTAAATTACAGCATTCTTTTTGCATGATAAATCATCACCAGGATGTAAGGTACCATTTCCACTAAACAGAATCTTGATAACTATTACCGTTTCGGAGGAGATCTGAACACAAGGGTAAACAGCGTTTTGTGCGATTGCGCCGTAACTGAGAATAGTTTAGCGTCAGGCCCTTAGTCACGTCGATTCCTGGCAGTGCTGAATAAGTGTGCCAAATTTCGTTAAGATCGGTCAAGAAACTTTTTGCTCACGAGCGGCAGAAAAAAAAGAATAATAATAGGCAGAACGAAATCAATAAGGTCTTCCCTTTTGGAAAGGGAAAGACCTTAATAATAATAGGCAGAACGAAAACAATAAGGTCTTCCCTTTGGAAAGGGAAAGACCTTAATAATAATTAAATTACAATCGTTCAAAGAACGATTGCGAGGTCTTTCCTATTTGTGTATTACAATAGAAACAGATTACAGTGACTGAGTGATACAATTTTTGGATAGTTCAACATTTAGAAAATATATGGTTGTTATTGACTTTTATTTCAGTTGCTATGAATAGTTTATCAAAATCAGTCTAGAAGACCTTTATATCTACTTAAATACCAAATTTTATCAAAATCGGTCATTTTTTACATTTGGCGCCATTTGCACGAAATTTTATTTTTTTACTGCAGATTCGTACTCAGAACCCTTTAATCTACTTGAATACCAAATTTCATCAAAATCGGTTAACTTTTACATATTTGCGCCATTAGCGCGAAAAGCTTAAAATTATATTTTTTACCGCAGATTCGTACTCAGGACTCTTAAACCTACTGGAACACCGAATTTCGTCAAAATCGGTCAACTTTTACATTTTGACGCCATCGGCGCGAAAAGCGCAAAACTTGATTTTTGACCACAGGTTTGTACTCAAAACTCTTAAATCTACTTGAATACCAAATTTCATCAAAATCGGTCAACTTTTACATTTTGGCGCCATCGGCGCGAAAAGCGCATAATTTGATTTTTGACCACAGATTTGTACTCAGGACTCTTAAATCAACTTGAATACTAAATTTCATCAAAATCGGTCAACTTTTACATTTTGGCGCCATCAGCGCGAAAAGCGCAAAATTTGATTTTTGACCACAGATTTGTACTCAGGACTCTTAAATCTACTTGAATACCAAATTTCATCAAAATCGGTCAACTTTTACATTTTGGCGCCACCGGCGCGAAAAGCGCAAAATTTGATTTTTGACCACAGATTTGTACTCAGGACTCTTAAATCTACTTGAATACCAAATTTCATCAAAATCGGTCAACTTTTACATTTTGGCGCCATCGGCGCGAAAAGCGCAAAATTTGATTTTTGACCACAGATTTGTACTAAGGACCCTTATATCTAAGTGAATACCAAATTTCATCAAAATCGGTCAACTTTTACATTTTGGCGCCATTGGCGCGAAAGGGGCGACTCAACCTCTCGCCCCCTCTTGTCCCTATGTCGACATAAAAGGGCGTGGCTTAGAAACTAACTCGAAAACTCTCTAAATATAAATCAATAATTGTTACATCAAATCTATTTATTGAAAGTGATATTGCACAACATGATGAAATCTGTTGAAACAACGTTTTACGGAGATGTTTGAAGGGCTCTTACTCAAAAACGGGTGGTCGAAAAAAAATTTGCCTGCGGATTTGTAATCAGGACCCTCAAATCTACCTGGAAACCAAATTTCATCAAAATCGGACAAAATTGACATTTTGCGCCGACTTTGCGCCATACGCGTGCAACCAGAAAGTAAATTAGAGCATTCTTTTTTGCATGATAAATCATCACCAGGATGTAAGGTACCATTTCCACTAAACAGAATCTTGATAACTATTACCGTTTCGGAGGAGATCTGAACACAAGGGTAAACAGCGTTTTGCGCGATTGCGCCGTAACTGAGAATAGTTTAGCGTCAGGCCCTTAGTCACGTCGATTCCTGGCAGTGCTGAATAAGTGTGCCAAATTTCGTTAAGATCGGTCAAGAAACTTTTTGCTCACGAGCGGCAGAAAAAAAAGAATAATAATAGGCAGAACGAAATCAATAAGGTCTTCCCTTTTGGAAAGGGAAAGACCTTAATAATAGGCAGAACGAAATCAATAAGGTCTTCCCTTTGGAAAGGGAAAGACCTTAATAATAATAGGCAGAACGAAATCAATAAGGTCTTCCCTTTGGAAAGGGAAAGACCTTAATAAAGAGGGAAGATGGGACTTTTTCTGGGCTTTAATGGTTTGTATCGTCTAATTATGGTCAAATGAGGTATATTTACCCAAAAATATTTTTTTTGGTGAAAAATGGCAAATTTCCAAATTTTCGAAAAAAGGGGGGCTGAAATATCAACTTTGTTATTTCTGACATTTGAGAACTTTTAATCATTGAAACTGGTTGGAATAGTGAAAGTGAGTTGATTTGACCTTGAAAATTCAGTCAAGGTCATACAGTGGCTTAGAACAGTGATAGGATGTAATTTTCACAAAAATCCATGTTGCGACACCATTTTTTCATATTTTCCCCCCAAAAAAATTGTGTTCCACTGAGAAGACATCGTCACATTATATAATGTAGAAAAAGTTCTGAAAAAGGTTACATTTTATTTGAAATATTTCCCAATGAAAAAGAAGACTCGGTTTTTTGAAAATCTACAAATAATGACCTTGACATTTGACCTTTGACCTTGAACTCATTTTGTAGATCTCGATGAGAGAAACATTTTTTATATTATTGTGTGTTTCTAATTGTTATGGTTTTTGAGTTATAGCGAAAACAAAATTTCAATGGCGGCCATTTTGAAAATGATTGACCAAAATGTATTTTTTACTCCGGATATGGAATCAGGACTCCTAAATCTATTTGGAAACCAAATTTCGTTAAAATCGGACAACTTTGACGTTTTTGACAAACTTTGCGCCATACGCGCGCAACCAGGAAGTAAAAATTTCAATTTTTTTTTCGTGATGATTCGTCGCCAGGAGTCTTAAAACAGTATCCACAGTTAAAATTTTTGATATCTGTTACTATCTAGGAGGAGATCTGATAACAAGGGTAAACAGCGTTTTGCGCGATTGCGCCGTAACTAAGAATAGTTTAGCGTGAGGCCCTAAGTCACGTCGATTCCTGGCAGTGCTGAATAAGTGTGCCAAATTTCATAAAAATCGGTTAAGGCAATTTTTTGACGTTGATGGCAGAAAAAAAAGAATAATAATAATAATAGGCAGAACGAAATCAATAAGGTCTTCCCTTTGGAAAGGGAAAGACCTTAATTAAATTACAATCGTTCAAAGAACGATCGCGAGGTCTTTCCCGATTTGTGTCCTCCAATAGAATTAGATTCCTAACTGAATGATACCAGTTTTGGATATATCAACCTGGTAGGTAGTCCAGATTAAAAAATATATGGTTGCTATGGACTTTTAGGTCGGTTGATATATAAACAAAACATCACTTCCGGTCATAAAATATTGAAATTTAAACTCAGCAGGTAGTCAGGAGTCATAAAATATATGGTTGCTATGAACTTTTAGGTCGGTTGCTATGGACAAAAGGTCACCTCCAATCACTAAAAAATAAACTCAGCAAGTAGTTTGGATTCGTAAAATATATGGTTGTTATGGACTTTTTCTAAAGATAACCTTGCTGCTAAGGACTACTTTTGACGCCTGACCTTTGACCTTGGACCCAAATTATAGCCCCTTCCACCCTGATTCTAAAAATATATGGTTGCTATGGACTTTTCCTTAAGGTTACCTTGTTGCTAAGGACTGACCTTGACCTTTGACCTTTAACCTTGGACCCAAATCACAGCCCCTTCCTAACTGATTATGAAAATATATGGTTGCTATGGACTTTTCCTTAAGGTTACCTTTTTGCTTAGGACTGACCTTGACCTTTGACCTTTGACCATGGACCCAAATTATAACCCCTTCTTAACTGATTATGAAAATATATGGTTGCTATGGACTTTTCCTTAACATTACATTGTTAAATATGAGTTACTATATATTGCGCAATACATTCCTATATTTAGTCATGACGCAATAATTCAAACTTAAGATTTGACCTATGACATATATATTTTCGGATGCAACTTATGTCACCTAAGACCATTGGTGAAGGTCCCAAGTCTTTAGGACTAACACTGTTTTGAAACAAATTTTGTTGGCGCATCACGACACTAAATAATGCTTTGGATGATGTTTTTTGGCCGCCATTTTGAAACCACTCAATCGTAACATGTACTTCATGGGCTTAAATGATAGGTCTTGCCAAGACGGTCATTTTTCATACACATGTCTATTATACTATCTGTTACGGTTTTCAAGTTATTGGCAAAAAACGTATTTCGCGAAAACCTGTTTCGGCCGCCATTTTGAAACTGCTCAACCGAATCATGCACTTCTTGGACTCAAATTGTAGGTCTTTTCAAGACAATCATTTTTTGTTCAATATTGTCTATACTATCTCTAACGCTTTTCGAGTTATAAGTAAAAAACCATTTGACGACCGCCATTTTGGCAATGGTAAACGCAAAAAAAATTTTGACCACAGATTCTTAATCAGGACCCTCAAATCTACCTGGAAACCAAATTTCATCAAAATCGGACAATTTTGACATTTTGCGCCAAGTTTGCGCCATATGTGCGCAACCAGGAAGTAAATTACAGAATTTTTTTTGCATGATAAATGATCACCAGGATTTAAGGAACCACTTCCACCAAACAGAATTTTGATAACTATTACTGTCTCTGAGGAGATCTGAACACAAGGGTAAACAGCGTTTTGCGCGATTGCGCCGTAACTAAGAATAGTTTAGCGTCAGGCCCTTAATTACGTCGATTCCTGGCAGTGCTGAATAAGTGTGCCAAATTTCATTAAGATCGATCAAGAAACTTTTTGCTCACGAATGGCAGAAAAAAAAGAATAATAATAGGCAGAACGAAATCAATAAGGTCTTCCCTTTGGAAAGGGAAAGACCTTAATAATAGGCAGAACGAAATCAATAAGGTCTTCCCTTTGGAAAGGGAAAGACCTTAATAATAATAAGAATAATAAGAACTGAGCAAAAACAACATGTCTCCAAACTTCGTTTGGGAGTCATAATTAGAAATAAAACGGAGTCAAAAGACCAAGATAAAACAAAAGGTATGAAAATATAAATTGATAAAAAGCAAACATTAAAAATGGACAAACTAAAATATAAAATCATAAGGAAACAATAACAAAAGCAAAGCAAGTAATAATAAAACAGTAATTTTACAATAACTGTCTTGAAAAAAAACAGATCTATATTTTTGAATAAAGTCCAATTTCCTTTAAAAATGATAAAATGACATCGGTTTGGGTGCCGCTGAACAAATCGTGCATTGTGACACAATTGAAATACTTCATACGTGCTGGAGCAACATCAACACAGTCGAGAAGAACATGCTTCAAAGAGTACCGCGAGTCACAGGGAATGCACATCGGGGCATCCTTCTCCTGTGTCATCAGGTGGCCATGAGTGACTCTAGAATGTCCTATACGACATCTAGTGATGACCACCTGGTCTCGACGGCATCGAAATGAAACATGACTCTCCCCGAGCTGTGGTTTTAGCTCATGAAGTTTGTTGTGCTCAGCGGCAGCCCAAACCTCATCCCATAAAGTCTGAACATATATTCGGATTGTATTTCTACAATCCGAATAAGGAATAAAACAATTTGACACCGGTTTACGAAGAGCTTCCTTCGCAACCCTGTCCACAACTGAGTTCCCATGGATACCAGTATGACTGGGTACCCAAAGAAAAATCAATTCTGTGCCACCTCTAATCAATTGATGAACCATATATACAATTTTATAAATTAATGTGTTTTTCAATTTACAATTCTCAATTGCCAGAAGACAAGAGAGAGAGTCGGAACAGATAAAGAATTGAGAGTGCTCAGAAGCATCAATTAACTTTAGGGCTAAAATGATGGCTCTTGCTTCAGCTGTAAAAATGGAAGCAGAAGACGGGAGGCGTTGAGTTGACGTGCTATTCCCTGAGACAGCAGCAGCAGCAACGCTATCACCATCTTTAGAGCCATCAGTATAAACTGTTAGAAATCCAGGATATCTAGATTTAATTTCGGAATAATCTTGTTGAATAAGTAGATGATTTGTTTCAGATTTTTTATGTTTACGGAGATCAAAAATAAATTTGGGCTTAAAAAGTTCCCAGGGTGGGACTCTCAAAGGCTTGACAGGTTTTATAGTTTCTAAATCAATCTTCAGATTAGTCAAGTGAGGTTCGATACGAATGCCAAAAGGAGGAGTTTTGTTTTCATGTTTTTCATATATATTCCTGAGAGGTGGTTTAAAAACACAGTCGTGGGCAGGGTTGCTAGGAAAGGCTTTTAATTTGGTGGCATATTGCAGACCGAGTTTGATTCTGCGATGCTTCAGGGATGGCTCATTTGCCTCCGCATACAGACTCTCAATAGGAGAAGTTCTGTATGCACCGAGACAGAGTCGCAATCCCTGATGATGAACGGCATCTAAAATTTGTAAGTACGACTTTTTTGCAGACCCATATATAATGGAACCATAATCCAGTTTTGATCGTACAATAGACCTATACAAATTTAAAAGAACTGATTTATCAGCTCCCAAGTCCGTACTGGAGACAACTTTTAAAACATCAAGAGCTTTTAGGCATCTTGATTTTAACATTTTGATATGGGGGAGAAAGGTAAGTTTTCTGTCAAAAAGAACGCCAAGAAATTTTGATTCTTCAACTATTTTGATTTTTTTTATACAAATAGAGATCTGGATCAGGATGAAGTTTTCTTTTCTTACAAAAATGCATAGCAACAGTTTTACTCTCTGAAAATTTGAAACCATTTTCAGAGGCCCATTTTTCGATCCGTTTGAGACATAGTTGTAGTTGTCTTCTACTTCTACTTCTACTGTCTGATGGCCAACTTCAACAGGATGAAGAAACTGCCATTTCTCTGCGCATGCATATATATAAACAATTTTAAAAAGTGATTTACGGGTAGGTGAAAGAAACAAAAACTTCTAAGTAGACAGGTGATAGTGAAATAAAAATAACTGACTATTTTTTATTTTTACTCATTATTTATTTATTTTCATTTTTTTTTTTTATTATTATTATTTTTATTTATTTTTTTGACATTTTTAGAAAAAATTCATTAGCTATATAGGTTAAAACTATTTACATAAAGACTGTATTTAATGGCTGTAGTTGTATTGAGTTATTGTGGATTTGAATGATTCGACAGAATCATTCATTAAGATGTTTACAGGGATGCTATTCCAAAGTTTTATGGTTCTTGGGAAAAAGGATTGGTGTCTTACTTGAAGTCTGCATTGAGGGATTTGGAAGGTCTTTCAATGGTATTCATGTTTTTGGCGCTGTAACATATTAAAAAATCATCAACATATAACGAAGCATCGATATTATCTTGGAGAACTTTTGCGATACTATTTATTTTAATACTAAAGAGAGTGACAGAAAGGATGCTTCCCTGGGGCACACCCATTTCTTGATCGAACTCCTCAGAAACTTGAACTTGATCCTGAACTTCTGTATAAAGTTCTTGATCCTGAACTTCTGTATAAAGTTCAGGATCAAAATACTTTTACAATGATATATTTATTAAAGTCAGAGCAATCTCGGACTATGTTTTATACTGCGCAAAATATCGGAAATTTAAAACTTAATTCGTCATTAAAATACTTAAAGAAATATTTAAATACCAAATCTGACGTCTAATGGATTGAATTGCGCCCGGTGTGATTTCACTTTCGGCGTTGCTCCGTGACGAGCAATGGGACCCGCATTGTAGCTCCGTCAAATCAAAGATGTCAAAGGAGCTACATTATTTTAGCTAGAAAGTGATCAATTTCACAGAGATCATCATGGACTTGCCATGAGAAATCTGTTAAAAGAGACGGATCACATATTGAGAGATCAATTGATGATTCGCTGGATGTTCATATAAATTGCGGAATACAAATGACAACAAAGTTCCAGACAATCAATTTTGCTACGCCTGACGCGCGTTTCGTCTATTCAAGACTCATCAGAGGCGCTCTACCTAAAATATTGAAAATGCCAAACACTATATGAATATGAAGAGCATAGAACAATAAAACCAAAAAAACCAAATTGGGGAACCAAATTATTACTAAGATAATCAACCTATGTCTGGGGTAGGAAGAACCTTTTGGTTTAGACAATTTTGAAATTTAGACGAATAATTTAAAGCTTTGGTGTGTTCACTAACTTAAAAGTGTTGGTGCCGGAGCGGGCTAACCTCGGGGATTTAAAAGTCCACCAGCAGTGCTAACCTTCACGTGTGTTCGAAATACAAATGACAACAAAGTTCCAGACAATAAATTTTGCTACGCCTGACGCGCGTTTCGTCTATTCGAAACTCTTGCATAGCTTTTTTTCATGTTTTTGGCTTATAGAATTAAAACTATTACAGGTAGAGAAAAGTTTTTTTTTTGATACCACCGCAAAAAATTGCGGACGTATAATGATATGCTGCTGTCGTCGTCGTCGTCGTTATCGTCCGCGGTCTGTTAACTTTAGTATTACCACAATAACTTGAGTTAAAGTTATCCGATTGCTATGAAATTTGACATTGATGTTCCTTACCATAAAAGGATGAATGGGATTGATTTTGGGGGTCCCCCTTTTTTCCTTTCAAAATTAGGGGCCAAAAATGCATGCTATTTTTATGTTTGTTGGTACGATACATGTAACTTTAGTTCTAGTTATCCCACTGTTTGGTAATTTGGCAATACTGTTCCTTACCATTAAAGGATGAATGGGATTGATTTTTTGGGTCCCTCTTTTTGTTTCGTTTCGTGTTCTTTAGAAATTTTGACATTCAAGTGCCCTATGGGTGCATCTTTTTTCTTTAGAGATTTAGTCCCGTGCGGGGCCCGGGTGGCGAATAGGCCCGCAGCAGAGCCTAGCTTGTCGTAAGAGGCGACTAAGGGTCTTGGTATTCTGACGTCGGGTCAGTGCTCAGCCCACAGAGCGACCAAGTGTGTACCCTAGGTGGCTGAATAGGGTGGCCCTCGTCCGCGGGGGTTGTCAGGTCTATAATACGGAAACCCTGACCGCCGACCATAGTGGGCCAACGTGTGTGGAGAGTGCCACGCTTCATGCACGTAAAAGACCCCTTTGTGGACCGCCCAGTAGTGCACCACATAGGCTAAATTTTCCGCCCCTACCCACTTCTCCCCTTTTCCTGTGGTTCTTCAAAATTTACCGGTCCTTTGTTTCCCATCCCACCCCCATATTTCATTTATCATCATCTTTTCATGTTCATTTTATCACCCTTTTCATGTTCATCGCCTGTAAATAACCTTTATAGCGTTGCACGGGCGTAAAACACCAACTCACTCACTCACTCACTTTAGAGATTTAAGATGGGTATTATACATTGTATATTTAATACACATTGATCATTTATTGAACACATGTCCTATACCATAAAAAATAGTTACCAAGTCCACAATGACTTCATCCATGTCGTCATCACTTGAAATCTCTGCCTCTTTCCTGCTGTTTAAATCTAAAAAAAAATGAAAAATTTTATTCTATTTCCATAATCTTAATACTAATACATGAAACCAATTTATATATCTTGTATATAGATAAACACAAATACTTCATATCTACATGTATTATTATTAAACTTCATTTAATAGAAAGTATTTTTTAGTTTATCTACATTTCCCAATATGGGCATGTGTTTTAATCAGATTTACCTACAGTCTATTATGTGATGCAGTAAGAATCAACAAATGTGATTGTGCAATTGTTTTTGTTCTATATTTGTGTTATTGACCTATGTGGCTTTGTGGATGTAATTTGCAATAATGGATTTGAATTTCATAGCTATTACTATTATTCCAGTTTAATTCTATATTTATATGTACATTTATTCATTTAAATATTGCATATTCAAATTTACCTTCAATTATTTTTCTTTTGCATCCTTTTGTATGTTTTGTTTGTCTTCTCTTAGGAGGAGCTGTAACAAAAGACAAAAAGCTGAAATAGACTCCAGAACACTTTCCATTAAAAATTTGATTTGTTTATATTGAAAAATAATGTATTTTGTTATTTAACTCTCTCATGTCGGTTACTTGGGCAGGAAAATATAACCTTTTCTTTGTAATTGATAATTTATCTAAAATCATGACAATATTTAATCATGATTTTCATGATTAAATATTATCATGATTTTAGATAAATCATGATAATATTTAACCTATATAGCGTTGCACGGGCGTAAAACACCAACTCACTCACTCACTGTGAAATTTAACCTTTTCTTTGTAAATGATAATTGATCTTAAATTATGATAATATTTAACCTTTTTAATTACCTATTGTGAAAGAGTCTTCCATGTTGCTTGCAACTAAAGGAATAGTTACCAGCTGCTCCTTTTGCTTGGTTGCCAGCTGTTTTAACACACCTGGCCCACAGGCAAGTTTTCAGGGTGTAACTGTGACATTCAATGTCTGACAATCATGAGGCATAAATTATTCCTTGTACTGTGCCGACCTTTTTAATTCAAAAGTGTGTAAGATGGGAAGTTCCTTCTTTAATCTCTGAAGGAATTTGCCTTTTCCAATATTTTGTTGTCTTTCTTGTGTGTTGTCCTCAACAACAAAAACAATAGATAAATCTATTGTTTTTAGTTGAATGAGACGATTTATCTGCTTTATTATCTGGTTTAAGACCGAAAACTTTATCCTTCTTTCATTGTTTTTTAACGCATTATATATTTCCTCTTCAGACTTGTAGGTCAGTCTTTGACCAGGTTTATGTAGTTTTTTTTTACAATTTGAAGTTTGAATTTCTTTAGTTGATCTCAATAAAAAAAGACAATGTTATGACATTGATTTAATACTTTTATAGTATTTAATATCTATTAATGTCCAAAGTACACAAAATCAACAGGATTGAACAAAAGGTTTCTTAAAACACATATTGGTTATGACAATTAAACTTGATTGTTTCTACTTTTTATTTATATTTATTACAAATAAAAAAGTTCAAAGGTGTTTCCTCTAAAAAAAATAACATAATACAATTTACTAGGAGCGCAAGAAATGATTTAGATCACTAATAATTACTCTTTATAAATCCGTTCGTTTAGTCTGTGCTAAAATAGTAAATTTATACCGGTATAGTATACAAAGAAAAAAAATGTTTTATTAGTATTAACTTAACAAGTTCAACCATGTAGGCTGCAGGAGGTAGAGTCTAGAGTTCCGTGAAAAAGGTAGTGTCATTGTCTTGGTTCCCCTGTTTGGTATTTTTGGTTATACTGTTCTATGCTCTTCATATTCATACAGTGTTTGGCATTTTTAATATTTTTGGTAGAGCGCCTCTGATGAGTCTTGAATAGACGAAACGCGCGTCAGGCGTAGCAAAATTTATTGTCTGGAACTTTGTTGTCATTTGTATTCTGTACATGATTTTTCAAATTTTTACCAAAATTTGGAGAAGCTTTGTAACTCTCATACAAACATAGCAGACGGTTTTTTAAACAAATATCTATATGAATATAGACAGAAAATAGCAGAGAAAACAGTACTTGGAATGAATGGAGAGTGTTTAGTTTTGATAGGGACTAGCACATCTGATGGCAAATATGGGGCTATTAATTATAAGCATCCAGTTGCCAACAGATGGATACAAATTCATGCACACAGATAAGCGTACATTATTCATGAGCGCATTTTAGATGGAAATGTCTCGCATCTGTGTGACAATGGGAAATGCATGAATGTCGATCATCTGGTTTTGGAGCCACGCGGCTTTATCGCCAGTAGGCGTTCATGCATTTCTGCTGGGAAGTGTCTTGGGCATCCAAATTTGCCATATTGTAGATAAGGATTAGTAATGCCAAATAATAATATAGGTAAAAACTTTTTTTTCTTTAGTTTTTATATTTTCGAAAAAAGAGCCCCCCCCTTTAAATGAATCTGATGTTGGTGCCCCATAACTCTCATAATTTGATTTATTTATAGATTATAGTAAGATTCTTTTCGAAAAAGCTGTGTGGTCCTTTAAAGGACCTGGGTTTGTCATTAAAAAACAAAAAAATTAGAGATCAGCAGGCAATATCTTCTTACAGTAGTCTCTGTGGAATGCAACAGCAGGAACTGCATCGAACTGGTCTTTCTTGTAGTCTGAGTGACTGCCATGTAGTTCTTTGTATGCCTTGTGTTCTTGAATTCTCTCTGCAGTCTGTTTTAATCTCCGCTTTTTAATGTAGGGTCTCTTCTCATAGTCTCTTTTGTCTGAAAGTCCTTGTCCATCTTGTCAAGGTACTTGGAGCTGGCCTCATTCAGTTGGAGTCCAAGTTGTGTACTCTTCATGTTACTGAGGACACCAGATGATAATCTTACCCCCATGTTCTTTGAAAAGTTTACGTTCTTCGGTAGATTAACACTAAGTGCTCTGTGTACACGTTCTTGTTCGTAGTGTTGTACAACTCCATAGTATGTACAGCCTCTTCGCTCAGTTTCATCTTCAACAATTTCATAATTAGCAGTATATCATTTTTTTCCATTTTTTCCTGAAATTTTGTAGAAAATCCAACAACCCATGTAGGAGTTGTTGCCCTTTTTTGTGGATTTTTTTTTTTGCAAATTTTGCACCTGTTTAGCTCAATATCTTGAAAACTATACTAGATATTTGAGAAATTTAAATTGCATGTTGTTAAGCACATCAAGATCTACAAAATATGTAAAAGGGTCAACGTTGTAGGACCTTTCCTTTTAGGAGTTATTGCCCCTAGAACGTCAAAATTGAGCATTTTAACAGCATTTCCTCATTACATTGAAAACGTTAACTCCTCTGACACTTTAAGTCCAAATGGAACCAAACTTGGTATAGATGTTTATTAGCATTAGGTGTATAGAGCTGATGTGGGGATTTTTGATTGGTCGTAAAACATGGCCGCTGTGGCTAAAAATAGAACATAGGGGTAAATGGCAGTTTTTTGCAAATAACTCTAAAACGGTGACAGATTTCAAAATTTTGATTGGAAACAAAAGTGATCAGCACCTCAAGGTCTACCAGCTCCAAAATTTTTGAGGAAAATCCAACAACCCATGTAGGAGTTATTGCCCTTTTTGTGGATTTTGTGCAAAATTTGCATCTGTTTAGCTCAATATCTTGAAAACTATACAAGATATTTGAGAAATTTGAATTGCATATTGTTAAGCACATCAAGATCTACAAAATATGTAATAGGGTCAACGTTGTAGGACCTTTCCTTTTATGAGTTATTGCCCTAAGAACGTCAAAATTGAGCATTTAAAAAGCATTTCCTCATTATATTGAAAACGTTAACTCCTCTGACATTTTAAGTCCAATCGGAACCAAACTTGGTAATATTGTTTATTAGCATTAGGTGTATAGAACTGATTTGAGGATTTTTGATTGGTTGTAAAACATGGCCACTGTGGCTAAAAATAGAACATTAGGTTAAACTGCATTTTGTTGCAAATAAATCTAAAAGTGTGACAGATTTTGATTGAGAACAAAAGTGATCAGCACCTTAAGATCCACCATATTGTCAGATGGCCCCTTATTAATCTTATGACCCTTTCAACGACAAAAATATTTTGCCTAATAACCTTTACTTCAGGCACATATGTCAGGTGAGCGATTCAGGCTCCTGGGAGCCTCTTGTTGTGGAATTTTGCCAAATTTTGCACCTGTTTAGCTCAATATTTTGACAACTTTATGAGATATTCGAGAAATTTAAATTTCATATTGTTAAGCACATCAAGATCTACCAAATATGTAATAGGGTCAACGTTGTAGGACCTTTCCTTTGAGGAGGTATTGCCCTTAGAACGTCAAAATTGATCTTTTAAAAAGTTGTAAAACATGGCCGCTGTGGCTAAAAAATAGAACATAGGGTTAAACTGCATTTTTTTGCTAATAACTCAAAAAGGGTGACAGATTTTTGAATTTTAATTGAGATCAAAGTGATCAGCACCTTAAGATCCACCATATTGTCAGATGACCCCCTTTTTAAACTTATGACCCTTTCAATGTCAAATAGATTTTGCCTAATAGCCTTTACTTCAGGCACATATATCAGGTGAGCGATTCAGGCTCCAGTGAGCCTCTTGTTTCTTTCTTTATAGGTGGGCCTTGCTCTTCATCTTCTTGTTCAGTAGCCACCCCTTCGGCAGAAGTTCCCGGGTTTTCTACTACAACAATCTCTTCCTGTTGCGGCGGTGTACAAGTATTGGAAGATGATGCAGTTTCTAGGGAAGGTTGTGTTTCTTGTGCTTGTGTAGTTTGAGATGAAGGATTCGAGAGCAGAGATTCCTCATCAAACGAATAAAGCTCCTTTTCCGATTCCAGTTCTTTTACTTGTTTGGCGAGTTTGAAATTTTCTGATTTGATTTGTGACAGTTCTACACGTATTTTTTTCAATTTTTCCTCATTGTCTGCAGCTTGTCTGAGCTTAGGTTTGATTGTCTCTGATATCTTTTTCAGATTTTCTCCACAACCTCGTATTTCTTCTAATGTTTTATTCAAATATGCTGCGTCCTTTTTTGATGGACCGGCAAAGTTCATATGGCCTAAGCATCCTTGGATTTGATATCCTTTATGCACTAAGTCATCTGCAATGGCTTCGATCTTCTCCATTTTACTCTACAAAAGAGAAGAAAGAGAATTAGTGTGTATGAAGGGAAGAACATATGATCAAATATCAAATAATAGCAATATTGTTATAAGTAGTACTTATTATATATAATATTCCAAGCATACCAAAATTTATACCTGTATAACACGAGGTAAACTGGGTTGAGCTGGTTTCATTTGCTGTTTTCTGTACTTTAGGGTTTTAAACTGTCAGTGGCTTTCTTACAGGAACTGATTGTGTCTTCTGTTTCTTAGGTGGATTTTGTACATTCTACAAATAGATGGATTATATTACATAATCCTGGGCTATTCTCGTTTTAATAATTGAATCATTTATTTCATAACAGGTCGCACGCCTTATTCACAGCTGAGTGATTTTTAATCCCCACATCGTAATAAAACCAGGTGAACACCTGTAATCGTCCTCATTTATTTCAAGGCCGCACGCCTATTCAGTCGTATTGAATCAGTACGTTTTTTATAAGTTACGTGTTAAGAACAGAATCTGTTCTTTTATTTATGTCGGTATAATAAACCATGGCCCGTTCTAGACGAAGAGATGTCATATTCGAATCGGATCATTCTGAAACAGAATTGAAGGGTGATGGCGAGATTGTGGAAAAGTTCTTTTGTTCGGACGACGAGAGCGACTATGAGTTTTCTGGTTTTTCACCTCCTTCTAGTAGCGTAAATGTTGACACGAACATTGAAGGTACGATTAATATTAATAGTTCAGAAAGTCGTAGTCAGCCGGAAATTCCGGCATCGGCCAATTTAGTCACCGCTAATTGCGGAGGTCATGATGAAGGTCAAGTCGGTCAAACTTCTCAGAAAGGTCCGGGGAAGAATAAGAAGGGCAAAGCACCAAAAGCTAAGAAACGTTCTTACAGCAACCCAGACGAACCGTCGTGTAGCTACTCTGTGGAAACAAGTCCACCCCCCCCCGCAAAGCGGAATAAGCGTCAAACTAACTCTCAGTCACAATTGCAAGACTCAGTCTTAAAATCTTTATTTGAGGATTTGTAAAGAAATATTATGACAGCTATCACTTTGAGCAAAAGCACTAACGCAAGTAGGTCCAACCCAGAATCTGGGAATTTAGATAATGTTAATGATGAAAGTTCTGACAATTCTAACCAAAGATTTAATTCTATCAATTCTGCTAATTTGCAATATGATTTATTTGGCTCGGATGTGTCCGATGTCGAGGTTCAAAATGTAGATGATAATAATATTGAGGAGGAGGATGATTTTTTTTCAAAATGCCCAAGATCTTTGACGACGATAACAAGTTTGGGGAAGATGCTTATGCTTCTATTGCTAAGGCCATTAACTCAATTTGTCAAAATAGATCTGATGTTTCTTCTATCACGAAGGATTTGCTCATTCCTAATAATTGCAGAGCTTTGGCCTCTCCACAGGTAAATTCTGAAATGTGGCAATTTTTAGATAGAAGGACAAGAGGTGAAGATCTACACCTTCAGAACATTCTAAAAATGGTAGGGGCTGGAGTCATTCCTATCATTCAGGTAGCAGAAAGCCTACGTAAAAAACAGCCTGATAGTAAACTCCTTAGGGATCTGGTTAGCAAGGCGTTGACTATTCTTTGTAACGCTCATTTTGAACTGTCTGTTAAGCGTCGTTTAAGTTTAAAACCCAATATTGACCGCAGATTCCATCAGTTGTGTAATAGGTCAGAAGTCGTTGGGGCCAAACTTTTTGGAGATGAAGTTAGCAAAAGGCTAAAAGAGATTAGTGAAATGCAAAAACTGAACAAGAGCATGGATTCAAAAAACTTTAGAGGCATGGGGAGAGGCTTCAGAAGAAGGCCTTGGGACAGAAACATGTCATACAACCAGACCAACCAACCTAGGCAGTACAATCATCCCAGAAGAGGGAACTATATGCTGCCAAGGAGTTGCAGTATTATATCAATCATTGGAAAGATATAACTAGCGATCCCTGGGTGCTTCAGACTATTTTAGGCTATGAAATTGAGTTTGTTAAGGAACCTTTTCAATTTGAGTCTAGTATTCCTAAATCACATACATTTAATGAAAATGAAGTTAATCTAATTGATGTAAACATGAACAATCTGCATTCTTTGCCTTTGAAAACATGTATAACAAACTGACAGAACCAGATGACCCGACAGACAATATAGGCCCCTCTCTTAGGAGTGGGGGTTATAAAAAGAAACACCAGGAAACATATATTTTTTGGGCCCTATAGAAGATTGATTTTTCAGAATTAGTCAAGTATTAAAGTATATGGCAAATAAGTACTAAGGTCATTCCTACAAGTATAATGCCTGCAAAACTTTTCATTGTCATTGAAATAAACATGTATTGAAAATTGTCAATTGCTTTTGATGATTTTCAATTTTTACTATGTTTTGCCTTAATATTTGAACTAGTCTGGCTACTTTTTATATTAAACAGTTTTCCCTATTACTCTACCTCAAGTGAAACAATTTATATTTTATACTAATCTTTATGCTTTCAATTAATTTGTGTTATTCAGTTTTTCCAATTTCTCTACCTCAAGTGTAATGTTGTATTGTTTATATTATAGATAATTTGTATTACCTTAACCTCAAGTGTATCTTAGATTTGTAAACTTCAGATTCCATGAGTTTTCTAGTTATATCAGTTTTTGTATTGTAAAAAGGGGGAGGGGAACAACACTATTTTTTAAAGTATTTTTGGTGAGTCAGTTTCCATGGGCTCTGTAGTTATATTAAGGAATTTACCTTTGAAGCGGGGTGGATTTTACTAGACTTATTTTTTATGACCACTTTTAGGTGAGCAATTTGGGTTCCATGGGTTCTGTAGTTATATAAAGAATTTCCTGTTAAAAGGGGGGGTGGATTTTACCAGGTCAAATTATATTTACCCTCTCCTTAAGTATATATGGTATACAGCTTTAAGTAACTTTGTGTATGGAAGTCTTTTAAAGATATTTGGTATGTTGACGTATCTCAATATTGTCTATATATTGATATTTGGTATGTAGTTTTTATTTACCTAGGAGTTGGGGGTTGTATATACCAATCATTAGTGCTTTAAATACTCAGTATTACAGAAATACTCCCAAGGTTGACCCAAGGACATTTTCGTTAGTTGTACATTCCACTGTTTTAAGCCAGAACTGTTTATTATAAAATACATGTACTTTTTATTTGGTTGTTGAAAGTGTCTCCTTGTATCTAACTTTGAATGTATACTATTATATTTGTATTAGGGAAATACTTTGATTATAAGGAGACATTTTCTCTTGCTGCACATTCCATAACTCATTTTTAGTCGTTTTATATTTTTAACTTTACTTGTCTTGACTTTACTTCCGGTTGTTGAAAGTGTCCTTGGGTGTTACCCTCACTGATGTGCCATTTTTTTTTTATTTGTAGCTTTATGATTGTTAAATGCGTTTTATTTTTTGATTTTTAGATGTATTTTTATTGTTGATTTTTAGATGACTTTTTATTGATTTTTACATTGATTATCATTGATTTAAAAATTGGGGGGGGGCTTTTGGCTTGGCTTAATATTTTTACAATCAGGGGTAATCATTTTTCTTATAAAGCAAGGTGCTATGTTTTTTTTATTACAATCAGGGAAGGGGGAGATTTTTTATAATAGATTTATTAAATTCGATACTGGTTTTATTTTTGTCATAATATTGTCCCTTCTGACATCACTTGACTGCCCTATAGAAATGGTGTTTCATGAAACTTTACAACAGACTTTATGGGTTTATTCCATAATAGTGAGCTATTGTTTTATTGAAACTAGACATTATCTTCAGAAATCTGGATTTATATAAATCTCTAGTGGATTTTAATGAATTTTACTTGTACTGATATTTTCAGGTTTTGGTTCAAACGTATGGTCTGTAGTTTTTTCAAATGCTCACTTGGTTATAGATGTGGAATAAATGTTAGTTTCAACTATGTAAAGTCCTATACAGGAAAAGTTTTGGTATATCTATTAAAGGGTCCACATGCTATAAAAGCATTGGACATTTAAATCTTTCCATTACATAGTTCACTGGTTCAATAATTTGATTGTCCCTTTAAATCTGACAAGTGGAGGTTACCCAGGTGGAAATGTGTAAACACTAGATTCAAATCTTTCCATTACAGTTCACTGATTCAATTATTTGGTCCTTTAAACCTGGCCAGTTGAGGTTATCCAGGTGGAAATGTGTTAACACTAGAATTTAAAGGTTATAATGGTCTTTATAAAACACCTTGGCGGAAATACAATTTTTTTGAAAGAATTGGTGTTATAGCTTCTTTTAAGCTCTCTTACCAATTAAGGTTTGACCATCAACAACATAAAGATATACATAACGGATCGCTTATAGATGAAACTTAAGTAAGCATGAGCTTGACATACATTCATCATTGCAGAACTCTACAACAGAGTATCAGACTGTGATGGTAGGTTAAAAAAAAATTAAACAAAAATGTCCAACACGGGTCGGGTCAAATACCAGAGCTGTTAAGGACACTTAGGTCAAATACCAGCTTAGTCATTGTAATCCGTCTGGGTCAAATTGTGAGGTCATAGGGTGCACATGTCCTCTTAAAAACCAGGTCAGTCCTGTCAAAATGTCCTCCGTCCTGGAGGGGGTTGCCCACTATGTTACTACTGTCATCATCATCGTCTTCATCTTATCCCGTGCGGGGCCCGGGAGGCGAATAGGCCCGCAGCAGCGCTAAGCTTGTCGGTAAAAGTCCACTAAAGAGCGCTCAGAAACCTGACATCGGGGTCAGGCCGCTTTGCCCACAAAGCGACTGGGATGTGTGCCCCAGGTGGTTGAATGGGGCAACCCTGACATCGAGAGATGCGGGGTCGTCAGGCGATAATGCGGAAAACCTGACCGCACACCATAGTGGTGCACCGTGTTGGGAAAAATTGTCACGTTCCTCGCACGTTAAAGAACCCTGCTGCAGGTCTCGGTAAGATAGGACCCGTAGGATCCCCATGCAGGAGGCAAAATTTCCCGTCCCTACCCATCACTCCTTTTTCCAGTGGCAGTCAAAACTCTCCTACCCGATTGATCTTGTGTCCCCATTTCCTCCACTTCATCATCATTTCATGTTCATTGTATCACCACTTTCATGTCCATCTCCCGGATATAGCCGAAATCGCGCTGCGTGGGAGTAAAGCAATAACTAACTAACGGCTTCATCTTTCTCTCCAACACCTGTGACAAATTCCAACCAAATGTTCTTCTTCCTTTTCATTAGATCAAGATGTGGACATAGATTAGCTGTTTCGTCTAAGTATACTATTTTTCGTTTGGAGTACCCACGTGTGGCTTCGCGTGTACCAGATTGGCAGATAAGGCGGGTTTTGGAAAGGTGCACAAAATTACATGATTGTAGGTCATTTATATCTGCTACTACTGAATATCTATGTTTTCGATGAGGAAGGCAGGCATAATATAGGTTTCTGCAGTGTCTCTAATGATTCAAATAAAACTTTCTGGTATTTTGAGGGTTGTTGGACAGATTCCGTAGCAAAGAGGGTGTCAAAATTGGGTTCGATGAGCTCTTCAAAGAGTCGGATATGGCAGCATCTTATATTTACGTCAAATATTTCTGTATCTTCAATATTATCATTTAAGGTAGCAATTTGGAGGAGAGTTGCATAAAGTTTACAGGTTCAGGTGTATCTTTTTTCGTTTCCGTTGATAGTCCTGGTAAAGCGATTGGAAAGGGAAAGATCTCATGATGCTACCAAGGGTGTTGGTTAGTTATTATCAAATAATGGAAAACTTCAAATTTTAATAATTGTATCAAATTTTGGTATTTTGGTAAATCAACGACGCAAAGTTCAATAGTAGGATTATTTTTCGTCGTGATATTAAATTCCAAATAGTTTGCTACGCATGATTTTTCGTTAAAGGCATTATAACAGCAGTCTTAAAAATTAGCACCAGTCCGACAAATCTTGGCCTGTAAAAATCTTTTCGGTTGTCTGAATTTTGACAGATTTTGTCATCAGCTAAAAAATAATGGGTTAAGACCTGTAAATCCCAAACACTAATTACATTGACCGTAACACCACAGACTAAAGATACGCTGGAAATAAAAATATACTGATTATATGGAGTCTAGTTAAAAAAAAAACGATTTTCTTTTGCTTTATTTACTTATTGTATGTTTTAAATGTTTTACATTTGAATGTTATTTAAGTAAATTGTTCAATATTTTAATTTCAGAATGGAAGACGAGGGACCCGCTGAAGTCATAGACGTTTAATTTGAAAAATAAAATTTGAATGTTTTATGATTGTTTATGAGTTTTCGCGATTATCCAATATCCATCCTCAGAAACCCAGGGTTTCTTCTCTCGCTTACTCATTCATCACGTGATGAAAGAGTAGGCGAGTATCATGTCTTTCACTTTTTGGGTAGGCATTTTGACGTTTGGCGTTTTAACCAAAACCAATAAAACCCGATATAAGACTTCTAATTAATTAGTTAGTTTATGCTTTACTCACCAGAAGCACGATTTCGGGAGATGAACATGAATGTGGTGATACAATGAATATGAAATGATGATGAAGTGGAGTAAATGGGGACACAAGGCCAATCGGGTAGGAGAGTTTTGGCTGCCACTGGTAAAAAGAGTGATGGGTAGGGACGGGAAATTTAGCCTCCTGCATGGGGATCATACGGGTCCTACTCTTACCAAGACCTGCAGCAGGGTCCTTTATCGTGCGAGGAACGTGACACTTTTCCCAACACGGTGCACCACTATGGTTTTCGGTCAGGTTTTCCGCATTATCACCTGACGACCCCGCATCTCTCGATGTTAGGGCTGCCCATTCAACCACCTGGGGCACACATCCCAGTCGCTTTGTGGGCAAAGCGGTCTGACCCGATGTCAGGTTTCTGAGTGCTCTTTAATGGACTTTTACCGACAGGCTTAGCGCTGCTGCACTTCTAATTAATATACAAAACAATGTAAATAACAACTTGAAATTAAAGAAAATTGTTTTGCTCCGTTGAGGTCAATGGGCGGAAATCGTAACCCTCACTGAGAGTAAAGGTGTAAGGGTTACGTTATCGTAACTAGAAATAATTTTGTTAATAAAATTTGATTTTGGGAATTTTATATTCATTTAGTGGTTAGTGGCACGCTTCCTTTGCCATGTTTACTGCATTTTACTATTACTTAAGAATATTCATGACTGATACGGAGTTATCTGCCCCAGACCGGAAAACCTTGTCTGCAGATAAACTCAAAAACTGTAACTGTTATAAAAATTCTGAAGAGTGGAAATTGTTACCTCACTCCTGGTTATGTTTTGTCACCCCAAAAAAAGTTTTTCGAAAAGTGTCACGGTTACGCAATTTTGAGTCGCGAATTGACAAAAACGTAAAAATTTCTATTTTTAGAACCGTTAGTCGTAGAACCTCAAAACTTTCATCATTCATTTTAGGTGACCTATGGTACATCCAAAAATATAAAGGTCAAGGTCATATCAACAAAAACAAAAAAGGTCATTTTCTAGGACAATGGGTTTTATCTTCAAGTCAATTTTTCAGCCCTTATTTGAAACATTTTTGTGCAGTTTTTTTTTATATGATGTCCGCCATGAGTTCTTCTAGTAGATTATACAAAAAAACTCCATAATTTTTTTTTAATTTTCAACGCGTCTTGATTTTTGTGAAAATTGTACCGATTCTTTGTACGCCATATACGTATGACCTTGAATGACCTTTCATGATTAAATCATCTCAATATGACCACCAAGACCATTTTAAGTCATTTAAATATCAAAATTATCATTATTAAGCAAATTTAAATTTTCCCCCTCCCCCTTTTTACCCAAAAAATTCAAATTTAGCATTATTGGTTTTAAATGGTAAAAAATGCTCAAACATACCTATTTTGGTCAAAATAAGTCTAAATCAACCATAAAAAGTACTGCTTTCTCTATTTATTAAAGTCTTTCCCTTTCCAAAGGGAAGACCTTACTGTATTTCTTATTTACACTTATAACATTTTTCTTCCGCGCCCAATATAAAAAAAGTGTCGCGACATATAATTTTGATACTTAGTACCTTTAGTCGGTCATACTCGGAGATGCCCTGACTGACCCTGTGAAACCGATCTATTTTAAGTAACGGAGTTATCTGCCCCAGACTGGAAAACCTTGTCTGCAGATAAACTCAAAAACTGTAACTGTTATAAAAATTCTGAAGAGTGGAAATTGTTACCTCACTCCTGGTTATGTTTTGTCACCCCAAAAAAAGTTTTTCGAAAAGTGTCACGGTTACGCAATTTTGAGTCGCGAATTGACAAAAACGTAAAAATTTCTATTTTTAGAACCGTTAGTCGTAGAACCTCAAAACTTTCATCATTCATTTTAGGTGACCTATGGTACATCCAAAAATATAAAGGTCAAGGTCATATCAACAAAAACAAAAAAGGTCATTTTCTAGGACAATGGGTTTTATCTTCAAGTCAATTTTTCAGCCCTTATTTGAAACATTTTTGTGCAGTTTTTTTTTTATATGATGTCCGCCATGAGTTCTTCTAGTAGATTATACAAAAAAACTCCATAATTTTTTTTTAATTTTCAACGCGTCTTGATTTTTGTGAAAATTGTACCGATTCTTTGTACGCCATATACGTATGACCTTGAATGACCTTTCATGATTAAATCATCTCAATATAACCACCAAGACCATTTTAAGTCATTTAAATATCAAAATTATCATTATTAAGCAAATTTAAATTTTCCCCCCTACCCCTTTTTACCCAAAAAATTCAAATTTAGCATTATTGGTTTTAAATGGTAAAAAATGCTCAAACATACCTATTTTGGTCAAAATAAGTCTAAATCAACCATAAAAAGTACTGCTTTCTCTATTTATTAAGGTCTTTCCCTTTCCAAAGGGAAGACCTTACTGTATTTCTTATTTACACTTATAACATTTTTCTTCCGCGCCCAATATAAAAAAAAGTGTCGCGACATATAATTTTGATACTTAGTACCTTTAGTCGGTCATACTCGGAGATGCCCTGACTGACCCTGTGAAACCGATCTATTTTAAGTAACGGAGTTATCTGCCCCAGACCGGAAAACCTTGTCTGCAGATAAACTCAAAAACTGTAACTGTTATAAAAATTCTGAAGAGTGGAAATTGTTACCTCACTCCTGGTTATGTTTTGTCACCCCAAAAAAAGTTTTTCGAAAAGTGTCACGGTTACGCAATTTTGAGTCGCGAATTGACAAAAACGTAAAAATTTCTATTTTTAGAACCGTTAGTCGTAGAACCTCAAAACTTTCATCATTCATTTTAGGTGACCTATGGTACATCCAAAAATATAAAGGTCAAGGTCATATCAACAAAAACAAAAAAGGTCATTTTCTAGGACAATGGGTTTTATCTTCAAGTCAATTTTTCAGCCCTTATTTGAAACATTTTTGTGCAGTTTTTTTTTATATGATGTCCGCCATGAGTTCTTCTAGTAGATTATACAAAAAAACTCCATAATTTTTTTTAAATTTTCAACGCGTCTTGATTTTTGTGAAAATTGTACCGATTCTTTGTACGCCATATACGTATGACCTTTCATGATTAAATCATCTCAATATGACCACCAAGACCATTTTAAGTCATTTAAATATCAAAATTATCATTATTAAGCAAATTTAAATTTTCCCCCCTCCCCCTTTTTACCCAAAAAATTCAAATTTAGCATTATTGGTTTTAAATGGTAAAAAATGCTCAAACATACCTATTTTGGTCAAAATAAGTCTAAATCAACCATAAAAAGTACTGCTTTCTCTATTTATTAAGGTCTTTCCTTTTCCAAAGGGAAGACCTTACTGTATTTCTTATTTACACTTATAACATTTTTCTTCCGCGCCCAATATAAAAAAAGTGTCGCGACATATAATTTTGATACTTAGTACCTTTAGTCGGTCATACTCGGAGATGCCCTGACTGACCCTGTGAAACCGATCTATTTTAAGTAACGGAGTTATCTGCCCCAGACCGGAAAACCTTGTCTGCAGATAAACTCAAAAACTGTAACTGTTATAAAAATTCTGAAGAGTGGAAATTGTTACCTCACTCCTGGTTATGTTTTGTCACCCCAAAAAAAGTTTTTCGAAAAGTGTCACGGTTACGCAATTTTGAGTCGCGAATTGACAAAAACGTAAAAATTTCTATTTTTAGAACCGTTAGTCGTAGAACCTCAAAACTTTCATCATTCATTTTAGGTGACCTATGGTACATCCAAAAATATAAAGGTCAAGGTCATATCAACAAAAACAAAAAAGGTCATTTTCTAGGACAATGGGTTTTATCTTCAAGTCAATTTTTCAGCCCTTATTTGAAACATTTTTGTGCAGTTTTTTTTTTTTATATGATGTCCGCCATGAGTTCTAGTAGATTATACAAAAAAACTCCATAATTTTTTTAAAATTTTCAACGCGTCTTGATTTTTGTGAAAATTGTACCGATTCTTTGTACGCCATATACGTATGACCTTGAATGACCTTTCATGATTAAATCATCTCAATATGACCACCAAGACCATTTTAAGTCATTTAAATATCAAAATTATCATTATTAAGCAAATTTAAATTTTCCCCCCTCCCCCTTTTTACCCAAAAAATTCAAATTTAGCATTATTGGTTTTAAATGGTAAAAAATGCTCAAACATACCTATTTTGGTCAAAATAAGTCTAAATCAACCATAAAAAGTACTGCTTTCTCTATTTATTAAGGTCTTTCCCTTTCCAAAGGGAAGACCTTACTGTATTTCTTATTTACACTTATAACATTTTTCTTCCGCGCCCAATATAGAAAAAGTGTCGCGACATATAATTTTGATACTTGGTACCTTTAGTCGGTCATACTCGGAGATGCCCTGACTGACCCTGTGAAACCGATCTATTTTAAGTAACGGAGTTATCTGCCCCAGACTGGAAAACCTTGTCTGCAGATAAACTCAAAAACTGTAACTGTTATAAAAATTCTGAAGAGTGGAAATTGTTACCTCACTCCTGGTTATGTTTTGTCACCCCAAAAAAAGTTTTTCGAAAAGTGTCACGGTTACGCAATTTTGAGTCGCGAATTGACAAAAACGTAAAAATTTCTATTTTTAGAACCGTTAGTCGTAGAACCTCAAAACTTTCATCATTCATTTTAGGTGACCTATGGTACATCCAAAAATATAAAGGTCAAGGTCATATCAACAAAAACAAAAAAGGTCATTTTCTAGGACAATGGGTTTTATCTTCAAGTCAATTTTTCAGCCCTTATTTGAAACATTTTTGTGCAGTTTTTTTTTTTATATGATGTCCGCCATGAGTTCTTCTAGTAGATTATACAAAAAAACTCCATAATTTTTTTTTAATTTTCAACGCGTCTTGATTTTTGTGAAAATTGTACCGATTCTTTGTACGCCATATACGTATGACCTTGAATGACCTTTCATGATTAAATCATCTCAATATAACCACCAAGACCATTTTAAGTCATTTAAATATCAAAATTATCATTATTAAGCAAATTTAAATTTTCCCCCCTACCCCTTTTTACCCAAAAAATTCAAATTTAGCATTATTGGTTTTAAATGGTAAAAAATGCTCAAACATACCTATTTTGGTCAAAATAAGTCTAAATCAACCATAAAAAGTACTGCTTTCTCTATTTATTAAGGTCTTTCCCTTTCCAAAGGGAAGACCTTACTGTATTTCTTATTTACACTTATAACATTTTTCTTCCGCGCCCAATATAAAAAAAAGTGTCGCGACATATAATTTTGATACTTAGTACCTTTAGTCGGTCATACTCGGAGATGCCCTGACTGACCCTGTGAAACCGATCTATTTTAAGTAACGGAGTTATCTGCCCCAGACCGGAAAACCTTGTCTGCAGATAAACTCAAAAACTGTAACTGTTATAAAAATTCTGAAGAGTGGAAATTGTTACCTCACTCCTGGTTATGTTTTGTCACCCCAAAAAAAGTTTTTCGAAAAGTGTCACGGTTACGCAATTTTGAGTCGCGAATTGACAAAAACGTAAAAATTTCTATTTTTAGAACCGTTAGTCGTAGAACCTCAAAACTTTCATCATTCATTTTAGGTGACCTATGGTACATCCAAAAATATAAAGGTCAAGGTCATATCAACAAAAACAAAAAAGGTCATTTTCTAGGACAATGGGTTTTATCTTCAAGTCAATTTTTCAGCCCTTATTTGAAACATTTTTGTGCAGTTTTTTTTTATATGATGTCCGCCATGAGTTCTTCTAGTAGATTATACAAAAAAACTCCATAATTTTTTTTAAATTTTCAACGCGTCTTGATTTTTGTGAAAATTGTACCGATTCTTTGTACGCCATATACGTATGACCTTGAATGACCTTTCATGATTAAATCATCTCAATATGACCACCAAGACCATTTTAAGTCATTTAAATATCAAAATTATCATTATTAAGCAAATTTAAATTTTCCCCCCTCCCCCTTTTTACCCAAAAAATTCAAATTTAGCATTATTGGTTTTAAATGGTAAAAAATGCTCAAACATACCTATTTTGGTCAAAATAAGTCTAAATCAACCATAAAAAGTACTGCTTTCTCTATTTATTAAGGTCTTTCCTTTTCCAAAGGGAAGACCTTACTGTATTTCTTATTTACACTTATAACATTTTTCTTCCGCGCCCAATATAAAAAAAGTGTCGCGACATATAATTTTGATACTTAGTACCTTTAGTCGGTCATACTCGGAGATGCCCTGACTGACCCTGTGAAACCGATCTATTTTAAGTAACGGAGTTATCTGCCCCAGACCGGAAAACCTTGTCTGCAGATAAACTCAAAAACTGTAACTGTTATAAAAATTCTGAAGAGTGGAAATTGTTACCTCACTCCTGGTTATGTTTTGTCACCCCAAAAAAAGTTTTTCGAAAAGTGTCACGGTTACGCAATTTTGAGTCGCGAATTGACAAAAACGTAAAAATTTCTATTTTTAGAACCGTTAGTCGTAGAACCTCAAAACTTTCATCATTCATTTTAGGTGACCTATGGTACATCCAAAAATATAAAGGTCAAGGTCATATCAACAAAAACAAAAAAGGTCATTTTCTAGGACAATGGGTTTTATCTTCAAGTCAATTTTTCAGCCCTTATTTGAAACATTTTTGTGCAGTTTTTTTTTTATATGATGTCCGCCATGAGTTCTAGTAGATTATACAAAAAAACTCCATAATTTTTTTTAAATTTTCAACGCGTCTTGATTTTTGTGAAAATTGTACCGATTCTTTGTACGCCATATACGTATGACCTTGAATGACCTTTCATGATTAAATCATCTCAATATGACCACCAAGACCATTTTAAGTCATTTAAATATCAAAATTATCATTATTAAGCAAATTTAAATTTTCCCCCCTCCCCCTTTTTACCCCAAAAATTCAAATTTAGCATTATTGGTTTTAAATGGTAAAAAATGCTCAAACATACCTATTTTGGTCAAAATAAGTCTAAATCAACCATAAAAAGTACTGCTTTCTCTATTTATTAAGGTCTTTCCCTTTCCAAAGGGAAGACCTTACTGTATTTCTTATTTACACTTATAACATTTTTCTTCCGCGCCCAATATAAAAAAAGTGTCGCGACATATAATTTTGATACTTGGTACCTTTAGTCGGTCATACTCGGAGATGCCCTGACTGACCCTGTGAAACCGATCTATTTTAAGTAACGGAGTTATCTGCCCCAGACTGGAAAACCTTGTCTGCAGATAAACTCAAAAACTGTAACTGTTATAAAAATTCTGAAGAGTGGAAATTGTTACCTCACTCCTGGTTATGTTTTGTCACCCCAAAAAAAGTTTTTCGAAAAGTGTCACGGTTACGCAATTTTGAGTCGCGAATTGACAAAAACGTAAAAATTTCTATTTTTAGAACCGTTAGTCGTAGAACCTCAAAACTTTCATCATTCATTTTAGGTGACCTATGGTACATCCAAAAATATAAAGGTCAAGGTCATATCAACAAAAACAAAAAAGGTCATTTTCTAGGACAATGGGTTTTATCTTCAAGTCAATTTTTCAGCCCTTATTTGAAACATTTTTGTGCAGTTTTTTTTTTTATATGATGTCCGCCATGAGTTCTTCTAGTAGATTATACAAAAAAACTCCATAATTTTTTTTTAATTTTCAACGCGTCTTGATTTTTGTGAAAATTGTACCGATTCTTTGTACGCCATATACGTATGACCTTGAATGACCTTTCATGATTAAATCATCTCAATATGACCACCAAGACCATTTTAAGTCATTTAAATATCAAAATTATCATTATTAAGCAAATTTAAATTTTCCCCCCTCCCCCTTTTTACCCCAAAAATTCAAATTTAGCATTATTGGTTTTAAATGGTAAAAAATGCTCAAACATACCTATTTTGGTCAAAATAAGTCTAAATCAACCATAAAAAGTACTGCTTTCTCTATTTATTAAGGTCTTTCCTTTTCCAAAGGGAAGACCTTACTGTATTTCTTATTTACACTTATAACATTTTTCTTCCGCGCCCAATATAAAAAAAGTGTCGCGACATATAATTTTGATACTTAGTACCTTTAGTCGGTCATACTCGGAGATGCCCTGACTGACCCTGTGAAACCGATCTATTTTAAGTAACGGAGTTATCTGCCCCAGACCGGAAAACCTTGTCTGCAGATAAACTCAAAAACTGTAACTGTTATAAAAATTCTGAAGAGTGGAAATTGTTACCTCACTCCTGGTTATGTTTTGTCACCCCAAAAAAAGTTTTTCGAAAAGTGTCACGGTTACGCAATTTTGAGTCGCGAATTGACAAAAACGTAAAAATTTCTATTTTTAGAACCGTTAGTCGTAGAACCTCAAAACTTTCATCATTCATTTTAGGTGACCTATGGTACATCCAAAAATATAAAGGTCAAGGTCATATCAACAAAAACAAAAAAGGTCATTTTCTAGGACAATGGGTTTTATCTTCAAGTCAATTTTTCAGCCCTTATTTGAAACATTTTTGTGCAGTTTTTTTTTTATATGATGTCCGCCATGAGTTCTAGTAGATTATACAAAAAAACTCCATAATTTTTTTTAAATTTTCAACGCGTCTTGATTTTTGTGAAAATTGTACCGATTCTTTGTACGCCATATACGTATGACCTTGAATGACCTTTCATGATTAAATCATCTCAATATGACCACCAAGACCATTTTAAGTCATTTAAATATCAAAATTATCATTATTAAGCAAATTTAAATTTTCCCCCCTCCCCCTTTTTACCCCAAAAATTCAAATTTAGCATTATTGGTTTTAAATGGTAAAAAATGCTCAAACATACCTATTTTGGTCAAAATAAGTCTAAATCAACCATAAAAAGTACTGCTTTCTCTATTTATTAAGGTCTTTCCCTTTCCAAAGGGAAGACCTTACTGTATTTCTTATTTACACTTATAACATTTTTCTTCCGCGCCCAATATAAAAAAAGTGTCGCGACATATAATTTTGATACTTGGTACCTTTAGTCGGTCATACTCGGAGATGCCCTGACTGACCCTGTGAAACCGATCTATTTTAAGTAACGGAGTTATCTGCCCCAGACTGGAAAACCTTGTCTGCAGATAAACTCAAAAACTGTAACTGTTATAAAAATTCTGAAGAGTGGAAATTGTTACCTCACTCCTGGTTATGTTTTGTCACCCCAAAAAAAGTTTTTCGAAAAGTGTCACGGTTACGCAATTTTGAGTCGCGAATTGACAAAAACGTAAAAATTTCTATTTTTAGAACCGTTAGTCGTAGAACCTCAAAACTTTCATCATTCATTTTAGGTGACCTATGGTACATCCAAAAATATAAAGGTCAAGGTCATATCAACAAAAACAAAAAAGGTCATTTTCTAGGACAATGGGTTTTATCTTCAAGTCAATTTTTCAGCCCTTATTTGAAACATTTTTGTGCAGTTTTTTTTTTTATATGATGTCCGCCATGAGTTCTTCTAGTAGATTATACAAAAAAACTCCATAATTTTTTTTTAATTTTCAACGCGTCTTGATTTTTGTGAAAATTGTACCGATTCTTTGTACGCCATATACGTATGACCTTGAATGACCTTTCATGATTAAATCATCTCAATATAACCACCAAGACCATTTTAAGTCATTTAAATATCAAAATTATCATTATTAAGCAAATTTAAATTTTCCCCCCTACCCCTTTTTACCCAAAAAATTCAAATTTAGCATTATTGGTTTTAAATGGTAAAAAATGCTCAAACATACCTATTTTGGTCAAAATAAGTCTAAATCAACCATAAAAAGTACTGCTTTCTCTATTTATTAAGGTCTTTCCCTTTCCAAAGGGAAGACCTTACTGTATTTCTTATTTACACTTATAACATTTTTCTTCCGCGCCCAATATAAAAAAAAGTGTCGCGACATATAATTTTGATACTTAGTACCTTTAGTCGGTCATACTCGGAGATGCCCTGACTGACCCTGTGAAACCGATCTATTTTAAGTAACGGAGTTATCTGCCCCAGACCGGAAAACCTTGTCTGCAGATAAACTCAAAAACTGTAACTGTTATAAAAATTCTGAAGAGTGGAAATTGTTACCTCACTCCTGGTTATGTTTTGTCACCCCAAAAAAAGTTTTTCGAAAAGTGTCACGGTTACGCAATTTTGAGTCGCGAATTGACAAAAACGTAAAAATTTCTATTTTTAGAACCGTTAGTCGTAGAACCTCAAAACTTTCATCATTCATTTTAGGTGACCTATGGTACATCCAAAAATATAAAGGTCAAGGTCATATCAACAAAAACAAAAAAGGTCATTTTCTAGGACAATGGGTTTTATCTTCAAGTCAATTTTTCAGCCCTTATTTGAAACATTTTTGTGCAGTTTTTTTTTATATGATGTCCGCCATGAGTTCTTCTAGTAGATTATACAAAAAAACTCCATAATTTTTTTTAAATTTTCAACGCGTCTTGATTTTTGTGAAAATTGTACCGATTCTTTGTACGCCATATACGTATGACCTTGAATGACCTTTCATGATTAAATCATCTCAATATGACCACCAAGACCATTTTAAGTCATTTAAATATCAAAATTATCATTATTAAGCAAATTTAAATTTTCCCCCCTCCCCCTTTTTACCCAAAAAATTCAAATTTAGCATTATTGGTTTTAAATGGTAAAAAATGCTCAAACATACCTATTTTGGTCAAAATAAGTCTAAATCAACCATAAAAAGTACTGCTTTCTCTATTTATTAAGGTCTTTCCTTTTCCAAAGGGAAGACCTTACTGTATTTCTTATTTACACTTATAACATTTTTCTTCCGCGCCCAATATAAAAAAAGTGTCGCGACATATAATTTTGATACTTAGTACCTTTAGTCGGTCATACTCGGAGATGCCCTGACTGACCCTGTGAAACCGATCTATTTTAAGTAACGGAGTTATCTGCCCCAGACCGGAAAACCTTGTCTGCAGATAAACTCAAAAACTGTAACTGTTATAAAAATTCTGAAGAGTGGAAATTGTTACCTCACTCCTGGTTATGTTTTGTCACCCCAAAAAAAGTTTTTCGAAAAGTGTCACGGTTACGCAATTTTGAGTCGCGAATTGACAAAAACGTAAAAATTTCTATTTTTAGAAC
Source organism: Arcuatula senhousia (assembly GCA_963971305.1). Classification (NCBI taxonomy): domain Eukaryota; kingdom Metazoa; phylum Mollusca; class Bivalvia; order Mytilida; family Mytilidae; genus Arcuatula; species Arcuatula senhousia. Next base: position 25,637,281 of record OZ020314.1, on the reverse strand, counting down.
CGTTAGTCGTAGAACCTCAAAACTTTCATCATTCATTTTAGGTGACCTATGGTACATCCAAAAATATAAAGGTCAAGGTCATATCAACAAAAACAAAAAAGGTCATTTTCTAGGACAATGGGTTTTATCTTCAAGTCAATTTTTCAGCCCTTATTTGAAACATTTTTGTGCAGTTTTTTTTTTATATGATGTCCGCCATGAGTTCTAGTAGATTATACAAAAAAACTCCATAATTTTTTTTAAATTTTCAACGCGTCTTGATTTTTGTGAAAATTGTACCGATTCTTTGTACGCCATATACGTATGACCTTGAATGACCTTTCATGATTAAATCATCTCAATATGACCACCAAGACCATTTTAAGTCATTTAAATATCAAAATTATCATTATTAAGCAAATTTAAATTTTCCCCCCTCCCCCTTTTTACCCAAAAAATTCAAATTTAGCATTATTGGTTTTAAATGGTAAAAAATGCTCAAACATACCTATTTTGGTCAAAATAAGTCTAAATCAACCATAAAAAGTACTGCTTTCTCTATTTATTAAGGTCTTTCCCTTTCCAAAGGGAAGACCTTACTGTATTTCTTATTTACACTTATAACATTTTTCTTCCGCGCCCAATATAAAAAAAGTGTCGCGACATATAATTTTGATACTTAGTACCTTTAGTCGGTCATACTCGGAGATGCCCTGACTGACCCTGTGAAACCGATCTATTTTAAGTAACGGAGTTATCTGCCCCAGACTGGAAAACCTTGTCTGCAGATAAACTCAAAAACTGTAACTGTTATAAAAATTCTGAAGAGTGGAAATTGTTACCTCACTCCTGGTTATGTTTTGTCACCCCAAAAAAAGTTTTTCGAAAAGTGTCACGGTTACGCAATTTTGAGTCGCGAATTGACAAAAACGTAAAAATTTCTATTTTTAGAACCGTTAGTCGTAGAACCTCAAAACTTTCATCATTCATTTTAGGTGACCTATGGTACATCCAAAAATATAAAGGTCAAGGTCATATCAACAAAAACAAAAAAGGTTATTTTTTTTATTTTTTGCAGGATATTTTCAGTCACTTTTTAGCAAAATGTGCGGATGACAATGCACGCCTTTTATGCTAAATCAAGTTTTATCTTTTTTAATTCCCAAAATTTGATACTAAACAATCATTGAATAACAGAAGCAATTAATTGGACTAAATACAGATTCATAAATACATCTTTAAGCAGTATATTATATTTTTAAAAGGGACTATATTATTGGACAACGAAAACAGAGGACCTATAAACTGCGACCGAAACTGTCCAAAAATATCAATTGTTTTAAAGGTTAAGATATATATAACTGCTTCATGCTAATTTTTGTCTGGTCTAAAGTAATATCGAGATTTTACATAATTTAAATATGACCAACTATGATGGAGTTATGGCACTTGCCATGGTGGCCAAAAACACATTGTAAAATGTGTAATTTAATTATTAATTTTCTTTTTTTCTGCCAAAAACAGTTCAAAATTGGTGCGACATATCATTTCGATACTTGGTACCATCAGTCGACACTACCAGGGCTCAACCTGAGTTGAAGCAGGAAATCGATCTATTTTTAGCAACAGAGTTATCGCACCAAACTCTGTTTACCATTGTTCGCATATAAACTCAGATCATTTTTGAGTTAGTTTTTCAGCCACGCCCCTTTATGTTGGCATGGGGGCAAGATTGGACGAGAGGTTGACTCGCCCCTAACTAATATCGGACCATCGTCCCTAAAATTAAAAAAAAATATTAAAAATTTAAAAAATTATTCAAAATTTAAAAAATTATAATAAATTATAAAGAAATATTAATAATTATAAACAATTCAAAAAAATATAAAATCTAAAAAATAAGAAAATCAAAAATAATTATAAAAATTTAAAAAAAATATAATAAATTATAAAAAAAAAATATAAATAATTATAAAATATAAAACTAGAGGCTCCCAGGAGCCTAAATCGCTCACCTGATCTCTTATGCCAAAGTTTGAATAAATTTCACAAACTTTCAGCTATACAAAGTTGCAAATAATCCCTTCAGTGGTTTCAGAGAAGATTTTTGGAAATCAGTTTAAATTAATAAAAAAAACAGTTAAAGGGCAATAACTCCTATAAGGACCTTTTGATGCTGAACAAGATAAGTTGCTTCGGATTTTCTCTATCTCTTATACTTTTTGAGTTATAAGCCAAAAACAATGGTCTGACCCCCCTGTTCTATTTTTAGCAATGGCGGTCATGTTGGTTGGTTGACGTGTATATAATTCACAAACTTGGTAGAGGACATCCTAAAGATCAAGTGTACCAAGTTTCAAAGCAATCCCTTCAGTGGTTTCAGAGAAGAAGATTTTTGAAAATCAGTTAAAATTAATGGAAAAAACAGTTAAAGGGGAATAACTCTTAAATGGCTGATCTGACCATTTTGACCCTAAATCATTTTTGTAGATCTCAATGAGCTGAACAATTCTGCAATGCTAACTTTTCCTCTAGCTCTAACGGTGTTCAAGATATTGTCCAAAAACTGCAAAAATGGTCAATTTTGACGATTAAAGGGCAATAACTCCTATAAGGAGTCGTTTCACAACTTCGACTCAATGGAGAGATTAGTAGAGCTTTTGATGCTGAACAAGGAATGTTGCTTCGGATTTTCTCTATCTCTTATACTTTTTGAGTTATAAGCCAAAAACAATGGTCTGACCCCCCTGTTCTATTTTTAGCAACGGCGGCCATGTTGGTTGGTCGACGTGTATATAATTCACAAACTTGGTAGAGGACATCCTAAAGATCATGTATACCAAGTATCAATGCAATCCCTTCAGTGGTTTCAGAGAAGAAGATTTTAAAAAATCAGTTAAAATTAATGGAAAAAACAGTTAAAGGGGAATAACTCTTAAACGGCTGATCTGACAATTTTGACCCTGAAATCATTTTTGTAGATCTGAATGAGCTAAACAATTCTGCAATGCTAACTTTTCCTCTAGCTCTAACGGTTTTCAAGATATAGTCCAAAAACTGCAAAAATGGTCAATTTTGATGATTAAAGGGCAATAACTCCTATAAGGAGTCGTTTCACAACTTCGACTCAATGGAGAGATTCGTAGAGCTTTTGATGCTGAACAAGGTAGGTTGCTTCGGATTTTCTCTATCTCTTATACTTTTTGAGTTGTAAGCCAAAAACAATGGTCTGACCCCCCTGTTCTATTTTTAGCAACGGCGGCCATGTTGGTTGGTCGACATGTATATAATTCACAAACTTGGTAGAGGACATCCTAAAGATCATGTATACCAAGTATCAATGCAATCCCTTCAGTGGTTTCAGAGAAGAAGATCTTTGAAGAAAAGTTAACGGACGGACGACGGACGACGGACGACGGACGCTTAACGATGACAATAGCTCACATGACCCTTCGGGTCAGGTGAGCTAAAAATTAAAAATAATTAATAAAAATTTTAAAGAATTATAAAAAGTGTTTAAAAATTATATAATTTTTTTTAAAAAAATTATAGGAAAAATAAGAATAATTAGAAAAATTAAAAAAAAAATATTTTTAAAGTTATTAAAAATTATAAAAATTAACATAATTATAATTTTTTTTAAAAATAGATCAATGTCACACTATAGCAACAAGCATACAATAATAGAAACTCCTTAGTAACCATACATTTTCTGTCATTTCTTGACCTTGAAGTTTTTTTTAATTATTCTTTTTTTCCGCGGTCACTATAACAAAAGTGTCGTGACATATCATTTCGATACTTAGTACCATTAACCGACCATGCCTGGGCTTGACCTGACTGACCCTGCAAAACCGAAATATTTTTAGAAACGTTTTGAAAAATTTTGTAAAATTTGAAAGGTGGAATTCGTTCCCTGACTTCTGGCCTTGATTCGTCATGCAAAAATTTTTTTTTTCAAACAAGCAACAAGGTAACCTTAAGGAAAAGTCCATAGCACACACATGTTTTCAGAATCAGTGTGGAAGGGGCTAAAATTTGGGTCCAAGATCAAAGGTCAGGGGTCAAGGTCAGTCCTTAGCAACAAGGTTACTGTAAGGAAATGTCAATAGCAACCATATATTTTCAGAATCAGTGTGGTATTGGCAACAATTTGGGTCCAAGGTCAAATGTCAGGGGTCAAGGTTAGTCCTTAGCAACAAGGTTATCGTTAGAAAAAGTCGATAACAATCATATATTTCATGATTCCAGACTACTTACTGAGTTTATCTTTTAGTGACGATAAGTGACCTTTTGTCCATAGCAACCGACCTAAAAGTCTATAGCAACGATATATTTTATTACTCCTGACTACCTGCTGAGTTTAAATTTCAATATTTTATGACCGGAAGTGATGTTTTGTTCATAGCAACCGACCTTAAAGTCCATAGCAACCATATATTTTATGACTCCTGACTACCTGCTGAGTTTAAATTTCAATATTTTTTGACCGGAAGTGATGTTTTGTTCATAGCAACCGACCTAAAAGTCCATAGCAACCATATATTTCATGACACCTGACTACCTGCTGAGTTTAAATTTCAATATTTTATGACCGGAAGTGATGTTTTGTTCATAGCAACCGACTTTAAAGTCCATAGCAACCAAATATTTCTAATCTGGAGTACCTACCAGGTTGATATATCCAAAAATGGTATCATTCAGTTAGGAATCTATTTCTATTGGAGGACACAAATAGGGAAAGACCTCGCGATCGTTCTTTGAACGATTGTAATTTAATTATTCTTATTGTCGCCAATTTTTTGTCCGCGTCATAACTAAAGAACCGTTTTATATTGTGGATCCAAACTTGGTATGATGATACGTAACCATGATATCTGTTAGGTAGAAATTTTAGGAACCAAGATGGCTGCCATTTCCAAGATGGCCGCCATTTTACGTAAAAAATGTCGCGTTCTTCAATTTGAAAAAAAATTGGTATTACGGTTTATAATGGGATGGCAAATTAAGAGGTGACGAAAAAAATGTCGAAAAATTCAAAATGGCCGCCATTTCTCGTAAAAATTGAACATACTCCGATTTTAACGAAACTTTATACCTAAGTTATATGAAGGATGGCGTGTTTTCATGCTAACCCTAACCCTAATTGTTTGTCTTTACACTACTCCTTACCCTGATTTTATGTTTTCATGTTAACCCTTATCCTGAATATGTGTACATATTTTAAGGGTTCATGCAGTGGAGAATTCACACAAAGTTTCACTCTATCATATACATGTATAATAACCACCCTTTTCAATGAGACCAACATAATTACTAAAAGGGATATAATGTGTAAATATACCAACACTTCAAAGAAGAGGGGAGTTCATTGGTTTAACATGTTTTTTTTTGGGGGTATTTTTCATATGAGGGCAAGTCCTCTTTAACTACTTTATTGATGTTGATGAATTTTAACATAATGGAAAGCAACTGATTTTTGGGAATGTGGATGATCATGATCGTCTCTTGTGCATCTTTATTCAGATAGTCAAAAATAAGTCAAGAAAATTTAGTGCATTGTGTTATGGAGTGGCAGCAAAGAAACCCAAAGGACAATTTTTACTTCATCCCTGCTTCATCAACTCACATTGAAATGCAACGCATTGAAAATATTGACCAGGATGATGAAGATGAGATCTGTTCCTCCGAAAAATCTGTTAATACAGAATTTTTTTTCTGTCACCAGTCAGAATTTCAGAGGCATCTCCTGTAAAGGTATTAGGGCTATTACAGTTAAACATACCTCTACCCCAAGGAAGTCCAAATAAATTACTTCTATACTAGGCTGACAAATTGCTTATTGCAACACCAGATTTCAATAGAAATGTTTAAATAACCTATATGGGAAGTTGCTTGTAAAATACTGTGTCTTCCGTGGGTATCAACCAGACCTTGGGTAATCGTAATTAGCTGTAATTAATTACATGTTTTCCATGATCTATGTTTTTTTATGGAAATGCCCTTCTAGTTTATAATATTGAAGAGCGTATTGAATCTTGACATCTGCAAGGCATATTAGCACTGATCAACATCGTACAGCTGCTTTAGACCAACAAACATGCGACCCCACTAAAGCCTGCTCCCCAGCCAACACCAATAGAGACATCTACGCCGGCACCAAAATCAAACAGGTTCTCAATTTGAATTTCCATAACCCGCTCAGACGAGACCCCCAGTAGACCATTTTAGCCACATGGACCACCCTAACAGGATTACTCAAGAAGATCTCGATCAAATGTACCGGCGCATCGTACCCAAGTTGTTTCCCGAGCTCTTCACGAACGAAGTAATAGTACTACGGTGGTGGAAAATTAAAGAAGCAACCCTTCAGCCCTACCAGACTCAATTTTGTCCGACAGTACTGCTTATGTACTTTTCAGAAATGCAGCACCGTGAGTCGTACAAAGCCACTGTGGTCAGCAAGATCAACGAGTGTTGACGCCGTCCCGTCGAACAGAAGAAGAAAGTGTGTAGGGACATTATGATAATGTAATTTGAAGGTTGTTCTGATATCTTAAGGACGAGCAGGACAGTACATCACGTGATATTTTGCATGTGCTTAAAAATAGAACTGGAACCGCACCTGTCAGTTTTCCGGCTGTAAACAAAAATGGCAGACGACAAGTACGAGCGTCTTGTTGGCGGCCGGCTTGCGTCTGTTGGAAGGAAAACAAAAGCGGAGAGAATGAATTTTTTAAATGAGAAGAATAAAAATGTGGTTGAAACAGATCATGATTATATAGCCGCTAGTTCGTTAGTTATAGTTATTGCTTTACTCCCAAGCAGCGCGATTTCGGCTATATCCGGGATGGACATGAAAGTGGTGATACAATGAACATGAAATAATGATGAAATGGAGAAAATGGGGACACAAGGCCAATCGGGTAGGAGAGTTTTGACTGCCACTGGAAATAGGAGTGATGGGTAGGGACGGGAAATTTTGCATCCTGCATGCAAGCTTAGCGCTGCTGCGGGCCTATTCGCCTCCCGGGCCCCGCACGGGACGCCGCTAGTTCGTCTTCAAATGAAGATATTATTGACAACAGTAACATTCACGTCGCGGACAATGTGAACTTGGCCCCAAAACCATGTTTTCAAGGCCGGAGTGTGGTGGAGCTGGATGTCCTAGCAAAAGCCATGAATTGTGAAAGATGCAATTGATGGCTACGACTTTGACATTGTGGACGAGATGATTTACGGAATGGCCAGTTATCTATACATCAGATGTAGCAGCAATTGTTGTCAATATGTGAGTCTAGTTCCAACTGGTAAAAAAAGTTACGACAAAGGATTTGATGTAAACTACAAGTGCTGTTTAGGTAAATAATCATCTCTTGTACTAGGAATATGTTCCTTCTATATGTCTTTATTTAAAACAGGAACTGTCCAATTCTTAGTATATCCCAGTAAATTTCTTTATGTAGTGTTAATCCTTCACTACATGTATACATTTCATAAAATATACAAGTATGGACTCGCTAAATTTACACGGCTGCATAACTTAAGAAAATATTTAGTCTTCGAAATCAGCATTGGTCCGCAAGCCCGGCTGGCCAGTAAAAATTCTTTCCAGGAAATGAAATTTTGACAAAATTGATGTTAAATATATTATAAAGGAGACTACGGAGTAAATTAAAAGAAATCAGGATTTGGGCAAGTGAATTATGCATCCGTAATTTCTCGCCTACTCGTTCATCACGATGACACGATGAACGAGTAGGCGAGAGGAGAACCCCAGGGTTTCCGAGGATGGTAATTTCAAGCACTGAACATATTGAAAATATTAGGTTTACACGTATCAGTGGGGGTCTTGATCACGAATCACGAAGAATAATAAATGCAAATAACGAAGCAGGGAAATATGGCTAAATTTAGTCAATGTAGTGACCGATTTTTTTCAATTGGGCTATTGCATAATGATACTATCGGTCTGCCGGGAATATCAATTGGATCAAGCTGTTCAGTATTTCTTCTTAATAGTTCTCAATCCAAAATTTAGATTGTTTTTTTTGCCACCCTTTTTTCACCTATTATGTAATTAGGGGCCAAAAGGGGCTGAAATGGTAATATCTTTATTTTAAGTACTGATTTTGAATTTTTTTCAAGTTGCAAATCCAAAATTTAGATTAAATTGTTGCGCCCCCTTTTTTCACCCGTTACGAAATTAGGGGCCAAAAGGGGTCGAAATTTTTTTGAATTTTTGTTAGTAAGTTTGTTCTTTAAAAGTAGCGAATCCAAATTTAAATTAAATTTTTGCGCCCACCCCCCTTTTTAACCATTACATAATTAAGGGCCGAAAGGGATCGTAATCGAGCTTTTTTAAACTTTTGGTCCGATTTTGAAATTTTGTTAGCAAGTTATTTCTTGTCAAGTAATGAATTCAAAATTTAGACTAAATTTTTGCGACCCCCCCCCATTTTCACCCGTTCAATAATTATAGGCCCAAAAAATATTTATTTATTCTTATAATCACTTTGGTCCTAGTTGAGCCTCGAATGTGAACAGAAGGTCCACCAAAAGCTGCATGTGTCAAAAATCTTTGTCAGTCCACCATGGGCTGCATATGTCCAGAGCAATTGACTATCCATATTGGGCCTTAAACGTACAGTGTTCGACATGTTGCGGTATCATGCTGCGCTCGGTGAAGCTTTTTATTAGCTATCGGCCAACTACGACCAAAGTTAATGTGAGAACAAACAAAATCTTGAATTTCCCAGATATATGTATATATTCAAGGAGTCATGTGACTTCAAGTCTGATTGATTTTAAAAGGTGTGTAGATATATAAAGGTAATAACAAAACTACCGAACTTGAATGATCAATCTCATAGTCCAGAGAAAATGACAAAAACGAATCAGTCATACCGGAGAATTGGTGGATCGCAATGGTCCTGACTTGGTACAGGCATTAGTACAGGTATATATTAGTAATCTGTAGCTGTAGGATACAATACATGATAGAACCTCAATGATATTTAACATGTTAAATGAAAGAATGAACTGCAAACCATAATTATTGCACTATGGGCCAATGGTGCAATAAAGGCATAAGGAAGAATACTTTAATATTGCCCAGGATTAATTGGGGGTTATAAAAAAAATCTAAATAACATTACAAATTTATTGTGGGCAAGTTAAATCTACTTTTATTTTTTATTTTAAGGTGGACGAAGAGGCACACTGACTCTAAGCAACATTTTTAGAGTTTGTGACTGGGGCTGACATGGAACCCGTTCTAGGATTCTCACCTCATCCATCAATTGAATTTGTAGAAGTGAGGGACGATTTAACTTATATACCAACAGCTAACACTTGCTCCGATTGTCTGATGCCAACGACCCCGGGAAAGAATCCAAACTTGCCACCAAATGACGCCTTGTTTAATTTATATGATTGTTTTTTTTTAATACATATTATGGTTTGATATAAGGGCCTAGTTTTTTTTAGTTAATTTACAGGTATTCCTTTCACGACAACTTTACAACTGCTATGCAGTTTGTTCATCGTATGTAGTTTTGATCATCTAATTTTTGTGAGATTTGTAATTTTTGTAATTTAATAGAAATTTTGCAAAAATCTTCACTAATTTCCTTGTTCGTGCAACTACTTTGAAACTGCTGTGACAATCAAATCTTATGAAACTTGATATACAGTTAGAAGTTACTTTGTACATCATCTGTAGTTTTGTTTCTTCTTCCCGTTTCCACCCACTATGTATGTGTGAATTAAAGTTCCTTTTAATTAAAATTTTTGTTGCACAAACTTGTGTACTTTTTTAAAATTCTTTAGCAAAATATAACTACAGTTTTTGCGTATTATGTGCCGTTACATTGCTACAAGGGGTCCAAAAGGTACGGACAGTTTTGCTATGATACTTCTTATGTACTTAAATATTATTGTTGGTGATATATTTGTACATCTAGTCATTGCGTCACTCTAGTCAATTACATTCTAGTCTGTGTTAGTAGTTATATTCTAGTTTGTGTTAGTAGTTATATTCTAGCTTGTGTTAAGTTTGTGTTACATGTAGTAGATATATTCTAGTTTGTGTTAGTAGTTATATTCTAGCGTGTGTTAAGTTTGTGTTACATGTAGTAGATATATTCTAGTTTGTGTTACATGTAGTAGATGTATTCTAGTTTGTGTTAGTAGTTATATTCTAGCGTGTGTTAAGTTTGTGTTACATGTAGTAGATATATTCTAGTTTGTGTTAGTAGTTATATTCTAGCTAATGTTAAGTTTGTGTTTGTAGTTTTATTCTAGTTTGTGTTTGTAGTTTTATTCTAGTTTGTGGTAGTATTTATATTTTAAAGTGTTTTCTAGTTTATAGTGTAGAAAGCTATATTGTTACTAGTTCAGAGTAATGAGTTATTGAAGTTAATTGTTTAGTTTTATTTTCTTGCCTGCAAAGCAGAAAGTTAGTTAGTTAGTTAGTTATTGCTTTACTCCCAAGCAGCACGATTTCGTCTATATCCGGGAGATGAACATGAAAATGGTGATAGAATGAACATGAAATGAGGATGAAGTGGAGGAAATAATCGGGTAGGAGAGTTTTGACTGCCACTGGAAAAAGGAGTGATGGGTAGGGACGGAAAATTTTGCCTCCTGCATGGGTGAGTGAGTGAGTGGGTGTTTTACGCCCACGCTATATAGGTTATTTACAGGCGATGAACATGAAAAGGATGATAAAATGAACATGAAATGATGATGATAAATGAAATATGGGGGTGGGGTGGGACACAAAAGACCGGTAAATTTTAAAGAACCACAGGAAAAGGGGAGAGGTGGGTAGGGGCGGAAAATTTAGCCTATGTGGTGCACTACTTGGCGGTCCACAAAGGGGTCTTTTACGTGCATGAAGCGTGGCACCCTCCACACACGTTGGCCCACTATGGTCGGCGGTCAGGGTTTCCGTATTATAGACCTGACAACCCCCGCGGACGAGGGCCACCCTATTCTGCCACCTAGGGTACACACTTGGTCGCTCTGTGGGCTGAGCACTGACCCGACGTCAGAATCCCAAGACCCTTAGTCGCCTCTTACGACAAGCTAGGCACTGCTGCGGGCCTATTCGCCACCCGGGCCCCGCACGGGACGCCTCCTGCATGGGGATCCTACGGGTCCTACTCTTACCGAGACCTGCAGCAGGGTTCTTTAACGTGCGAGGAACGTGACATTTTTCCCAACACGGTGCACCACTATGGTTTGCGGTCAGGTTTTCCGCATTATCGCCTGACGACCCCGCATTTCTCGATGTCAGGGCTGCCCCATTCAACCACCTTGGGCACACATCCCAGTCGCTTTGTGGGCAAAGCGGCCTGACCCCGATGTCAGGTTTCTGAGCGCTCTTTAGTGGACTTTTACCGACAAGCCTAGCGCTGCTGCGGGCCTATTCGCCTCCCGGGCCCCGCACGGGACGCAAAGCAGAAAGGAAACAGGTATTACTTTACTGACAGCGGCAGCGTTAACTTTAAAACCTCCAATATTTTAAGAACAATTTCTTAGGCTAATGAGACTTGGTATGCATGTGGCATATAAGTAAATGTCGCAGTTGCATCCTCATAATTGGACATTGATATTTCGGTTGAGTAGTACTTGTTTAATGATCTGCTTCATATTTCGGGAACTGTTAAAAGTCCTAGATTGATGAAATTTGGTATGTAAATGTATATGGCCAATTTATTAGTACTGTCAAATATTTATCCTGATTATCTGATTTCAATAGTGATTTGACAATTTTTAATACATATAATTAAAACGTAAGTTTTTCAACAGATTTTTTGAAGAACTATATGTTAATAAACATAAGTATGCTAAATGCTTCAGTGATGGGTACAACAGATCGTGCATCATCATTCTTATTTCTTTGACCTCAACTTTTGATTTCAAACGGCAACTTTAATGGATTCATTAGAATATATGAAATGTAGGAATCAGGAATAATCTTTTATTGCATCAGAACATTATTTTAAGCAAAAAAATAGATTAAAGTGTTAACATTAACAACACATGAAATTTTCCACAAATTATTTTTTTCCTTAATATCACCATGTCTCTAAGACATCATATTTAACTGGTAACCGTTGTTGCTGTCATTGTACATCATCACATTTAGAATACACAGTTTTCATTTAATCACTTTCATATATTTTTAAACAAATGTTTCATAAATCATTCAGTGCTAGATATATTTTTTTGCACAAGATTGCCCGGTGGGTAAGCACAAACGAGATTCAACTTGCCCTTAAATTAATGAAAAATATCAATATAAAAATTGTAATTTTCACTTGTCCGCAAGGCAACTGGTTATACAGTTTAGCTTGCCCCTATCAATTTCAGCTTTGAAGGGCAAGTGGACAAGCACTCATTTCTAACACTGGCATTGCTACTAATTATCTAAGGCAATATGAGCATTTGTCACTACTTTGTGTCTGTTAGTTTAACTTTTCAAAACAGCTTAACTTTAACAACAAAACTTGATATGATTGTCTTATCATTAGATGAAAAACACCTGTCATGTATCATAAAACAGCAATGCTCATTGATGCTACTTATAACCATATTGAAGACCAGGTGAGGGCTTGTTTTATGATCATCTTTACTAATATTTGAGTAAAGTGTTCAGTTGTACTTCATTATTAGAACAATAAAGTAAATCCAACTAAAGGATTTTTTTAGCCAAACTGGACAGAATATTTGTTAATAACAAAGGACTAAAGCCACGAGCCCTCATATTTGGCCCTAAATCAGACCGTTTTTTAGCTCAGGTGAGCTATTGCCATCACTTGGCGTCCGTCGTCGTTAATATTTTTCAAACGTTAACTCCTCTAACACCATAAGTCCAATGGCTTTTAAATTTGGCACAATTGTTGATTAGCATAGGTAGTATAAAACCAGCGTGGGGATTTTTGATTCGTTGAAAAACATGGCCGCCATGGCTAAAAAATAGAACATAGGGGTCAAATTACAGTTTTTTTTGCAAATAAGTCAAAAACGGTAACAGATACCAAAATTTTGATGGGTAACAAAAGTAATTAGCATCTCAAGATCTACCTGCTCTGAAATTTTCAAGAAGATCCAACAAACGACATAGGAGTTATTGCCCTTTTTCTGAATTTTTTCAAAATTTTTCACTTATTTAGCCCTATATCTTGAAGATATCAAGATCTACAAGTCATTTAATTAGGTCAAAGCTGTAGAACCATTTCTTTTAGGAGTTATGTCCCTTAAAGCGTCAATATTTACCATTGTTCATTACTTTTCCCCTGACTTGTCTGAAACGGTAAGGCCAACTGCATCTTTACATGGCACACTGTTTGATAGCTTATATGCTACAACTCTATTGTTCAGATTTTTGATTCGTAAAAAAACATGGCCACCATGGCTAAAAAAGAACATAGGGGCAAATTTCATTTTTTTGCTAATAACTCAAAACTGGTTTCAGATATCAAAATTGTGCAAGAATCAAAAGTGATCAGCATATTAAGATCTACCTGTCCTGAAATTTTGGATAAGATCTTACTGCTGATGTGGGAGTTATTGTTCTTTTTCCTAATTTTTGCCAAATTTGCACTTGTTAAGCCCAATATTTTGAAAACTAACCACGATATTTCATAAATTTAAATCGCATATGGTTAAGCACAATAATATCTACAAATGTATGTATCTTTATAGTTCAGGTGAGCGATTCAGGCTCTTGGGAGCCTCTTGTTTACAAATTCATTTGTTAGATAAGATTTTCGTGGCCAAGTAGTCTAGAATGATTACTTGTTACAAAACAAAATCAATTTTAAAGTGTTCTGTACTTGTGACATTGTAATGACGTCATAAAGTGACGCTAAAATTGAAAGTATGCTAATTTCAGCTAAATTTCACAATTTTCCACCTGGTTTTTGGTGAAAATGACATAGGCGCCACCCCTCGCCCATAGATAATTTTGCTTAAATTTTATAAATACATTTTCGCGGGCATGTTAAGGCAATTTCAGTAAGAGGAGATAACTCGTACTGAACCAACTAATATTATGAATATTCATGACGTACGACGTTGTGTCCATGGTTACGACGTAGTGCTGTCCGAAATAGAATTTCTCGATATTAAGATTTTCTTGTTCGTTTTTGAATATGAAAAACTGATCGATCTTCATAAAAAATACATTTTCTTTGAGTTTTCTTGAGAAAATAACAAGATTGTTTTAGCTTTTAATCATTTTCCACCGACAGCAGAAAAATGGGCGGAGTTACATTCCATATATGGAAAATCTTCGTCGCGATAATGCTTGCTGCATTTTAATGAATGAACATGGCGGTGAACAGGTGCGCTTTCGAAACACAATTTTTTTTAAGGAGGATTCCTGCCTATTTAGATAGGAAAACATCATGGTAAATCAATGGTGAGTAAATAACACCTTTGGAATTGATATTTTAGTAATTTTTACAGCGTGTCATCATGCATGTTTCTATCAAATTATGTTTTTTGACGAGTTGATGTCGAACCACGTGTATTTCAGTGTAAAACAAAGTTCTCATTTTGACCAAATAGAAAGTTGATCCAGTACTGATCTGAAGTTTACAAATAAGCCTATATACGATCTTAACTTTTGAAATGTAAATATCAAAACTCTTGGAACATAGAACTAGCAGGTTTGGACAAAATCTGGTGATCTTAAACACCACGTGTCGTGGTCCACATGGGTGCACATGGAATAATTAATTAAATTTGAGACACAGATTCGATCAGTGGCAGACTGAAAAGTGTTAAGGGGGTTACAACCCCTCTTTCCTAAGGAAATTTTATTATCCTTTGATGGGTACACCCCCCTTAAAAAAATTTTGGATTCACTTTGATGATAAAAGCAAACTCCTAAGAACAAATTTAAGTCAGGAGCAGAAAAGATCAGGGGGGGGGGCGGGTCAGGCATTCCCTATATCAAATGCTATCGTCTCTTAAAGGGGTTACATTATTTGACAAGTTTTTCAATTTAAAGGGTCTACAATTTTGTCCAATTGTCTGGAATAGGGTCCATAAATCAATCAAAAATTGCCTGGAAAGGGGTCAGGTTTTTACCTGCCAGAAAAAAAATGCCGGTCAATTTTCAGACCATTTGAAAAGAGTGTTGATTGCTGAGAGTTTTTTTAAAGGCCTTAGCTATCATTCAATTTTTGTTTACAACTTTATTTGACAATAATCAGATAAGACGCTATAAAGACCAGTAAAGACATGTACATCTTCTCTATGATCTGACAAAATATAATCATTAATGCATTTCAACTTGTTCTACAAATGCACCCATGGATACCCCCTTGCCATTGTTCAAAACTCCCGCATTGTTCCATTGACCATGTTAAAAATATTATAACAAATCAATTTTAGGCATGTTCTGCCAAAACAAAATCTGTTTGTTTATAGCTTTTCATTGTTTGAAAAACTTAAGAGTAGGTAGGTAGGCAAAATTGTTTTATTTAAAAAAAATTATTTGGATCGAGCTTTGGAAGAGGGATTTTCAAAATTGCAACTTTTTATGACATTTTGCTTTAAAATATCATTAAAATTGGCTAGGAAGGGAAAACCTAGACAGATGTACATTTTTGTATGGTCATGTTGGCCTACAGTATATAATAGTACAACATTTACAGTGATAATAAAATATGAATATACACGTACACGTACATTGGTTAATCAGGAAAATTAAGAATCTTGAAAATAATGGGCCAACAATTTAACACAAAAAATTTGCACATATTCATTGATTGAAAGATAAAAAATATGTGTAGGTTTATCTACAAGTACACACACATGTTCAGGTAGGCTTGCTTATAAAACCTCAATAATATTTTGTTTAAATAACTGCATGGGCAGTAAAATAATCATGTACTTTTTATCACAATCTAGCAATAAAATTAAGCAACATTTACCCTTGTTGGCTAGAACTAATTTTGTGCATTTATGCAGAAGAGCTGAAAGTATGTACATGGACATGTCATGTTCAAAAAAGATCTTGGGGCATTTGGAAGAAAAACTTCTCAAAATAAGTAGAATTAAGGCACAAGCAAACCATGCTTAACATAACACATTATTATAACAGAATTAGAATTGCAACTTAATTAACTAATGCATTATATCCATCTGATCTTATCAGTATTTATTTAAAGAATTTATGAAAATAAAAAAAATTAGGTTGAAAATTTGTCGGTTCTTCAATGTTCTTGGGGACTTTAGATTTTCAGTGAAGGAAATAATAATATCAAACTGGCTGATTCATCATGTTCATAGGACACTAAGGACTGAATTTAAAAGGTCTAATATTTACTTTTCTGTTTAATTCTACAGGGGCGGATCCAGAAATTTTCGAAAGTGGGTGGGGGGGGGTTCCACATACTGGGTTTTGTGGGCCAAAGGGGGGGTTCCAGACCAATTTTGCTGAAAATCTACACAAAAATTTAAAAATTTCGGAGGAAAGTGGGGTTCCGACCCCCAGAACGGGCACCTGGATCCGCCACTGTTCTAATAAACATTTTTACTTGCAATGCTAGTGTTTTGATAATTAATGATATACAATTGTACCAACAGATAAGTTTGGTTAAAAAATGGAGGTTATTAAAACAAAAAAAAACTAAGAGGGGGTTGATGGGTTTATTTCGTTCTCCGTTATTGGCAATTTTTATTTTCCGTGAATTGTGATTTGTTGAAATATTTTTCCGTGCATGGTGATTGGATGTTGCACGTGAACCGTTCTCAGCAAAGTATTTTGTCCGTGATTCGTTTTAAGTATGCTTTACAGTAATACACTGTCAAACTTTTACCCGTGAACAAAACTTTAGCCATATTTCCATGTTTCATGATTTGCATTTTTTATTCTTCGTGATTCATAATCAGGACTAAGGTTCTCTCTAGTGGAATTGAGCTTTGATCGATTTGATTTTTATTGTGTGTTTAGTTTTTGTGCTTTGCCTAGGAATATTGATAGGGGGATGTTGGGCCTGAAAAACTAGTTTAACCCTGCCACATTATGACATATTATATGTGCCTGTCAAAAGCATGGAAATTAGCATAGAACCACAGCCCACAACCTGTAAAATTTAGTAACTTAGTCTGATCGTATAATTTTAGCAACATTTACAAAATCAGAATTTGATAATTACATAAATTTAAAATCATGGATTCAGCCCTGCATTAAAATCTGAAATCCTAAATTCCATTTCTAGTTCCGATCCACTGTTGGATACACACAGAAAACATGACTACAGGCCTTGAACCGCATGATTCTTCTTCAGAAAAAAAATATTTGTCTGTTTATGGTTTTATTGTTTGAAGGAAAAATACATTAGGGTACAAATGTAGGTAGGTCACTGTCATGTATAGGTAAGTTAATTCATTGAATATCTTTAAAAAAAATATATAGAACGCCATGGGACAGACTATAGGATAAGGGACTTTTCGTGATAATTTTCTTAGAATTTAACCTATTAAATGGTCTAGGTAGGGAAAATAAATAAGGGTAGGTAGGGTCAAACCCTACACAGACATTGATATCCAAGATCAGGAAAAAAGGTCAAAATCATGTCATAGCTTAGACGTACATCAAATTTTTGTAGTACACATGTATCAGAAAACTACATGAACATTGTAATATTTATATTTAAACTTGTCAGTTAATACATGTACATGTAATACATGTATTTTTAAAAAAAAGGATAAAGATACCCTGATTCATCTTGAATTATATTTTAATAAGGCCAAAACAAAATGTGTTTTTCTGGTTTCCTTTACCATCCATGCCATCTTGACCCTAGCATTTTTATTGCCATTTTTGTTGAAGCACTGTTAAACTTAAATTCAAGGAAAATAAAATAATGCCTACCTTTAATACCAGCTTACCTAAACCCTATTTTTTTTAGCATGAAACCAGAAACACACATGCCTTTTTGTTTGGCCTAAAAGTCTTGTTGTATTCCTTGAATGATATCCAAGAGCAATTAACAAAGTTTTTTCATTCACAACTCAATATGATGATGATGCAGAGCACTAACTTCATGACAAGAACATACGTTCAATTATGGAATTTCCATAAAAACATTTGATGAGCAGCTGCATAAATTTACAAGATATGTCGACAAATATACACCCCCCTATTCAACCAAAATGCAGCACTTAAGAATAAGTACATATTAGGAGTGTTTCTTCGGGTGGTCACTCTGCATTTAGAGGTCACAACATTGTTTGTTAACAAAGGTTTTTAAATGAATAATTTGATAGAATTAGTTTTATTTAAATCAAAGTACTTAGGCCAAAACTTAATTCCTAGTTCGTCAGATTTTCCACTTGTTTTAAGATGCCACTGAGAAAAAAAGTAGCTTTATTTTCCTGCTCCATTTGTCTAGAACAAAATATTAGGTTTTAATTTTTTTTCATCACTGTATTTCACAATGTTTCTCTATAGTACATGAAGTCTATTTATTCACAGAACATTTTAAATGGTACATTTTTTTTTCTGAAGAAATGTGTATTTAACAGGATAATTCTTTTAAAAGGCTTGTCCTGCACATGCATTCTCTTCTTCTTGCAACTTTTTAAAAAATATTAAATTTCATCTGCTAGTTAAAAATGAATGTATCCAAAAGTGCTTATTTTTTTTTTAAAGAAACAAGTGCCTGCTTGCATCTTATTTTTTTCATGCATTGTCTGACGAACTATGAATTCTTTTTAGGGTCATGGTCTTTTTTGTTTGATTTTGATAAAAATATTGTGACCTCACATTCAAGGCTTGTGACTTGCTAGATGATCTTCATGTTTTGAAGATGATCTAGGCTGCATTCCCCACCTCCTCAACCCTCAGTCCTTATATATGAAATATTAAAATCAATTTAAAAGTTGATGATAATATTCATTCTTACAACTTGCATGTACATATACTTTAAATCTTCTTATTGAAACTACTAGTCCTCTTCTTGAAACTACTAGTGTTAAGCCTTGTGCACACAATTTGAATATGTCGCAAGAATTTAGTATACAAAAATACATAAGCATTCTTCGTTATATTGAATACATGTAATTAGCACTTTATCACAAGTTTCAAACCTATAAAATATTTTTTTTCCAAAGATCTCCTCTCTATATATACATGTGTATATAGGTTTTTTATACGACCGCAAGAAATAGCGGATGTATGAGGTTTATGTTGTCGTCTCCATTGTCTGTTAACTTTAGTGTTCCCACAATATGTTAAGTTCTAGTTACCTGATTGCTATGAAATTTGAGGATAATGTTTCCCCTTTATTCGTTTAGAAATTAGGGGCCCGAAAGGGGCAAAAAATGTTACCAATTTATTTCTTGTCTGATTTTGAAAAAATAATTATGTGTTTATTTTTGTTAAATAGTCAATACAGAATGAAGGATGCATTGTTGCAGCCTCCCCTGTTAATGTTCCAAAATAAGGGGCCAAAAAGGGCCAAAAATCGAAACTTTTTTATGTCCGATTTCAAAATTTTGTTTGCTTGTCAAGTAGTTAATTTACAAAATTAAGGATTTAATTCGTGACACCCCCTCCCCCTAATTGCTGTTAAGGACCAATAAGGGGCTAAAATGAAAAGTAGCAGATACCCTTAATTAAGGACCAAAATAATAAGTATGCACGTGTCAAATCAATGTCATATTGATGTATGTCGTTGTTTAATACAAATGATACAAGCAACTGAAATTTATTACATGATCACATAATACATGTAATAAGTATTTCATGTTTCAAACTTTTATATAAGGACTGACCATAATGTGTGCAACATGAACATTCACAAATTGTGAACTGTAAACATAAGGCATAACAATAATTATTAGTCTGTCAGTTCATTGTATCTACCCTTACAAAAGTATTTCAGGTTCTAAATGTCTACTATGATTTAATCCTTTTAAAAATTAGACCATATATAACAGCCCTTCCAATTGACCATGTAGCCTCTGGCTTAGCTAATTCAATTGAGTTAACAAAGTCAGAGTGTTACAGGGCTGAAATTGATATCGATAAAAACATTGGTTGTTGGCTCCTTTAATGTTAAATAAATCAGAAAATCCATAAAAATGAGTACAGTATTGCCACACCTTGCATGTGTCACAGTGTTTGAAGTGTAAAGTGCAGAAATTTCCATTAGCCCTACATGTTCTTACATGTCTTAGGTTCATTAGTTAAAGGTGTTTGTCTAAAACTTTCTTATGGTAATTTTTTATCCATGACATGTTTTGTAAAGGGTCTTTTCAAAAAGAAACCAACAACCAATATATTTTATCGCCCTACGTCCTTGAGTCTGTATTCCACCATAAAATCCTGCTAGGCGTCTGTTGCTTGCATGGTCCTGGAATGAAGAAGATTTTATAAAAGGATATGGAGTAAAAGAAGTTTAATTCATTTTTATTTGAAGTTTAATTCATTTTTATTTAACTTAAACATGTTAAATGTAAAATATTTAATAAAAAAGGAGTCTAAGTTTTATGTATTTAACAATTTTAATTTGCAAACAATATTTGGAAAAGAGAGCTTCTAATGACATTTCATGAACAAAACTTCTAATTATATGATGGTAAATTTGTGTCTTAATATATATAGAAGGTCACTTACATGTACATCTCGATTTACTGGATATGATCAAATGCAGATACATGGAACATCAATGCTATGATGCAATGCACTGGCCTAAGACACAAAGTCTTAATCTGCCATCGCCAATACAATACTGCACTGACGTTGTGCATATGATGCAAACATAGATTGGATCATCATGTATTTTATATGGAACATCAACACTATGATACAATGCACTGGCCTAAGACACAAAGTCTTAATCTGCCATTGCCAATGTACTACTGCACTGACGTTATGCATATGATGTTAACATAGGTTGGATCATCATATAATCATTATTCATTCCTAATCCATCTGTTCTGTAGTTGCCTTTCATCTGTTATCCTAAATCAAGATGCAAACATGTATGAATTTAAGCAGTACAAATTGACTTTATTCCCACACCCAACAGGACTACACAATTTAACATTATTATTATCTTTGAAAATGAACAGATTTTTAAAAAGGTTAAAATAAAAAAAAAATGAAAAACTAGTTCAAAGATTATTACCTGGTCCCGTTTAAGATTTGTAAATAAATTTTCTCCTGCACGTCCATGTTTATCATATATGGCCACAATTTAAATTTTTTTTTTAAAGTCATGTATGTTAACAAATGATTTTATCTTATATTATTTTTTCTACACAAAAAAATCCCCAAATCTTGGCATGCAGAATCTAATTTCAGTAATTTGTAAACTAATCTTATCAAAAAGTGATAAACTGTCACGACTGTATGTTATTGATACTTTGTACAAAAATTGATAGGTTCTAAATACTCTTTTTAGCTCACCTGGACCAAAGGTCCATGTGAGCTATTACCATCACTTGGCGTCCGTCGTCTGTCGTCCGTCGTCTGTTAACAATTTTTCAAAAATCTTCTCCTCTGAAACTACCAAACAGAATTTAATGAAACTTGGTATGAATGATCCTTAGGGTCTCCTGCACCAAACTTGTGTTTTGATTTTTGATCCATTAAAAAACATGGCCACCGTTACTAAAAATAGACTAGGGGGGTCAGACTACTGTTTTTGGCTTATAAATCAAAAAGTATAGGAGATAGAGGAAATCTGAGGCCACACTACTGATTCAGCATCAGAAGCTCTACGAAAGTCTCCATTTTGTCAAAGTTGTCAGATGACCCTTTATAGGGGTAACGGCCCCTTAAAGGTGAAAAATAGCATTTTTTCATGTTTTTGGCCTACAGAATGAAAACTATTGCAGATAGAGATTAGCTGTTGCTTGCTTAAATGTTCAGCTCATTTAGCTCTACAAAAGTCTCCATAGGGTCGAAGTTGTCAGATGACTCCTTATAGGGGATATGGCCCCTTACAGGTGAAAAATGGTGTTTTTTTGCCTATAGAATGAAAACTATTGCAGGTTGAGAAAAGCTGTTGCTTGCTTAAATGTTCAGCTCATTTAGCTCTACAAAAGTACAGGGTCAACATTAAGACCAGGTGAGCGATTCAGGCTCCTGGGAGCCTCTTGTTATTCATATAGTGTTGTCAGTTTTTGGGTGGAGTGCCTCTGATGAGTCTTAAATGGCCGAAATGCACATCTGGCATAGCAAAACTTATTTCTTTTGATTTCTAAAAAAAATTTTAAATTAATTTAGATTGATATAAATCCTATTTTAAAGTAAGATTTACTATAAATTTAATTTAGTTTATATTAATATGTGGCCATAATAATGATGATGATGTTGTCTTTTTCTTTATTTGTTGTCCTCAGTCTTCTTGGTAGTAGTAAAATTTCCATGAATCCATAAGTTTCTCTGCCAATCGTTTGTTTTGATGATGTTTTTTGTTGTTTGGAGAATGTTTTAATCTTTCAATCTCTTCGCTGTGCTTTTTAAGGACTCTGGTTTGAATAACAGCAAAACATCTTTCTTTTTCAGATTGAAAGGAGCGAGCAGATGGGCATCTATCAAACTTCTCTTTTGCCTTTATGAAAGATGATAGCTCTGATGTATCTCCAAGAAGAAGCTCTAATTTTTCCAGTTCCGTTAGTCTGTGTTGCATTTCTAACAATGGTAAAATTGGTAAATTGATTTGTTTGATGATTTATGTAACTAATCAAAATGGTCACTATTCGACTCGAGGGCAAAAATAGTCACTGGCCCTTAAAAGTCTTTTTCAATCGTCATTAACATGTTTATAAGATTTGAAATAATGATAAAGAAATTAAATGTTAAGAATAAATATATTCAATTTAAACTTATTTGATATAGAGATTGATTTAAATTGTGTTACCACTTGCATATTTGCTTTTTATTGCAAGATTTATAATACATTGTATACCTTTTGTAGATGATCTCTGTTTCTTTTTTGCAGGTTGGTTTGATGTGGGAACCAAACTTCTGTCCTGGAACAATCGCTTTCTTACACTTGTTTTCAATGGAGATTGAGAATACATCTTTTTGTTTTGGTTGCCTGAAAATTCAGTTTTGACATAGTAAGCATGGTAAGTGCATTGTGTATTCATTTTGTATATGTTAAGTCATGTACAAACTGAAATATTTTATTTAAGCCTTGAACATGTAGATTACCTTACTTTAACTTGTTTTAAACATTTACACTTCTTTCATTCTAACCTTATTTGGTATTGAATGTCATTATATATTAACTTTTTTTTTCATGACACAACATTACATGTACCATTGGCAGTAGGATTCCTTCTCAGATCTAGTTTCTCCAAAGGTTGATGTCCTGAAATAGAATTAATTTATTATAGTCCTTTAGTAAAATGAAAATGAAATTTATAGTACTTATGAAATAGTTCTGTTTTCATAATAGTTAAATGCTAATAAACCTTTTTAAATACTAAATGAAGTAATTGAATACGTTACTTTTGCATTTTCTTTTTTCTTAATTCTTAGAGAGCTTTTATACCTCTGTTGGGGTCCAAGTTCTCTTTTTCTTCCTCTGGTTGGTCCTTTTCTTCTGTAATATTAAAATATTTTATGCATTAAAAACAAAGTTGAAGAATCACCCTACGAGTATCGATCTGTCATTCTTAAAATTTTGAGACATGATGAACTTTAATAAATGTTTTGTTTACTTAAAGTTTAATTGCCATTATTGGGAAGGGGAAATCATGTCAAAATCAGATAGGCATAAATGAATGCTTTCCTTAGCTCAACTTTGATCACACCATCTGGCCAACCCACAAAGGGAAACTACTCTTGCAAAAATGAAAATAAAAAAATCGGAATCGGAATTCCGGATGACTTTTTGAAAAGGGCTATGCTTCAGTTGATATATATAATACCTTCAGTAGGGTCTTCATTCTGCATTCCTCCTCTTGGATGGTCTCTGTTGTCCTCTTCTTCTGTTGCTATATAAAACGATAATAATAAAAAAGATGATAATAATTAGTACTATAATGTATTCATTCCTTATGGTTTTTTTGCTGGCAAGATAAAAAATATTTGGCAAAATTAATTTAAAAGTCTTCATTATAGCAACCAGGAGGGATAATCATTATCACAAAATCATCAAGCTAATTATTTGTCTTGAAAATGAACAAAGACTGAATTATAATATATTTTTATACCTCCCATGGGCTCTATATTCTCAATGGCATTTGTGTCTCTTGGTCTGTCACTGTTGTTCTCCTCCTCTGTTGCTTTATAATAATTAAATAACAGGATTTGTTTTAAAAGGAAAACATGAAAACCATTTTTATTCTTTTCATATACATATGTCTTGATTAACATGAAGTGGGCCCATCAAAAAATAACATGAGCACATTAGGAATTTCTGCTACAGGCAATGAAAGCTTTTTTTTGTGAGATAAAAACCTACACTGACAATATTTTAATTGTGAAAACATTTGTTATGCCTTAAAATAAAATTTGCTGACATTACTATAACTGATTTATATAGATTATTACACAGGGATTTCCATATTATACTATTTATTTACTGTGACGTCAAATTTTAAAGTGAGGCTAAAGACCTTGATATGGCATATTAGTCCACTTTTGTGCACGCCATGTCTTGATATGGCCATATTTGCTCATTTTTGTGCACGCAATGGTTTGATATGGCAAAAAAAGTCCCTGGTCTAGATATGGCTTGTAAGTTTCCATCTGTTTCACACGGACAAATTTAAAGGTATCAAAGCTAAATGTATGATAAAATTAAATAAAACATACCTTTATTTGGGGCTGTATTCAGTTTTTTATCCTCTTCGTCTGGTTGGTTATTGCTTTCCTCTGGTTGGTCATAGCTTTCCTCTTCTTCTGGTTCTAAAACATTTAACCAAAATATATATATTGTAGCAACATAAGCCCAAGGAATCAGTATCATGATTACTACTACTACTACTTTATAGTAATACTACACAGGCAATTTTGGTTAATGTTAATTTAACGTTAAAAATTAACGTTAAAGTAGTGTTAATCGAGCTTCGATTGTTAATTTCATGTAAAAGTTTAACATTTGATGTCACATAATTCAACAGGAAAATTAACGTTAAAAAGTTTAACACTAAATTAGTGTTTATTTTTAACACTAAATTAACATTAAAAATTTTAACGTTAAAAAGTTTAACACTAAATTAGTGTTTATTTTTAACACTAAATTAACATTAAAAATTTTAACGTTAATTTAATGTTAAATTAGTGTTACATTAACGTTAAATTAATGTTAATCGAGCTTAATGTTAATTTAACGTTAAGACAAATTGCCTGTGTAAAAGATCAATGAATTGAAGTGTCTCTCTGTCGATCCATAAGCTTTTTTTTTTCGGTGAACACTACAACTTAAAAAAATTAGTAATAGTACAAGTATGAAATTTTGTGCATTTTGTAAACATGAAGCATAGAAATGTGGTGCGTTTGAGTGTTATGTCCATCCACTTTTTACAAATCTGAAATTCTGTAACATATTTAATATTTGGCCAGATTTTTCATGGGTATAAAATGGTGAATGTCGGTTGGCCAGGAGAGAAATTTTTTGTAACAGCTTTCTTATCAATTACTTATCACAGCCTATTGATATAAGTATACACATCAGGGTGGGGTCCCATAAAATGAGATTTGATTTCCAGTCTGACGCTCACGTACTTCCTGAAATCTGGTCATTTTTTACTTTGACAGGTTTTTTAACTTATTTTGTGGATACATTTCTTATACTGATAACTCATCAGAGATGCTCATGGCTAAAAAGATTTTATACATTATGCACGCAAATAAGTTTTTGACTTACCATTAGTCTTGACTATAACAGAAAATCCTGTGTTGATAACTCTGGAAAGTTTTCCTTTGCTGTACAATTTGATTTTCTTTAATGGAAGTAGGATTTTTTTAGACTCTAGCTGTTCAATGCAATGTTTCCACATGTCTTCTAAGTATGATTTCTCTTCTTGCAGGGAGTGGGATCTGAAATGATGTAGTGATGGATTGCAGCCTTCTTCAACTTCGTCTTCTGGGCCATCAAAAAATCGGATGTTACCTTCGCCATCTCTGCACCACCAGATATGTTCTCCGTCTATCAGAAAGTCCGCAATTCTCTCACAGTGTGCCTCCCAAAGGCTATATCTAGAAACAAATGATTCCGGAATGTTGGTACCATACATCAAAGGCAACAGATTAGCCTGCTTACTAATGACATTCTCTTGTCGATCAAATGATTCAGCTCGTTCTAGTTTTTTCTCTTTGGCCATGTACCGTAGCATACAATCATCAACTACTCGTGGTGCATGTCTGTTGCTTGTACGTTCAGCTAGCAATCTCAAACTACCGAATGTTCGTTCTTCATCTTCAGGGATAAGTGATCGGAGACAGAATCTTCTATACATTTCAGGAAAGTGTACAACTAAGCTGTGGAAGTGTGAACCGTAGAATTTTCCGCTTGTCAATTTAGCTGGATTACCAATGTAGTGAATAACCAGGAGTCCAAAGAGAAAGCACTGGTTATACATCCGTAGTACATTTTTTGGAGACCTTGTGTGATATGGACTGTAGCAAAGATGAATAATGTTAACAAGAGCATAACACATATACTTGATATCTGCATTCACAAGACCTTCATCATATTTTGTCTGTGTGAAAAGTGCTAACTTGATGGCATATAGTCTAGCATCACTTCCTTTGATCTGGTTTTTCTCTCCAATCAACAAAGAACAAAATTTGGAGTATTCTCTCTTTGCTTCATCATTGTCAAGGTGATAAGGAAGTTCAGTCAAAAGATTCTGGACTACATTTGTAATGTCGTGTAGAGGCTCACAGCTGCTGATTTCGTAGTTTGGTAGGTAGTCATTGGATAATGTGGTACACAGCAAGGCAGGGGGTCGAACAATACCATGTAGAGTTTCAACAAGATGTTTTTGTAGATCCTTCTTTTTATCGTCATCTTCAAATTCTATTCCTCTGCAATTGAGCTCACTGATAATTTCATCCTTCTTAAGATTTCCAAAAACATTGATATTCTTTTTGTGATCAAATTTTTTCCAGATGTCTCCTGCCTTAAAGATCTGAAGGCGCTCATCTATGCTAAGTTGATTTTGATGAAAGCATGATGTCAAATTCTTATGTTGATCAACATGAACTCCACAAATACATCTATAGTTGCCACCTCTCTGTTGGCCAGCTTCAAATTGTCTTGCTGGGTTGTCTCCTGTAAATATTCTAATGATGTCTTTAATTTCAATTCCATTGGTAGTTTTAGATGGTGTTTCTATTGAGTTGAGATCTTCAATCCTTGTCTCTGTATACGACATTTGTTCCAAGTCCGAGCTCTTAGACTGTCCAAATACATACATCTTTGGCGTTTCCACAATTGATTGAATGTTAATTTCTTTACTGTCTGGATGAAGTTTCTTGTATTCCTCATTTGTCAAGTAGATGTTGTCGTCATATAGGCAAGAAATCATGATACAAAAGTATGTCCTGTTCAATATGTCTGAATGGTCATGCCAAATCTTCAAGTGTCGTGTAATGTTTTGATTCTCTCTAAATAGTCCTAGATCTTCTTGTTCCTTATTCATCGTCTCGATTATCTTTTCCAGGGGTATCTTTCTTCCATAAACGGTCACCTCCTTTACTTCCATTTTACCGTTTTCATCTATTTGACTGCTTTGGATGACTTTTGGTGCAATTTTTTCACCTATGTACAAGTTGCCACTGTTGATCTTGCTCTTGATGATCTCCTTTAGTCGAGTTACAGGTCTTGAAGTTGGGATAGAGAGCCTTTTAACAAGTTTGTGCTTTGATCTTCGTACACGGCTAAGATAGTCTCTGCCACTCACTCGTCGGTTCTTGTTAAACTTGAAGACATCTACATTGTTTTGTCTGGCAAAATGAAATAGTACTTGGCCTGCATTTCCGGGTCTGGTTCCATTCTTGGTTTTAACATCGAATTGTTTGGCCAATGCTGTCCAGCTTACAGGTTTTTCAGTTGATAGAGTCCTTATGTGGTCTAGGAATTTAGCCTTGTCAAAAGTATAATTTGAAAGTTTTCCAATATTGATCTTCGGTTTTCTCTCTTTATTCTGTTCCTTTTCATATCTGTGTTCTAAATTTTGCCGTGCTTTTGATTTTGATATGAAAAATGTGTCCAGTCTCTCTTTGTTGTATTGGGCCAATGATTTCGAAGAAGATAGAAAATCTGTAACGTCGTCGTCATTTTCTTGTAAAACTTGGTTCATTCTGTCTCGGTTCTCTCTTAGTATCTCAACATGAGCCTGGTGTTTCTCCTGTGATGTCTGTTTTTCTATCAATTTATACTTCTGGCATGCTGCGTCTTTAAGGTTGGTTTTTAATTTCTTCTCTACAACAGGCTCAAGAGCTGTCAAAATATTTTTCAGATTCTTGTTGAGATCATTGCTTTCAGCACATTTCTCAATTAGTTGGGTTGATAACTCTGTGATTTCCGTTGATTTTTCAGATGCTGATTGGTGTAACCCGGCATATCCTATACTATTTTCACATGGGTTACAATTGGTCAATTGGTGGGTATTTCTGAAATAATTTGGTAGTTTGTCCCAATTTTGTAGACAGTAATGTTGAAGGAACATGGTCTTCTCTCCTTCCTTGTTGTTGTTGTGCCAGTATTTTGAGTTGGTGAGGTATTTCTGGATCCGGGGTAGTTGGTACTTGAATTTGTCGAAAGGGATTTGCATCTTGGGGTATTTCTCCATGAAGGTTTCATAAAGTAAGTGTCTGGTCTTTGAGGACAAGTCCTGCTGACTTGACACTGGAACTTCATTGTCCTTGTATTTTGTATTCCACCATTGAATAGTGGAAAGATCCTTGGTAGATCTTGCTATTATCACTTTTGCATAATGACATAAATTCATTTTGGGGTTGCTTGAAATCAAACAAACCTACTGTGATAGTTGAAGATCTTTGAGATAATTCTCTTTTTTCAGGATTCTTTGAATAATTGGTAGATAACTTTGTGTCAGTTTAGGTTTCCCTCCAAAAAAATTCTGGAAGATTCTGAGTTTCCTGTTTGCTTTGAGGTTAAAATTTAACATTTTTTCTGTGTTAAAAGTGTAAATTGATATAATTTGCAAATGTTTATAACTGTTTTTTATTATAGTAAGAAATAAATATTAAAATATTCCATAGAGTATCTGTTTTAGTGCCATATATGGATTAAGAATTTTGAGGCTATGTTTGAGGCCTTGGAAGGGTTGTACATATTCCTACATAATTGACAGTTCTCTAGCTAACCTGTTCTTTATCATAGGAAATTAAAAAAAAAAGAGGCACCAATTTCATGTTACCTATATATATATTTTCAACATGCATTAACTGAGTTGAGGAAAAGCTACTCAATTTCTTATTAGCTTAGTGTTGTATAATGATTTTAATTAATGCATGTTTTCAGAAAACCTGGTTCAACTGCATATTATTACACCAATTATGATTATGAACTGTTTTCTCATTTTCATAAAACATTTTAAGAGTTCTGCATAATTGGTGTGGTTTTCCATGAACAAAGCTTTCATTTACTGGTAATTTAAAAGCTGTTTTGAGTGCTGTTTTTGTTTTGAAATTTTGCAGTTTCCATTTTTAAGGCTTTGTAGTATAAATGAAATACTCAAAGACAATGACATGTATGACAATAAAACTAAACCTTATACCATGTAAATCGTAATTATGGAATGTGTTGCAAGGTTCCCCTCCCCCTTTTAACAGATTAAGAAAAAAAAATAATGTATGTGTCAGGAGTTAACAATAATAAATGTATATGCTTGGAATATTGAATATATATTTGAAAGACACTGCTTACACAATTTTCTGAGAATCACACATACAGAATCTTCAATCACAACATTGAAAACAACAGTTGACAATCTCCTTTTAGGTGCCTCAAAACTGAGCTCAAAGTGAAGGAAATTACTGTTCTAATGAAAGAGATATGTGATTTAGGACTTTGAAAAAAAACAACATGAATATTTTTATTTAAAAACAAACAATTTATTCAGTCCAACAAGATTCGTTTAGTGATCACAGAACGCATTTTGGTGAAATGAAATTACGTTCAAAAACAAGCGCCATTTAACTTGCCACGTAATCCGGAAACCGGGTGTGTACCAAGTCCGGTCCGGAAACTATAGATCATGAGAACGTTTTATTATGCAAATTTCAATGTCGGCAAGTAGCGAGAATTCATCTTTTACATAATAAAATCAGATGGCGCAAGTTGAAGATGAACACCAAATGTCATGAAACTTCACACGTAGCTTATTAAGATGATGTAGATAATGGATATTGCTGCTACTAGAGTATACGGTTACAATAACAATGTTTAAATAAGCTTGTTTATATTAAGAGTCGAAGGAGAAACTGGAATATTGGTATAAATTGTGCTGTACTTTTTTGCATCTACACATGAAAAAATAGTAGCAGCTGTTTTCAGGTTCATATTAAATCCCGGCATGAACCTATAAAAGTTTAAACAAGAAAATGTTTGATCTACAGGTTGCGCCAGGCGATTTTCTAGAAATCTGTGTTGTGCTATTTATAGGTCACGTGACTTTGATTGAAGAAATGAAAGTAAACATGAAAAAATGAAAAATCGTAAATTGAACACTTCTTCTTTCCATAGAACCCATATTCGGGACTATAGGTGCTGATTCAAATGCACATTGTTGATTTTAGAATATTTTCCGTTTTAAATAAATAAAAATCGAAGAATGTCTGTGACAGCCTTAACATGCCCGCGTTCTTCATATTTCAACAAATATTTCGATGGGCGAGGGGTGGCGCCACATAGAGTATCACAAAATTTTGACTGAAAAACAAGTAATTTTGGCCAAAAAGTGACTATTTTAGGCTATTCTGAAGGGTTAGGTTACTTGAAAATTCATTAATACACCATAACCAAATCTTTTCTTTTTTAATACAGACATCCAGCTATACAGACACAAATTTTGGTGTAAAACAAACCAATTTTGATATTTGAGTATTAACAGGGCAAGATATGGGGGTTCGTGGCTCTAGTCCTTTGTTTCTCAAAAATCTATAGGGAATTATATTCAAATCTAATTGTAGAAATAAACCTTTTATAAAGACGTTTTGGCCTAAGGCCTTATGATTGATTTAAAAACAAGATGGATCATAATCATGACAATCAAAATATAGCAGAGGAGAATTTTGTGAAACTAATGTAGGCCTGGGCCCGAAAGGTCTTAATAAACGATTGAATAACAAATGAATAAATGTAATACTGTATGTAAACTAGGAAATTTTCGCGCTGTCTATCTTTCGCGATTGAAAGACAGAGTTATAGTTCACGCAGTTTTAAGTTCGCGTTGGAAAGTTATTGATATTCACGCTGTTATATTTTCGCGCTGCCAACGTCAACAGAAAATTTTCTGGTTTACAGTAACAAAACTGCAGAAATTCAGAGGGGTCCAGAGGGTGATTTTCGTGAACATTTTTGGCAAAATGGTCAATTTGAAGGTTTAAACCCTCATTCTCTACTATGGAGACCTTTAAAATTATGTATCCTCACTTGAAATTAATGAGCAATCTCAAATGAATATAAGAAAAGTCAAAACAGCCATACAGGAGAAATGGAGGATCACAATGGTCCTGACTTTGTACAGGAATTACAACAAATGGTGGTTAAAACCAGGTTTTATGGCACCAAACTTGCCACTTCTATTGTAATCTATAAATCCACAATATAAAGGTAAAGTAGTGTTACACTATAAAATTTGCCTGGAATTAATGAAAAGGTATCAAAATATACACAAACAAAACTTGAAGTTTGAGAAAAACAAACCATAAGAATTAAAGATTGCAATGATCCTGACGTAATTGTTTGGTTAGCATGATTTCTTTCGCCAATGACAGGAAGGCAGGCAGGCAGAAGTTTGTAATGTTTGCTATGTAACATATATAGCTTTCATGTTCTTGGATCATTTTATAATGCTACAGGTATTTTTTTTTGGTTTAGGGTAACCGGAGTCCTAGTTAACACTGTATGCCTTCCCTAAACTGTTTTTTTAACAACAATCACCATTAAAGTCTTAATAAAACAAGAGGCTCCCAGGAGCCTGAATCGCTCACCTGGTCTTGATGTTGACCCTATACTTTTGTAGAGCTAAATGAGCTGAACATTTAAGCAAGCAACAGCTTTTCTCTACCTGCAATAGTTTTCATTCTATAGGCCAAAAACACCATTTTTCACCAATAAGGGGCCATAACCCCTATAAGGAGTCATCTGACAACTTCGACCCTATGGAGACTTTTGTAGAGCTAAATGAGCTGAACATTTAAGCAAGCAACAGCTAATCTCTATCTGCAATAGTTTTCATTCTGTAGGCCAAAAACATGAAAAATAGCTTTTTTCAGGGGCCGTAACCCCTATAAGGGGTCATCTGACAACTTCGACCCTATGGAGAATTTTGTAGAGCTAAATGAGCTGAACATTTAAGCAAGCAACAGCTAATCTCTATCTGCAATAGTTTTCATTCTGTAGGCCAAAAACATGAAAAATGGCTATTTTTCAGGGGCCGTAACCCTTATAAGGGGTCATCTGACAACTTCGACCCTATAAAGAATTTTGTAGAGCTAAATGAGCTGAACATTTAAGCAAGCAACAGCTAATCTCTATCTGCAATAGTTTTCATTCTGTCGGCCAAAAACATGAAAAATCGCTATTTTTCAGGGGCCGTAACCCCTATAAGGAGTCATCTGACAACTTCGACCCTATGGAGAATTTTGTAGAGCTAAATGATCTGAACATTTAAGCAAGCAACAGCTAATCTCTATCTGCAATAGTTTTCATTCTGTAGGACAAAAACATAAAAAATCGCTATTTTTCAGGGGCTGTAACCCCTATGAGGGGTCATCTGACAACTTCGACCCTATGGAGAATTTTTTAAAGCTCAATGAGCTGAACATTTAAGCAAGCAACAGCTAATCTCTATGTGCAATAGTTTTCATTCTGTATGCCAAAAACATGAAAAAATGCCATTTTTCAGGGGTCGTAACCCCTATAAGGGATTATCTGACAACTTCGATCCTATGGAGATTTTCGTACAGCTAAATGAGCTAAACATTTTAGCAAGCAACAGCTAATCTCTATCTGCAATAGTTTTCATTCTGTAGGCCAAAAACATGAAAAATGGCTATTTTTCACCTTTAAGGGGCCGTAACCCCTATAAGGGGTCATCTGACAACTTCGATCCTATGGAGACTTTTGTAGAGTTAAATGAGCTGAACATTTAAGCAAGCAACAGCTAATCTCTATCTGCAATAGTTTTCATTCTGTAGGCCAAAAAAACATGAAAAAATGCTATTTTTCACCTTTAAGGGGCTGAAACCCCTATAAGGGGTCATCTGACAACTTTGACCAAATGGAGACTTTTGTAGAGCTTTTGATGCTGAATCAGTAGCGTGGCATCAGATTTCCTCTATCTCTTATACTTTTTGATTTATAAGCAAAAAACAGTAGTATGACCCCCCTAGTCTATTTTTAGTAACGGCGGCCATGTTTTTTAACGGATCAAAAATCAAAACACAAGTTTGGTGCAGGACACCCTAAGGATCATTCATACCAAGTTTCATTAAATTCTGTTTGGTAGTTTCAGAGGAGAAGATTTTTGAAAAATTGTTAACAGACGACGACGACGACGACAGACGACGACGACAGACGACGACGACGGACGCCAAGTGATGGTAATAGCTCACATGGACCTTCGGTCCAGGTGAGCTAAAAAATATTCTTTCCTTACCTTTCAACCCATGTTACCTGAAAGGCATGTTTTCTTCTTGACCTTATGTATGCAAATTTATAATAGTGATGCTCTGATATAGAAATTAAGAAAAAAATATCATATTCAGAAATATGTTTAATTATAGATTAATCACACTTAGTCTTGTAATTAAAACATAACTGTGAAATACATCATGTGCAAATAGGTGTTTTAGACATCTGCAGAGATGATTTGGACACATTTAACAAAATCATCAATACCAAAATTGACACCGGTCTTATTCAATTCATCTCTTAGCTTTTGGCTCAGTTATTCATTTATGACATTGTTAATTGGCTCAAAAATTGGTCGTCCGCCATTGTCTGGATCAAGCACTTAAGTTTCCCTCCAAACCGTAATCCTCAGATTCCCTTTCACTGATCTGAGTACCAACTGGATTCTACATTTGACCTTTGTATTTGCATTTGATTTGTGCATCCACATATTAAGATTTTGTTGTTCTCATTCTATGTCTTGCCAAAGCCTGAGTCCATATTTGGAGTCGTCTGTTTATTTCATCTATGTACATGTAATGAACGGCAGCTAGGTGCAGTTCATTCAATGGGTCAAGTACACCCTGATCTTCCATGAAATAAAACGAATTGTAACAATAACATAATACATCCTCAAACAATCTTTCAATTCGTTGATAATGGTACTTGGTCCTATTATCATACTGCCAGTTCCATGTTTCATCAATGTAAAGTCTGTTACCGAGACATTTTCTAAGCATTTGTCCGATGTAACTCTCAAAGGTATTCCATATTTGGACACGACTGACAAAAAGCTTTTCAGTACAGTTGTTGCTGTATTATTATCACGACAATGCAGAAACATGATCAACCTACTGAAACCATCTATTCCACCCAATACCACAAATCTCCACCTAACTAATGTGTGGTTTGTATCAATGTGCCATAGGTGGTTTGGTGCAATAACATTAAAGACCCTCCTGTGAAGTCGGCCGGTTTTTCGCTGTTCACATCGGGAATGATCAATCATATGTATCGAGTCTCTCAATCTCCATCTTCGTACTTTGATGCCTTTTCCTTTTAACACTTCTCCCAACATCTGCTCACAGCAACGGGGAAAATCCTGTATGATACCAGAAAGCATGATATCTAAATTACCATCACTTATATCTGAAAATCTTCGCTTCTGTAATCCAAACTGTGCCATGCGACGATAAATTGTTCTGTCCGATATTTGTAAAATATTACTTATGTCTGATATCGGGAAGTCACAATACAGTAGAGTTTCAATGGTCTGTTTGCTTACTTGAAATTGTGGTCGACCATTTACAGCATCACACGTTACAGGCTTCATACCTCCATATTTAATACACTCTGTTCTAAGCTTCATCATGTCTACTGGCATTGAAACACCTAGGTATTCGAGTTCGTTCTTGGATAACATGTTCACAATATCGGGTGTGATTTTCTCCTTTTCAAACATTTCTCTTGCATGTACTGAGCCAACTTTTTTAAGAACCTGCAGCATATCTGATTCCGCCATTTTTTGGGGGTCATTCTCATGATTCCATCTCATGTCAGCATCCCTCTGTAGAAATTGTTTATCCCATGTAAAAATAGCTCATCCCCATTATAGAAATAGCTCATCCGCATTATAGAAATAGCTCATCCCCATTATAGAAATAGCTCATCCCCATATAAAAGTAGCTCATCCCCATGTAGAAACAGCTCATCCCCATATAGAAATACTTCATCCCCATATAGAAATAGCTCATCCCCATATAAAAGTAGCTCATCCCCATATAGAAATAACTCACCACCATATAGAAATACCTCATCCCCATATAGAAATAGCTCATCCCTATATAGAAATAGCTCACCCCCATAAAGAAATACCTCATCCCCATATAGAAACAGCTCATCCCCATATAGAAATAGCTCATCCCCATATAGAAATAGCTCACCCCCATATAGAAATACCTCATCCCCATATAGAAAAAGCTCATCCCTATATAAAAGTAGCTCATCCCCATATAGAAATAGCTCATCCCCATATAAAAGTAGCTCATCATGATAAATAATATATAACACAAGGCAGTAACGGCGTTCCATACAAAACATTTCAACAGGGCATAGCTCTGTATATTATATACATTTGAAATTTGGTGAAATCTCACAATATCTCATGCAAATAAACGAGATTTCATATAAAATAAACAATTTGAAAAGTACAACTTTATACTGTAATATCTCAAAAACCGTAAAACATTTTAACATGATTTTTTTTAACAGCCATCCTAAAATGTTTAGAGATTTTTTATGTGTTAAAATAACCTTTATAACTTTTAACGTTTTAGAGGAGTTTCAAAAGAGCCCATACTACCCTTATTTTCATGAAAATACAATATTTTACAAAATTTTCACTTTAAATTGTCACAAAAATGTTATTTCTCAACAAAATTAAATGAATTTTCACACAGATATTTCAGAGCCTAGCTTGTCGTAAGAGGCGACTAAGGGTCTTGGGATTCCGACGTCGGGTCGGTGCTCAGCCCACAGAGCGACCAAGTGTGTACCCTAGGTGGCTGAATAGGGTAGCCCTCGTCCGCGGGGGTTGTCAGGTCTATAATACGGAAACCCTGACCGCCGACCATAGTGGGCCAACGTGTGTGGAGAGTACCACGCTTCATGCACGTAAAAGACCCCTTTGTGGACCGCCCAGTAGTGCACCACATAGGCTAAATTTTCCGACCCTACCCACCTCTCCCCTTTTTCCTGTGGTTCTTCAAAATTTACCGGTCCTTTGTTTCCCACCCCATCCCCATATTTCATTTATCATCATCATTTCATGTTCATTTTATCATCCTTTTCATGTTCATCGCCTGTAAATAACCTATATAGCGTTGCACGGGCGTAAAACACCAACTCACTCACTCACACAGATATTTCTTAATCTTTTTTTCTATTTGATGCAATTTATTCTGAATAATTCCATAGAAAGGCCTAAAAGTAGTTTATCAATCAGTGGTATTTTCACACATATATTGGACAAATTACAAGTTGCAATTCTATTTAATATACAGGTCTATGAATAGGGTCATTAATTAAATAGTTGCATTTTTGTCACCTTTTAGGTCCCTCATTATCCCTCCCCTCCCTACAAAAATTCACTTCCATAACACTAAATTAAGAGACTGAATTCTTAGAGCCGTATATCCTCAGGAACAATATTCCGAATAATACAGTCGTTATATTTCGCTCCTTACAGTCGCTGTCCCGCCGAAGTATGCGAAGACGGATAGGGCTTGGATCATTCGAGTTACAGGAACAATGGAAAATGAAAATATTTGTTATACGACTCATACACTGAATGGTGTTTTGTTCTTCCTAAATAAGACTTTAAACCCAACATTATTTCCTTACAAATTGCCGCTTTTCGTGAAAATAACAGATTCCGATGATTCCGAAATCGAAGCTAATAAGTTGTCACGCATGTTCAAAACATGTTTATAAATTAGTAAGACAGCTAGATAATCACCATATAAATGTTCTTGAAAGGGAAATCAAGTTAAAACCAGCGAATTATTTTACGCTGATGGTAGTTAACATTCCTGATGTTGATAATCTTCCAGATAATTTTGAAAACTGTAAATTAGAAATAAATTGCGTTATAGCGACTATTGCAAGATAAAGAAGTTGACCATCAATAGTACGATGGAAGAGTTTGCAAGGATTATTGCAATTTGACACCCGAGGAAGCTAAAAGAAGCAAAGGTGTACCAAAGGGGTTATCAGTATCATAAAACCGTGAAGACAAAGACAAAACCGGCAGACAAAAAATCATCACAACAAAACAAACCACATAACGACATAAAACACACACACATAACAACAAAACCGCATTCAGCAACGCGAACTCAAGTCGAATCGAGAGTGAACTCAGGTGCTCCGGAAGAGTAAGCAGTTCCTGCTTGCTATGAATTTGACCATAACTTTGTTCATAAACTGGGGATGGAGTTGAAGTATTTTGGTAGAATAGTGCTTTAGGGCAACACTAGTACTCTTCCAGAATGCAGGGTTTGTAGAAAAAGATGACCCACAGAAGAAACCAACACCATAGAAAGGAGTATTAGAGAAATGGAAACATGAACTACAGAACATTACTGGTGTTGACAACGTAAGTCTGTTTTTTTTATTTATTTATTATATCTCCTGCTTTAAAGGCAGAGATATATTGAAATCTTCCGTTACACATCAGGGTAACCACTTCTCCTAAAACCCTTGATAAATATTTCATGAAAATTTTACACAATATCTCCGTCGCATAATGTTGATTTGCAATTCTAATTGAAATTATATAATTTCATCTGATTGAAATTTGGGGGCAGGGGGTGTATTTGTGAGATGTTTCAAAGCAATCCCTTTAACGACGACGACGGACGACGACGACGATGGACGCCAAGTGATGGCAATAGCTCACATGGACCTTCGGTCCAGGTGAGCTAAAAAGGGAGTCACTTATATAAGGTATGGTACTCTATCTGAAAACAGGTTATGTTTGATGTAATGAAACTAACGGCAACTGCTTGCAGATCGGTAGTTAAAGGAATCGAACTATGGAGAATACGATCCTTAACTAAGATGGAGGATCCGCCAGAAGCGAAAATGTGTTATACATAGAGAAGCCCTTCAAGGAAATCGTGTCAGTTTGAGGTGTGTTTCCTGAAGACAAAAGACAGTTGGATTAAAAGACTGCACTAAGAGATGTAATTCAAGAAAGTTGGCCTTAAGGCCTCGGCAATTCCATTGAATAATGGTACTCATTTTGGAGTCTGTATAGGATCAGAAAGTCTACCGAGTGATCGCCTACGTCTGTGTGGAGACTGGCTCTGTGAACGGTCGACCGGTGTTTCAGATAGATCCATATCAGACTCCATGTCGTCAGCAAGAGAGCCAAAACGATTATGCATAAAAATTGCATTTCGTTCGGCTTTCTTGGATCGAGATTTTAATGGCGACGTCTGCTGTGACGAATTCTGTCGTCTATCCGACTGTGAGGATCGCTGCTGTCTGTTTGAAGTTTGAGAAGCAGACGATGACCTTGAGGAAGACTGTTTTTTTCTTTGACGAAGAAGTTGAAGAAGAGGGCTGAGGATTGGAAACTCTGGCAGGAGCTCCAAATCCGGCCCAAGATGACTTACGTGGTGTATAAAACAATGTCTCATCGACCACTGAATCGTTGTTTGGACCTGCTGAGGACTTTCGTGGAGGGGGATGAGAATCATCCAACTCTTTCCATGGTTTCTTACTGTATTTGACAAAACCTTTTTGGGTTTCTTTATCAAAACAGTCGGCACCAAACATCCATCCATTGGTATTGCATGTACGGGGCTTAATTTCACCCTCCGGCCAGGTGTACATAGTTTGGTAACCAAATGTCCTAGAGGGTTTGACAGCCTCTGCGTACGATCTGGATGGTGTGGTATCATTGGTAATTAACGTAATTTATTTTTGATCCTGAACTTCATAAAGTTCAAGATCAGTATCATAGAAAAATCGAATTAAGTATTACAATGTATTAGAAAATTTATTTACACAGCTACAAAAATGTAGCTCCTTCGACAGCTTTTAATCGGCGGATTAAAAGATGTCAAAGGAGTTTCGTTATTGTAGCTAGATTGAGCTATCCTTAAACACATTGTCTTGTAAAATATACAAATAGATGAGTTAAAGAAAATTGTTTTGCTCCGTCGAGGTCAATGGGCTGGACTCGTAACCCTCACGAAGAGAAAGATAGGGAGGGTTACGTAATCGTAACTATATTGTAGCTATCATAATAAATGCATGCATATTTCATAATAATTTGTTACTGTATCACTGTGTACTACTTGGCTCTGTCAAATGGGACGCGCCAGCCGATTTTTGTTCAACAAGTGTCGTGGTTGATTTAACAGTTATTATTCGGAACGCTTCTAATTTATCGTTACTACAGAATGTCGTCATGTTTTGAAATCGACAGTAGGCTTGGAAATTTCATTAGAATTGAAATAACCTGCATCAATATTATGAAACCGCATTAGAAAACGATAGTAGACATATGGTTCCACCTGCCAACAACAGGAGAAAGGCATCTGACATGAATTAAACCGTCAACGAGTGATTCTAGTAGTGTAGCATTTTACACGCATCATGCCGTCATCGTCACGATTCACAGCTGATATTCATTACAGAAAACGAAGTGATAATGTAAGTTTGAGCGGTTTTACAGTTATAAATATTGACAGTGAGTTAAAACACATGCCCCTGTTAATTGGGCATTAAATATTTTCTCTCTCAGTTTGAAAATAAAAGGCCAAAGATGCAGATTAATACATGTACATGTATGCATGACAATTATGTACACATGTACAATGTACTGCAACCACACAACCTGATGTCCATGTAATCACAATGCCATTTGTCACTAGCAACAACAAAAATAGGCAATTAATGCCAGGGGGTGATCACAGGCGTTTGGGTCCAGGATTTTAGTTTATTATAAATAACGTGTATATAAAAATTTTCATCTCGTCTATATACTATTTCCACAAGGCAAGAATGTTTGAAAGTTCTAAAAATAGAACAAAATTTACTCGCGGAAAACCCCCATATTTTCTCATAGAATCAAATGTTTTACATGAAATCTTGGTGATTCTCTAAATCCTTTCAGTTCAATCTCACAATTGGGAACACATTTATCGTGAAACAATTAGCAATGACTTTGAATCTAATCTTTTTTTTTCCACTGAAGCGAGCCAAACAAACCACCACGGACGGAAGTAGTTTAAAATTTTAAAGGGAGACAATATTCTTCTACTTTTTTAAAAATTTTATCATTGAAATGAAATAACCACGTATTTATTATCCTTGAACGTCTTTTTAAAAATTCAATGGAACACCCACCCTATATTCATTGGTGGTCTTATATGAAAAATGTGATAACCTTTTATGCTCCATGATATTTAACTGGAATTTCATCATTAGCAACTTCCATATTTGGTTATTTTGTAAGTGTTTGAGTTTGTAAATGGAAGATGGTTTTACCATCTACAAATATTTTATTTTTAACAAAGGACTGATTAACCATCTTCATGATCTTCTAATTTTATAAAATAATTGAAGACCTAATTTCCATCTTGTCAATATTAATAAAATGAGAGACAGAAAATCCGTCTTAGAAATAAAAAAAAGAAGACTGTTTTTTCCATCTTAACAATTGTTGTATTAGACAAGATGGAAAAACAGTCTCTAAGCTTAAAGAAGGTATAACCGTCTTAAATAATTTAGACGGAAAACCATCCTGGAACTGACTGATTATATTGTGGATCCTGCCCCCGTGCGGGAACCGGGTGTGAAAAGAATAGTTCCG
The DNA here is from genome assembly GCA_963971305.1 of Arcuatula senhousia. NCBI lineage: Eukaryota > Metazoa > Mollusca > Bivalvia > Mytilida > Mytilidae > Arcuatula > Arcuatula senhousia. Next base: position 25,596,046 of record OZ020314.1, on the reverse strand, counting down.
CAGCCGCCCGTAAAGCTTGTCGTAAGAAGCGACTAAACGGGTCAACATGTTTGCCGTGTGTTGCGACCTGTGTCCACATACATGTTTGTACATGCACATTTTGTACAACATACCAGTATGAATTTAATTTTATTTCCTGTTTTGTTCAACTTAGTCTAGAAGCTCCAATCTTACCATAATAGTTGCAGAGATGACAAAAATACCATATATCAATGAATATATTGTAATTATAAGAACATGTATGTTAGATATTTAGTTTAATGTGCAAAAAGTGTACACAGCCATTTCCTTGTTAAATCAACTGCAGTTCAAAATTCAACACTTGCCATTTTGCAATATAAACAGTTTCCCAGATTTCTTTTTTTCAAAGGAAGTTTCATGAAGTATAACACATGTAGGAACATTTCTATTGATTGAATGATTTTATGTCAATTGGCATTTTATAAATATATTGGGGTCACTGCATAAGCTTTATTTCCTATAAAACCACAATTCTGGTTTTGAGTGCAATCCGGTTTTTAATGCACATGGGTTACAAAGGACAGATCATGATGGGCAGTTGTATTTTGCAAACTACATGTAGGTAGAGAAACTGACAAACCTCAGTATAGACAAGTAAAACATTTTTTTTTTATAAAATCACATTAAGAATGAAACTCTAAATGATCTTTGTTGGTTGTCTGAGTGCCCAACAGTGCAATAAAAGTTATGCTCGATATACCCATTTTCAACCAAAGGGTTAACTGAAATGTAACCCTTATACGCATGAATGTAGATTCATCTTCCACACCAAGCTTAAATGTGTGAAAGTTTCATGAAATTATTAAAAAGGCCATGGATGAATTCAAAAAGTGTCATGTCGGCGAGGTCTTACTTCTGAAACAATTTGTTTTTTGTAATACAGAATGCCGATTCTCCCCGTCCCTTGCAATCCAGTTTTCATATCATGAAATAAAGAAAATTGATTATATATTTTACTTTTATCTGAAAAACAATATCATGTACAATGAGAGCTCCTTTGTTCCTTGGATCATGCAGCGTGAAGAGTTCATAGTATATCCATACTGTATGATGTTTGTAATTTCTATGTTTGACTTAAGCATCAATTTGATATTACATTATGCACACGCACCAAATAAATGTTGCTCCTTTATCTATTACAATCAGTTGATTGTTTGTAACTTTATGAGCAAAGACATCATGCCTGTCTGTATCTGTTAAAAGCCAATAATTCTGAACAGATAAAAGAATTTATTTCATGAATACTGTACAAATGCAGTATGCATAAAGCAAAGGAGTATCAATGACATCAATGCGGCATATATGCAAAATTAAATTAGTTCAATACTACGTACAGTAAAAAAAAGCTTCGCCAAGCGCAGCATGATACGACCGAACATGTTGAACCCTGTACGTTTTATGCCCAATATGGATAGTCAATTGCTCTGGACACATGCACCCCATGGTGGACTGACAAAGGTTTTTGACACATGCAGCTTTTGTTTATTTTTTTCGCAAGGAGATCGAAATTAGACCACAAATTTTCTTTTTGGCCCTAATTAGATAATAGGGGGAAAAAGGGGGTTGCAAAAATTAATTCTCAATTTTGTATCCACTATTTGACAAGAGCAGCCATGCAAAAAAAAATTTCAAAATCGGATCATACCGTAAGAAAAAAAAGTTTCATTTCGGTCCCTTTTGGCCCCTTATTACATAATAAGGGGAAAAAGGGGGGTCGCAAAAATTGATTCACAATTTTGTATTGCTATTTGACAAGAACAAACAAGAAAAAAAATATCAAAATCGGATTACTAATATAAAAGTTTCGATTTTGGCCCTTTTTGGCCCCTAATTACATATTGGGGAAAAGGGGGGCCCGCAAAATTTCATCAGGTTCATTCTTTTATGGTAAGAAACATTCTTCACAAATTTCACAGCAATAAGCCAGTTAGAAAAAAGTTATGGTGGAAACAATAAAATATTGGAATTGTTTGCCCCTTTTGGGCCCCTAATCTAGAAACAAAAAGGGGGGACCCCCAAAATCAATCCCATTCACACTTTTATGTCAAGGAACATTAATGCCTGAGTACAAAGCAATAGGATGACTAAAACTAAAGTTATCATGGCAACAAACATACAAGTAGCATTTTTGGCCCCTTATTTCGAAACCAAAAAAGGTGGGACATCCAAAATCGATCCCATCCATCCTTTAATAGTAAGGAATATCATTGTGAAATTTCATTGCATTCAGATAACTAGAACTAAAGTTATTGTGTATACACTAAAGTTAACAGACAACGACGACGACGACAGCATCATACCATTATACATGAACGTCCGCAAATTTTTTGAGGTCGTATAAAAATGTGTATGATCTTGTTCAAAGATTAAAGGTGTAAATTTAGTGCCACAGCCAGGTAAAAAACATGTTAAGCAAAGCAAAATAATCACAAAGCATTATATTTCACAGATAGTTAACCCCTTTAGATTACACATTATTCTAAGCTTGCAATATGAATACCTGCATACATGTACAATACAAACAATCCTACAAAATTTCACAAAAATTCACACGAAATTGCAGATGTCGGTGACTATCGAATTTTATTCCTCATCAAAATATCCGGTCCGTTCACGTTGGAAATATTTTCCAGTCACGATGAGATACGACCACTGGCACAAACCCCCTTTTTTAACTGAAATTCTTTTGATTCCTAGATTCTAGTCATTTTAAGGACAATAATAATGAAAAACAAGAGGCTCCCAGGAGCCTGAATCGCTCACCTGGTCTTAATGTCAACCCTTTGAAGACTTTTGTATAGCTAAATGAGCTGAATGTTTAAGCAATAAAAAGCTTTTCTCTATCTGCAATAGTTTTCATTCCAAAGCAAAAAACACTATTTTTCACCTTTAAAGGGCCATAGCCCCTTAAAGGGGTCATCTGACAACTTCGACCCTAAAAAGACTTTTGTAGAGCTAATTAAGCCGAACATTTAAGCAAGCAACATCTGTTCTCTATCTGCAAAAGTTTTCTTTCTTTAGGCCAAAAACACTATTTTTTGCCTTTAAGGGGCTTTAACCCCTATAAGGGGTCATCTGACAACTTCGACCATATGGAGACTTGTGTAGAGCTAAATGAGCTGAACATTTAAGCAAGCAACAGCTTTTCTTTATCTGCAATAGTTTTCATTCTATAGGCCAAAAACACTATTTTTTGCCTCTAAGGGGCTGTAACCCCTATAAGGGGTCATCTGACAACTTCGACCTATGGAGGCTTGTGTAGAGCTAAATGAGCTGAATATTTAAGCAAGCAACAGCTTTTCTCTATCTGCAATAGTTTTCATTCTATAGGCCAAAAACACTATTTTTTGCCTTTAAGGGGCCGTAATCCCTATAAGGGGTCATCTGACAACTTTGACCCTATGGAGGCTATTGTAGAGCTAAAGGAGCTGAACATTTAAGCAAGCTACAGCTTTTCTCTATCTGCAATAGTTTTCATTCTACTGGCCAAAAACTCTGTTTTTTGCCTTTAAGGGGCCATAACCCCTATAAGGGGTCATCTGACAACTTTGACCTTATGGAGACTTTTGTAGAGCTAAATGAGCTGAACATTTAAGCTAGCAACAGCTTCTCTCTATCTGCAATAGTTTTCATTCCATAGGCCAAAAACATGAAAAAATGCTATTTTTCACCTTTAAGGGGCCGTAACTCCCATAAGGGGTCATCTGACAACTTCGACTCAATGAAGACTTTAGTAGAGCTTTTGATGCTGAAGCAGTAGCGTGGCATCAGATTTCATCTATCTCTTATACTTTTTGATTTACAAGCCAAAAACAGTAGTCTGACCCCCCTGGTCTATTTTTAGCAACGGCGGCCATGTTTTTTGACGGATCAAAATACCAAACACAATTTTTGTGCAGGACACCCTAAGGATCAATCATATAAAGTTTGAAGAAATTCTGTTCAGCAATTTCAGAGAAGAAGATATTTTTTAAATTGTTAACGGACGACGACGACGACGACGACGACGACGGACGCCAAGTGATGGTAATAGCTCACATGGACCTTCGGTCCAGGTGAGCTAAAAATGGGAAAAAAAGAAATTTCATGAAATTTCCACCTTCCTTGGAAAATCCACAGGCACAGGGGGCTTGAATTCTGGTCATTTATATCAACTTAAAAAAATAACCCCCTACTCTAAAAAATGGATTTTAAAGAGTAGGGTGTATTTTTTTTTAATTTGATATGAATGACCAGAATTCAAGCTACTGTGGGAAAATCTCGGTGGCCTGTAAAATTAACCATAGATCTAAATAATCGGCAATATCTATGAATTAACATAATAAAATCAAATTTATTTTATACCAGACCTGAATATTTGTAATTATTGATTTCTATGATTTTATGATATTAAACACTGGCGTTCAAGAGACAATTAAGATCCTACAAATTGGACAAACAAAACAGCCCGTACCTAAGGGGTTTTTTTGGGGGGGATACTTTTTTTTTTTTTAGTAAGGGGACGTGCGGCAGCAGGTTTGAAAATGGTATCCGAATGATAACTAATAATCTCTGGATTTTGATACCCAAATAAATAGTATGAATGATAATACTATCCACAAAAATGCACTTATGATGGTAGAGCTAGAAACTTTTCAGCGGCACTTTTCAGACTTCATGCATGTGTACAATAGATTTAATAGTCAATTATTGGGAATTTATATACCAGAATTAATACTAATATTTTACTCAAAATTAATATCATATGTAAAAATATGTAAAATCATAGTCCTAAATTAATACAAGAAGATAAAAATGGCACCCCAAATAAATACTAAAAATTTCAAAATTACCACCCAAATCTGCCGCACGTCCTCGTATACCAATATATAGGAAGTAGCCCCCCCCCACCATACCAATATATAGGAAGTAGCCCCCCCCCCACCACCACCACCACGGGGGCCTAACTGGTCAACAACGAAAACAAAACAAAAACAAAACAAAAACATATAATTAAAAATACAAAAACAAAAAACAAAAAAACACCCAAAATTTCCATCCTACTTTTTTTTCAGATTTTTTTTTGTCTTTTGTGCCTTTATTGCTCCGATCAGGAAAATTCGAAAGATTCAGTTTAGATAATTTAGAGCAAAAAGTTATGATCATGACGATGGGGTCTACAGAATAGACAACATTGACCAGAACCTTTACAGATATAGGTAGGAACGTGTCCACATTTTCGCCACTCAGTTGGTCTTTTATAGCACAGGAGTTTAAACATGTTAAACTGTCACAATAAGTACATGCCCCCAATACTATTCTTTTCTTCATAAAAATGAAATATTGGGTGTCATGGATTACCCCGGAATAACAATTAATGAACAATAGCTAGCGACCAATTATAGATTTGACCAAATATATATTTTAAAAAAGACGTTAAAATGGGTGAAAATGACCCTCACCGTGTCTACGGAATAATGGCGTTAAATTATATAAAATAGAGAACACGGGAATATTGGCCATTATAATTTTAAGTATATACATGTAGAATCATATGAAAAATAAAGAAGGAATAAGTCCATGGAACACGGATGCCTCTCTGACCCAGAACAGAAGGTAGAAGGCTGACAGGTTTGAAAGTTTTTTAGATGGCAATGCTGAACCATCCTACCAATTTTCAAACCATTAAACCATGTATGGTTTTTGAAAAAAGCTTACGGAAATCCGTACGGACGAACAGACATGAATAAAACTTAACCCATCTCCCACCGCCAACATGTCGTCGCAGGGCCATAAACATACAGAAATTGTGTTAATAAATTACAAAATACAGAAACGATTTTTAAAGAATGCAACATTTTAGGTCATGTAGGTTGTAGCAGAAATGTCCAAAACACCATCGATCCCTGGTTATAGTTATTTTTTTCTTTTTTTTTTCTTCATCTACGCAGACAATCCTATCAAGCTTTCTAATTCGAGGGAATAAAAGTTCGACTTCACAGTTAAAAATAAATAAAAAATGGGTCAAACTTTTAAGGCAGTGATCAATGATTCTTAGTACAAACAGTTTAACTTTGTACGATTATCTTGACTTGATGGGTTATAAAGGCTAGAGGCCTCTGCAGCGACGTTCAACCTTTCGGTTGATAAACTTGCTGTATGCTTTGAGTAGTCCAGCTCGTCGGCATACCGTTCACCGCCAGTGTTGACCGTTACAGTTATAAGGGATCCGGTCCTTTCGTGTCGCTGTTACGATGCCTTACTCTCACCACGTGGAGGTTCTGGTCGGAATTTGAGAGTAATATAACGATTATCTGTTCGGTTATTGGTAATTTTCGACCTTAAAGGAAAGCAATTAATTTGCCGTTCGCTTAAGTAAATGAATTAAAAAAAAGTTTTTTTTCTAAATATGAGAGACACACAAAGCAAGGTCATTGTTCAGACTTGTATGACACAGATTTACTTACAAATTTCTAATATTTTTGCTTTTGAATCCCTTTTAATTGTTACATTAAATAAGTAAATGTATTTCTGGTATGACGCAACGAAGATTATTGAATTTCCATATTTTAAGACTTACGTAACTATATATGTTTAAGTTTATGTCTTTCTTTATGCTCTTCATAATCATATAGTATTTGGCATTTTCAATATTGTTTTGGTAGAGCGCCTCTGACGAGTCTTAAATAGACGAAACGCGCGTCAGTCGTATCCAAATTTATTGTATGGAACTTTTTTGTCATTTTTATTTCCTTCATCTGGAATTTTGTGCCAGTCCGTCATACTAAAAAATTGTTAAAAAAATTGTTTCGTTTAAAATTATGATCCATTTGGACAAACAAACTTTTACTGAACTTTAGCCTTTTTTTCCCTCCAACAATATAGCAAACGCAAAAAGTCTCTGAATTATTGTTTGTTTGTTTGTTGTTTGATTTAAATATACTTTCTTGCGCTAGAGTGTACATTATTTTAATTTCAATTCTTCAATTTTCTCAACTATAATAAGTAAATGAGCATTTTGATTGGATGAAAAAAGCTGTTTGTACGAATAGCCGCACAAACTGTTTGTACTAGGAACAACAGCCAAACCTATTCAGGTTAAATATGTATGACAAGTCAACATCATATATATATATAATGACAAGAAGACATCATATAATGACAAGACGGCATCATATAATGACAAGACGCCATCATATAATGACAAGACATCATATAATGAAAAGACGGCATCATATAATGACAAAACGGCATCATATAATGACAAGACGACATCATATAAAGACAAAACGACATCATATAATGACAAAACGACATCATATAATGACAAGACGACATCATATAAAGACAAAACGGCATCATATAATGACAAGACGACATCATATAAAGACAAAACGGCATCATATAATGACAAGACGACATCATATAATGACAAGACGACATCATATAATTACAAGTCTACAGCATATAATGACTAAATCATATAATGACCAAACCACATCATATAATGACAAAACGACATCATATAATAACAAAACTGACTAAACGACATCATATAATGATAAGTCCACATCATATAATGACAAGACGACATCATATAAGATCAATACGGCATCATATAATGACAAAACGACATCATATAATGACAAGACGGCATCATATAATGACACAACGACATCATATAATGACAAAACGGCATCATATAATGCTAAGTCCACATCATATAATGACAAGAAGACATCATATACATATAAAGACAAGACGACATCATATAATGACAAGACGACATCATATAATGATAAGACGACATCATATAAAGACAAGACGGCATCATATAATGACAAAACGGCATCATATAATGATAAGTCCACATCATATAATAACATGACGGCATCATATAATGACACAACGACATCATATAATGATAAACCGACATCATATAATGACAAGACGACATCATATAATGTCGAAACTACGGAAGCGTATAGGTATCATTTTTGTTGTTATTAACCATAATTTGTATGCCCAGTTAAGCCGATATGTCGTATCAAAAATATGACAAAATACCGATATACGATCATTTAACTCATATGACGACAAAAAAATGTCGCATTTTTATGCTATATTTATGACGACATTTTTATTAAGTTGAAATAATTAAATCGACAAATATTTATATCGATTAAAATATTAATTCAAAATTAACATATTTTCAAATAAAATCATATAAATCATATAAATCATTATAATTTTGTCGTGATAAATCTTCATGACGTCATATTTTTATCGCCTTAATGGGCCTAAGCGCGGGAAAAAAGCACGAGATTTTCATCGTGGCAGGCCGGCCATTTGAAGACCGTTGACAGAAGCAGAAGGATGCAGCAGCAGTCGGTAAGAAACACAACGCAAAAGTTATATTTTATCTTTGAAGGTCCATCTAGATTATCAATATTCCAACTTACACAATGAGAAAATGTAATATTATATTATTAACGAATTATGCCTGTTCCCCGGTGGGGGGGGGGGGTACTCACCTTATACAGGTCAGGGAAAACCACTTATTGACATATTATATGTCAATTTACATATAATACCTCAATTGAGATATACTAGGATATGTCAATTGACTTATAATGGTATTTCTTTCAAATTAAATCTCAAGTGAAGCTAGGAGGGTAACTTTTCAAAGTAAATCCTAATCAATGACCATTTCTTATCCATTAGAAAGCTTTTTTGCTGTTGAGTAGTGCTGCGTTTCTAGTATATTAATTGTGCTTTACTTTCTTTTGTTATCTTGATTGGACAGTTGACCTTCAATTATAATGACCAGGTATTTAAATAGCTGTACAATACCTGGTGAGTTTTACTCATGCTCCTTTGATTGCACACATAATTTTTTTCAATGACAGGTGATTGAAGTATGATTGAGGTAATGGTCATTGGTAATGAACTATAGCTGAAAGCAAATACAGCTATTTAAATACCTGGTCATTATAATTGAAGGTCAACTGTCCAATCAACATAACAAAAGAAAGTAAAGCACAATTAATATACTAGAAACGCAGCACTACTCTACAGAAAAAAAGCTTTGATTGTTTATTTGGATATCAGCATTGTACCAACTGTTACAAAAACACAAAAAATGTTTTGGATTGCCTATTTTCCTATACATTTTAACCAAAATTATTAAGAAAAATTTTCCTATTTGTCCAACTTGCCAGAAAAATAATTTGGAATGCCACATATTCATGTGCAAATAAACAGTTACTCTTTAAATACTGCTTCGTTTGTTTCTTTTTATTTCATTTGAGTTGACCACGAAATGGCTTCAAAATAGTTTTTTGAAAAAATGTAATTTTATATAAAATATAATGTAGAAAATCGAAAATGACGAATACTTTTTGCACTATGTAGGTGCAATTTTTTTAAGAATAGCTTTATTTGATTTAAGGTTCTTAAGTCAAAAGCTAAGACATCATTATTTGATTTTATAAAAATATAACAAGTGATATATTAAAATTGAAGTGAATAAGCTATATTTACATAGCTTGGTCAAGATTGAACAATTAATAAAAAATGATTTGAAAATAGAACATCTTCCCCTTGGAAATTTATTGCAAAATCGTGCCAAATTCCAAAAGTCATGATCGAGGTTCCTGCAAATACCTATTTTTCATATTTTTCCCAAAACATCCAGGAGTGGCCTGGGCTGTTATGAAAAAGTGTAACAAAAACACTGCCTTGATAGGCACTACATACATGTCGTAAGTCTTAAGTCAGTCATTGCCATGGAACATAAATTTTGGTAGTTTTTGTTTTATTCAACCAGGGCCTGAGCGATGCAGGCCCCATGGGGGCCTCTTGTAACAATGCTTTAGATAGAAAATATACCAGGACACAGAGATTCCCAGTTGAAATTAATGATTTTACCAGACATTCGGTCTGGAAACAATTCTGTTTTTTACAGGATAATAATAATACAACAAGATTCTTACCACAGACACGATTTTTACCAGACTGAATCAATTTTATATATGTACATGCAAATAGTATTGGTTAACCGTTATGTTCCGACAAACATTGCATTTTTGCATGGAAGATTTGTCTGGAAAGGGCCATGCTAAAATCTCATCTAATTAATTTATTGATATATTAACTGCTTTATTTCAGTCTGACAGTACAGTTGTAATTAAACTTTGGAGAGCTGACAAAACAGATGGTGTTTTGTTGAGGGTGATGTCATATGAAGATTTGTTAATTAAAGGTAGATTAATTATACTATTGGACCAACCTCTAATCAAAATACATGTGCAGTAAAAGACTGTGTTCTTGTAAATTTAGCAGACATTATTTTGGTATAATAATTAACATTGTAGCCAGTAATGGGTATCATTACTCTAAAGAGGTGCATTTGTAACTAGTGATACTACTTTATGAAATATTTATGTAAAATATTTGCTTATTGTTTATTTAAAAAAACATATTTTAATCTGTGCTGAAAATGTTGATTAAATTCCCTATTCCCATGCAGAGACAGTGTATACAGAGATTTGAAGGTTCAGTAATTAGCAATATATTCAATGAAAACACGTCTAGGGACTTTTATTTGATAGTAAAAGGCTTTTTTGTTTCAAATTGTTGGTCATTAAAATTTAGATATTCAAAGAGAGGAATCTTTCCTGTAGGTGTAATCAAGTTTCTTTTTTTTATATGTGCAATATTTTCTGAGATAATAGGGTTTGAAGTCGACAAACCATCAATTTTTAACAAAAATTTCAAAAATTCACTGTTATTTTGATAAATTTGGGTATGTTCAGTTTATTCAATAAAACTTTTTCATTTTTCAAGATAGAACCACATTGTTTCATATTGTAAAAGACGAAATATTCTTACATCTGCAATCACAATTATTTTTTCAATATCTTTCATACTTTTTGATTTATTGATAGTTAAACATACTGTTTATTGAACGATTTACGATCTCAGATGGCGATATCACAGCGTGAATTTTTAACTTGCCAGTCTCTGAAATTCACAGTCTCTGTCCCATGGTACTCAAAATCTAGTCAACATCTATAGAATGATGAAATAATCTTAACAAATATGAATCATGATTTTCAAGGTATATGCTAAAAAAATATATATCACCCCAAAAAATTGAAAAAAACAAATTTCTTAAAATCATTAGTTTCATGTCACAAAAATGTTTTTAGAAAGTTAATACATATATGTAAGGTTTGAATCATCATTATGATTTTTATTTAGTGACTGATTTTAATTTTACCCTCATATTTTAGCATATGCACAGCTCAAAATAGGCATAAAATGCAAAAAATGTGTTTTGCTTTTTTCAGTAAGAGACCAATTTGACATTTGCAATAAAAACTTCAAACTGACATTAGAGGATGGATGCCGAATAGCAGACATAAAAACTATTCAGGCTATTGCATTATCAATGCCTACCAAAATCGTGGAGATGTATGTGATAAAGGAGGATGAAGTCCTGAACTTGCCATCCTGCTCAAGGCAGAAGTCCCCTGAAGATCAAGGACAGGTGACCATGCAGGGTACTGCTATAGAAATATAAATGACAACAAAGTTCCAGACAATAAATTTTGCTACGCCTGACGCGCGTTTCGTCTATTCAAGCCTCATCAGAGGCGCTCTACCAAAAATATTGAAAATGCCAAACACTGTATGAATATGAAGAGCATAGAACAGTATAACCAAAAATACCAAACTGGGGAACCAAAATATTACTAAGATATTCAACTGGGGAACCAAAGTATTACTAAGATATTCAACCTATCAAAGAAAGAGAAAAGTGCTGGTAAGAATAAACAAGGAATACTGTTAGCAAAGCTCACTAAGAGATACCCCCCGCTACCCAAAACATCTCCCTACCCTGATGTCGGACAATAATTATATATTCCTTCATGCAAATCTCTGCATAGTGTCCTTGCTTTGTGTAAAGTTTCAACAAAGTCCTTTCAGTGGTTCAGGAGGAGTTGTGCTTACAAACTATTTATCCTCCCATTTTTATGTCCCCGCGACGAAAAGTCGGGGGGGGGGGGCATTAAGTTTTACTCATGTCCGTACATACGTACGTACGTACGTCCAAATTTCCGTCAAGCTTTTCTTAGAAACCGTACATGATAATGATTTGAAACTTGGTAGGATGGTTCAGTATGACAAACTATATGTCCTAAGCGATTTTTGGACCTGCCGGACATCTACTTCCTGTTTGGGACCGGGCCGATACAAAAATTTTCGTCAAGTTTTTCTCAGAAACCGTACATGATATTGATTTGAAATTTGGTAGGATGGTTTAGTATGACAAACTATACGTCCTAAGTGATTTTTGGACATGTCGGACCCCTACTTCCTGTTTTGGACCGGGTCGCTACGAAAATTTCCGTCAAGCTTTTCTCAGAAACTGTACATGATAATGATTTGAAACTTAGTAGGATGGTTCAGTATATCAAACTATACGTCCTAAGCGATTTTTGGACCAATCGGACCTATACTTCCTGTTAGGACCGCGGGGGCATCCGTGTCTCAGACACATTCCCCATTTATTTGTAAGAGTTATGGGGACTTTGTTCATTTCAGGTCATAGGAACACTTTGTGAGCTCAACTCCTCTTAGACTGCTTTATGGATTTTGATGAAATTTTGTAGGATTGTTTGTCATGATATGTAGTAGATCATATTTCACCGCCATTTTGATACCGACATTTTTTGTAAGAGTTATGGGACTTTATCGACTTTGTACATTTTAGGTCATAGGAACAATTTGTGAGCTCAACTCCTCTTAGACCGCTTGACGGATATTTATATATATTAATTACTTTGCTGTTTGTAATATTTTATATGCACCCTTGATGCGGCGGGGGACATAGCCATGTGTATTATGTCCTTATTTTAGTGGATAAAATAAAGGTCAAGTTTGATTTTGGTAATAACCGCTCACCCGATGGCCGAGTTACCGTTATACCTTGAAGTTGGGTAAAAAATTGGTAATTTTTCAATTTCCGGATGATGATTCAAAAACCATTCCAGATATCCTTTTAAAATTTTAAGATGTTATTTGGGGATAAAAGGAAGGTTAAGTTCAATTTTGAGATCAATCGCTCACCCGATGTCCGAGTTGCACCTAGGAGTTTGGTAAAAAATTGGTCATTTTACAATTTTTGGATAATAATTCAAAAACCATTCCAGATATCATTTTGATATTTTAATATGACTTACTTTAGGCAATAAAAGGAAGTTCAAGTTCAATTTTGAGATTAGTAGCTCACCGGAGTTGGAGATTAAAGGTATTTGATTTACGTGCGGGGTATCATTTAATGTCCCTTTAATGCCCTATTTTTTGACAAAGTTAAAATAATGGATTATCTCCACTTCCCGATTTCGGACAGCAATCATATTCCTTCATGCACATCTTCATATGGTGTCCTTTATTCCTGTAAAGTTTTCAACAAAATTCTCCAAGCGGTTTAAGAGGAGTTGCGCTTACAAGAAGTGTGGACAGACGGACGGACAGACAGGGTGATTCCTATATACCCCAAAACTTTTTTTGCGGGGGATATAATAATATATTAGCATTATTGCTCATATAAAAAGGTACTTTTTGTGATGCATTGAAAAGCGGGAATTGAAAATCCACTTGATTTAGGTTTGCCCTTGTCAGGGAATCAAAACAATATGAAAATAAAAGTCTGCTTTAATTAAAAGGATTTTACCCAGTTTTATTAAAGTTGTTAGTTTTGACACCACCAAAAATTATATTTTACAATCATACAGTATTTTGAGAGCCTGTCTGTGAGAAAACCATATATGCAAAATGTGTTCAAAATTTCACTAACTGAACTAGTTCTCCTGAAAGATCATCATATACAATTTTTTGTGGCAATATGTTTGAGAAATAAAGAACTTTCTTCCTGGAGTTCAGTGATCAGGAAGGATTTTTTATCAATGGACCATTTTCTATTGACATCCAAAATTTGAATGGGCCATTCTTTAATACTCTAATAAAATTTTGAGATTTGAATGGGCCATTTTCTATGTTAATGTGCCTATGGCCCATGGCCCCCTACTTTCCATCCAGCCTTGGAAATAAATCACCTACTCAACGTGGAAATGGACAACACAGTAATACCAGTACTTTCAACACTTACACCATGACATTTGGTAATAGATTATCCCCATTATCAACATGTACCACTCCAGTTCAACAAGTGGAGCCAACATGGGGACAAGCTGCAACTCCAACCGTAAGACCTATCATCGCTTTAGCTTACTTGTTAATACTTTAAGCAAATTTTAAAATATGTTACAGATGATTCTGATGAGCATGTACGTACTGATCAAACTTTGCTATCTAGGTAGCTAACGTGGTAGGTGAATTGTGATTTTGTAAATAAACATAAGCTGTCCAATGGGATAAGAGAACTAGGGATTAAGTTGTTCTTCTAATTACCATTGTTTACAATAAGAGGATTATAGTCTTTTTCAAAATAAATTAAAATTTAAAAAGTCAAAAGCATAAGGTGTGTTTTACAAGCCTTTGAATCAGACTACCTTTTACATGCTTCAACTACCACATTACCAAAGGTAGCAATTGAGTTAGGTATATGGATTAGATACATGCTCACAAGAATCAGCTGTAATGTTTTAATTACCATACCCTACATTGCCCCATGTCAACTTCATGATTTTAACGGATTTAACCTTTGGCTGTGAAATTTGTGTCTCATGTATACATTTATCCATTTTTATATAGTTTTTGGTCTGTTCATTCGTCCGTTTTACTTACGTTTTTTTTTAAATATCTCGGAAACTACCAATCTGATCTTCATGAAATTTTGTACACTACTTCATTGTATCAGGACTAAACATTGCAACCAACATTGGGCTGTTTTTTTAAATGCATTCTTGCTATAGACAGGTTGGGGGGAACCCCAATTAGGATATTATATCCAAATTGGGATATAGTATCCTAATTGGGATATAGAATTAGAATTAGAATTATTTATTGTCAAAACACATTTACAATAAATGGTTATAACACATTAATACATGAACATAAAATTCTTAAATCTAATGAAATTAAAGACTATATATTACAGTAATAAACCTTGGGTGTGGCAACTCAAAAATGGATCATGCATTGATCCTGCATGTATATATCATTTTAATCACAAAAGCCTTTCATTATTTGAGTATTAATATAAGTTTGTTTTTTTTTTTCAAATTACATACAAATGTAGGGTGACCATAATGATTTAATTTTTTCCTTAACAATTGTTTATGTATTTAATTAAAGCTTTATGTACTATTAAAGAACTGCTATTTAGAATTAAAGGTATTTTGTAGTCAGTTAATGAGTCTAAATTCTTAAAACAACATTTGAGTTTAATAATTAATTCTTTTCTAAAAGTTGTATAAGCCGGACAATCAACAAAGAAATGCATTTTATCTTCAATTGCACCAGTGTCACATTTTGGACATATTCTGCTGTTTTGGGGAATATTTTGATATATATCTATATACCCTATATATCTATATACCCCAATTGGGATATATTAATGAATTTAGCTCAATACATTTTTAATGGACATTGGCGCATGAAAAGGGCTTCAAATATGAAAAGATCATTAATTTATGGACTAGACCGTGTAATAAATATGCGATTCCGTTGTTGCATTTAATCACCAGAGCCAATTGATAGTTCCTAAATCATGATGGTTTTGGTCCAATGTTTTAATAGTTTTATTTTAGTAGTTGATAAGAACCATAATATTTTCCGATAAACCAAGTTTTGAAGAAACAATACATGTCATTCTTTTAACATTAAAACAAAAAATATTTTTAACAGTTCCAATAAAAACATAAACTTTTTGTCTTTTTTTCCATTTTGCATAATAATAAATCCATATGTCCGACGAACGATAACTCGAATTGTTAAAAAATAAATTGCTGAAACAGTGTTTTCTTCAGACTTTAAAAATGAAAAGATCTATAAATAACTGATAAGATACCTAGATTTTTAGTCATAGAAAATAGAAATACTTTTCTAAAGTGTAAAGCAAATTTCATTTAGCTGAAACTTTGGAGAAAAGGAAAACCTTGCAATTAAATCGGCACAATTTGTAGTAAAAAACTTGCTCTGCACAGCAAATGCAGCATCCTAGAAAACATTATAACACATCAAAAAAGCCCTAAACGACCATATAACGTATTGTTTTTGCATTTTGATGCGCCGTTTTACAGTTAAAATAAAAATTAAGAACTACAGTGATATATCCCGATTGGGGTATATGCATAAACCCCAATTAGGATACTATATCTCAACTGGGATATAATATCCTAATTGGGGTTTCCCCCCAACCTGATAGATACTTAGGTGACCTTTTTGTGACAAAGTTGCGAGCGGGGTATAATCACGCCCTTGTGACACATACTTGTTTATCGAAAAGGATGAGGGGCATTAAGGCCCATTTTAGGCCCAAGAATTACTAAAAATGAAAAACTATATACATGCATGTATTACATTAGGGAATCATTCTTAAGATATATCATACGGTACGAGTACACAATTATCGCCCTTTGCTTTTCGTTGACCACGAATATAGTTCCTATTAAAAATAGTGCCTTAGAAAATAATTTGCTTCAATGTGTTCTCTTTAATTTTTGTAGTTGTTTTTAGTCTCATTTCAAAGGAAAGGGGTCACAGAACACTAGCAAGATGTTTTAGAAATGAAGTGAAGATGCTTTATGTGAATTAAGAAATGACAAAAAGGGGGGATTTTTTCTTTTCGAAAGCTCTCGGAACTGACACCCTCTAGGGCCTTATAGTTTTCACTTGTCAAAAAAGTTGAATATATGCAATTTTTTTTATTTTCCAGTATCAAGGGCATATTGGCCATAGGTACAATATAGCTAAATGTAAAGTATTTATAGCCATAATTTTTTTCGTAAAGTAAAATTTGGCTATATTAAACAAAGAGGGAAAATTAATTGTGTACTCGGGCCTAGAAGAGGCCCTGTGGTAAGTCTAGAGGCAACACTTGGAACTGGCAAAAATTAAAAGAAATAGTCTAAATCTATCAAATTCAACAAGTTAGCATGGTTTTAGTCAAGGTTTTGTTCATTGAGCTTGCTCTATGTCCATATCAAGCCAATTTAGGGTCTCTATGGGAATTTCAATGCATTTTCTGTACTTGGGAGAATTTAGTCAAGAGGTCACCAAGTGTGAACTTAAACAAACTAGTTTTATCCTTCTGAAAGTCTTATTGGGTAAGAAAGTACCCAGGGAAGTGAAAAGAATTCATTTATAACAACAATTTTCATCAGAAAAGGAAAATACTTGATTTTTTGTGTGAAGTGCTAGTGTGCGGCCAGCTGTCATTTTTATTCATATGCTCTTCTTGGTGTTGATTTCAATTAAAATCTCCAATACAGGATAGAATAAACCTTAGACAGAAACAGTACAATAAGATATGTGTAAGAAACACAGAAAATGTCTGAAAACCTACCTGTTTTATCTGTAATGGTCTTCTTGTATGAAAATATTTAGCAGAATTTTACCAAAATATGCCAATTTTTTCATAATTTTAGTAACATTCATGACCAATTTTCTTTAAAACAGCTCTGACTGTAACTGTTGGGGATAAAATTTGTTGCTTACTATCCTCTCATACTAAAAACATGTTTGCTTTGGTTATATCTGCATGTTTTAAATTTTTTTACCCCCAAAAGTTATGCATTTTGTGAGGAAATATTAAAACCGCCTTTAAAAATCAGTGATGCATCACACAAAACCTCAAAGTTTGTCTACATATGTACATTAAATTAATATTTTGGGTCTTATTTTGTAAGCTTAGCATATATTGAACATTTTAAGACCATTAGGAATCAATTTTGTTTTTTCAATTTGTCAAAATCCTTCTGATCATACATATACCCCTTGAAAAGTAAGAAAATGCTAATTTTCTACCCCGCGAATGTGGGAAGGAGTAAAAATCAAACCCCATGCACTTATTTCTTGAAAACAGGTGCTTTTCATGTTTAATATATGTTATTTTACTGATATAAGCAATTGGTTTGGGAAAAATCTATAAAATATTTTTAAAATTAATAAAAAGGCATCATGGGTTTTACTGCAGATTTAGCGGACAAAATGTTTAAGCCAAAATCTCCCAAAAAAGTGCTTATATCTTTAAGGTTAAGCATTGCACACCTCTGAAACATTCTATTTCAACTCAAAAAAGACTCAGCATCATAAAAAGCACTTTATTTAAAAATGTTGAGGCGTTTCTGAGGTGTTTTAGGTACGAGTACACAATTATCGCCCTTTGCTTTTCGTTGACCACGAATATAGTTCACGCAGGAATTATTATTCTTATTCTTTCCCTAAATAATGCCAGCACCATCGTACACACTGTCTGTATGATGTATAGCGGTGTCTTCTGAAAAAAAAAAATCAACATAATTTTTTTTTGAATTTTGAAATGTTACTTTTTTACTTGTTGCGGATTTTTTTTCATTAATTTAAAATAAGGAATAAATTGTGTGCAGAAAGGGTAAAAACATAGCTTGTTCCAAAGTGTAAAGACATTTTTATACAAATTAATCATCAGGTTAAGACAAATATTACTATACTCTTATTTTGTGTTGATGAATTAAATATTTGAGTATCTGAGGAATGAACTGAAGTTTCTTGATATATTTATACTTTTATGCAAATTTAACAGTGTTGGACCGAACTTGCAAGAATGAAAATTGTTACATCTATTTTGTCCACCGTATATTGTTAATAACAATTTGTTATATATGTATATTTTGTAATGTCTTATATATAATATCTGATTTATATGTATCTGGAAACAAAATCATCCAGACTCTTACTCCTTGTTTCCCCATACTGTTGTCTGTACTGTAGGTATGCAACCCTGAGGTCATGAATATCTTGGCATACAGTTCTAAATCCAGGATGTGATGTAATGCATTCAAGGTCTGGATATTCTTCTCTTGTTGTTGTCACTTTGTCGATCTCAAAGCAACAAATACATTCCCTTGCTGTCGGCATGGCATGACTTCACACTGTCCACACCTGCACCTATCAAAATTGAACACACCCCTTAAAAAACAACATAACACTCGCAGGGCAACAGCAGTGTACATTTGTAACATGAATTGGGAATTTTCCTTTGATCTTCAGAAAGAATAAATAAGTACAAATAAGCATTTGTATTCCAAATCACCTCAACTGAATGATATTGCATAAAATGTCACCTGTGTTATGTAAACCCAATGGAAAATTTCCATGCAATAATCAACACCAAAAACCCAAATATTGCATACCAAAAGCTCCGCCTCCAAAACATGACTCCTCCTTCAAACAATATGAAAAAAAATATTTGAATATTTATTTAATTTAATGTTTCCCGCCAGACGATGGCACGAGCCAGTATTTCATTAATACAGATTTTGATTGGTTAAAATATAATTATGCTACAATCATGTGCTCCGCCTTTCAATTATTTTTTTTTTATTCGTGGACGGATTTAATTCATGTTACAAATAATTTATAGCACCGCCTACCTCGTTATCCAAATAAACTACTCACGCTTAGCGTTCGAAGTTTATTAGGATAACTCATAGTACTGTGCTATAAATATAACTTATTTACAGAACAAAAGGGACGTCAACATATCTGGGTTTTTAATTTTAATTATTGAAAAAGAAGATACAATGAGCCCATTGATGACATGTGTGTCATTGAAACAAGCACAACATAAACAGCTGTGTTGAGCCTAATAAAATTGTAACACTTTTTTATTATCATATTACATATGATATATTCTGATAAAATCATATTAGTACATGGTATACAGACAAACAAATAAAAACAACAGTATACCGGTCTTGGAAGAATAAAACTGTTCAAAGATATAGGCACTGGGACTGGGACGTACAAAGGAACCAGTGTGATTACATATCGTATAAGTGTTGTATATGACTTGGTGACGGAAACCATTATTACCACCTTCTCTATGGTGGGACCGTATCAGGGTCCCATATTACTTTTACCGATGAAGACGATAGGTTGATGTCCGACTAGGGACCAAAACAAAAATCGACCCTTTTCAGGGCCAAAATCATTGGCTCCACTCTCGGCTTTAATTTCAAAATTCAAAATTTGCAGATCTACGTTTGATTTTATATTTATAATTAAAAATTTGATATACCCCATGTATTTATAAATTTTGTCGTGTTCACGACGTTGTATGTCTTTTTAGACTCTTACTTTTTGGCGTTTGAAGAGAAATCTTTGGTCAAAGAAAAACACTTTTTTACAATCAAATAATCCCGAAGACAGCACCTTGAAGACAAGAAAGTTTCAAGAAGTAAAAGACCTAATAAAAAATGCATTTATCACTAAAATAAATTTAAGGTACCTTCTACAAATTTCGTTTTGATATCCATGAACGTGAACGCAAAAATGGCTCATCACAGAAAAAATATCAGTCAAATTGATCTGGCCGGTTATCGAAGAGATCGTGAGAGGTTATCTTCGGGACCCGGAGTCTTATATTCCATCACCGCATTATACCGACCGGTCCTGGAAGAATTAAACTGTTCAAAGATATAGGCACTGGGACGGGGACGTACAAAAGAACCAGTGTGATTACATATCGTATAAGTGTTGTATATGACTTGGGGACGGACACCATTATTACCGCCTTCCCTGATGTGGAACCGTATCAGGGTCCCGAATTTCTTTCACCAATGAAGGACGATGGGTGGATGGATGTCCGACTAGGGACCCATCAAAAACGATCCTTTTCAGGGCCAAAATCTTTGGCACCACTTTCGGCTTTAATTTCAAAATTCACAAATTTGCAGATCGACGTTTGATTTTATATTTATAACTAAACATTTGATATATCCCACATCACATATTTATATTTTTTTTCGTGTTCACGACGTTGTATGTCTCTTTAGACTCTTAATTATTGGCGTTGGATGTGAAAATTTGGGTCAAAGAAAAACACTTTATACAATCAAATAATCTCGAAGACAGCATCTGCAAGACAAGAAAGTTTCAAGAAGTCAAAGACCTAATAAAAAATGCATTTATCCATTAAAAATAAATTTAAGATACTTTGTACAATTGTTTTATTTATCGTCATGAACACGAACCCAATAATGGCTCATCACAGAAAAAAATCAGTCAAATGGATCAGGCCGGTAATCAAAGAGATCGTGAGAGGTTATCTTCGGGATCCGGAGTCGTATATTCCATTACCGCAGTAAACCGATCTTTAAAGAATTAAACTGTTCAAAGATATAGGCACTGGGACGGGGATGTTCAAAGGAACCCGTGTGATTACATATCCTTTAAGTGTTGTATATGACTTGGGGACGGACACCATCATTACCACCTTCTCTGGTTTAGTGTTTTTTTTCAATTTTTAGAATGCCGATGATGACCAAGTGTAGAAAGAAATAGAAAGTAAAGCATTGGCACCACCCCACCTTGTAGTGTTCCGAGAAGATGGAACAAATACAGGAATCTACGTTGTAGGGACACCAAGGCAATCTAATGCCAAGGACGTAGTGTTACCTACGCCTTGAACCAGTTGTTGGTTGTGTACTATGTCTTTGATATAGACTATCCAAAATGTTATGCAATGGTTCTTGGATTGCTACAAATAATTCGTGTCCCGTGCGGGGCCCGGGTGGCGAATAGGCCCGCAGCAGAGCCTAGCTTGTCGTAAGAGGCGACTAAGGGTCTTGGGATTCTGACGTCGGGTCAGTGCTCAGCCCACAGAGCGACCAAGTGTGTACCCTAGGTGGCTGAATAGGGTAGCCCTCGTCCGCGGGGGTTGTCAGGTCTATAATACGGAAACCCTGACCGGCGACCATAGTGGGCCAACGTGTGTGGAGAGTGCCACGCTTCATGCACGTAAAAGACCCCTTTGTGGACCGCCCAGTAGTGCACCACATAGGCTAAATTTTCCGCCCCTACCCACCTCTCCCCTTTTTCCTGTGGTTCTTCAAAATTTACCGGTCCTTTGTTTCTCACCCCATCTCCATATTTCATTTATCATCATCATCATTTCATGTTCATTTTATCATCCTTTTCATGTTCATCGCCTGTAAATAACCTATATAGCGTTGCACGGGCGTAAAACACCAACTCACTCACTCACTCACAAATAATTCGTGTTATGAATAAACCATTCACGTACGAAACATAAACAAGTTCAAGTTTTTCTCAATGAAATTCAGGTCTATTAATGACTCGTTGTTAGAGTAGGTATTGATGGTTAATTATTACCTAAAATTATTGTTTCCCGATCTATTCAAAGTTGATCCAGCAAAACTTTCCACTACCTAATCTATTTGTTGTCACTGTCTTTGATATTTGCACACCATGTCACCATTGTAAATTGTGAAAATATAAAAGTACTATTCATCTATCTTAACTTATAATACCAAATCTTATTAAAAGTATGTCATTGGAAACATATATCTTAGGCCTTATCAATGTAGAAAAGGGCATATTGGTGGTCATGAATTACAGGTTGTTAAGGGTCTATTGCAGGGAGCTTTGATATATATTTGATGTACAACAAATAAAATGATTATAAATCAGTTGGGAAATCCATGGTCTATGCTGTCGCTGATTATTAAAAATAACAAAATAGCATGAAAAAATGACATTTTTCGAGGATTTTGTTACTTTTGCACTACTTTAGGGCTCTATACAATTTAAGTTACAGAAGATGATGGGAATTGTTTACCATTGTCAAAAATAGGGCATGTAATGAGACATTAAATGATACCCCTCCACGTTATAATATCAAAAGTTCATAAAAAGTTATTGGTCGGAAACTCAAAATTTCATGAAATTTAATTTTTCAAAGTGGCCTATCTCGAAAACTATTTTTTGGATCATGCTGGAAATCGAACTTGACCTGTATTTAATTGTACTCGACCGCTGTGCAAAATATCATTCAAATCCTTTGACGCGTTTCAAGTTATTGGTCGGAAACCTTCATGGGACGGATGGACGGACAGACACCTAACAAAAAAACTGAGGGTATCAAAAGTTTAATCATCTAACTTAAACCCTTAATGATATTTAAAACAATTCTTAGGCTTTGTTTTTTTTCTTTGAATAAGGGGGCCAAATATGGCCCTAACTGTACCTTGTCCTTTAGCAGTCTGTTTTTTGTTTCTTCGTCCAAAAAAAGTTCCCATTACTAATTACAAATGTACTTCTATTATTATGTTTAAAGAATTGCTTATCATTACCTCAACAAGATATTCCAGTGTTATCTCCTGCTGGCACCCTATGCGTGCACAACCTGGCTAGCCTCTCCCAAAGATCAAATGCACATTCCCGCGTGCATTTAGTCATTCTCCTTCTTGTTAGCGCCCAGAAAAACCATTACTGCTGTATTAGATAAGAAGGTAAATGAAAATAAAAAAAAGAATGCTGTATTAGATAAGGGGGCATATGCCGATGAAACCATGACTTCTGTATTAGCTTCAACTTCTAACGACATGAAACCATTACTATAGTCAAAGACGCACTTGCTTATTATGTAATTGAAACCAGTTCATCAGTAAAAGATAGTAAGGATATAACACGGACAACATGACACAGAACAAAATAGTGCACAGTGCTTGGAAAAGCTCCACGTTCATTGCACGTCAATGAATCCTTCTGCATTTTGGAAATACCAGTATTTGCTAAAGCTCATCGATCACTGAATCGTTCACAGGGTACCATTCGAGATAGAGATCGAAACCTTGCTGATTTATCAGAGCAAGAGATCTGCACTGAACTTGAATTACAAGGTGTCATCCAAGTCAAAAAATTCACTAAAAGAGACGACAACAAAGTTATTAAATTAAATACTTACCAAATTACTTTCAATGCAGCTGTTCCACCAAGTCATTTAAATCTAGGCTATTTTAGAGTGTCTGTAGACATCTTTGTTCCAAATCCTCTTCGCTGTTTCAAATGTCAACGTTTTGGCCATGGAAATGCTACATGCAACGGAAAAGAAAGGTGTGTAAAGTGTGCACAGGAAGGCCATTCGGATTTCAACTGTGCCAACGATCCAAAATGTGTTAACTGTAGCGCTGACCACCTTTCTTCATCCAAAAAATGTCCCGTTCTTTTACATGAAAAACAAATTTAACTAGAGGCTCCCAGGAGCCCGAATCGCTCACCTGATCTCTTATGCCAAAGTTTGAATAAATTTCACAAACTTTCAAGTATACAAACCTTCAGTGGTTTCAGACAAGATTTTTGAAAATCAGTTTAAATTAATAGAAAAAACAGTTCAAGGGCAATAACTCCTGAAAGGACATTTTGATGCTGAATAAGAAAAGTTGCTTCGGTTTTTCTCTATCTCTTATACTTTTCGAGTTATAAGCCAAAAACAATGGTCTGACCCCCCTGTTCTATTTTTAGCAACGGCGGCCATGTTGGTTGGTCGACATGTATATAATTCACAAACTTGGTAGAGGACATCCTAAAGATCAAGTATACCAAGTATCAATGCAATCCCTTCGGTGGTTTTAGAGAAGATTTTTGAAAATGAGTTAATATTAATGAAAAACAGTTAAAGGGGAATAACTCTTAAACGCCTGATCTGACAATTTTGACCCTGAAATAATTTTTGTAGATATCAATGAGCTTAACAATTCTGCAATGCTAACTTTTCCTCTAGCTCTAACAGTTTTCAAGATATAGTCCAAAAACTGCTAAAATGGTCAATTTTGATGATTAAATGGCAATAACTCCTACAAGGAGTCGTTTCCCAACTTCGACTCAATGGAGAGATTTGTAGAGCTTTTGATGCTGAACATGATTGGTTACTTCGGATTTTCTCTATCTCTTATACTTTTCGAGTTATAAGCCAAAAACAATGGTCTGTCCCCTCTGTTCTATTTTAAGCAACGGCGGCCATGTTGGTTGGTCGACGTGTATATAATTCACAAACTTGGTAGAGGACATACTAAAGATCAAGTATACCAAGCATCAATGCAATCCCTTCAGTTGTTTCAGAGAAGAAGATTTTTGAAAATCAGTTGAAATTAATGGAAAAAAAACAGTTAAAGGGGAATAACTCTTAAACGGCTGATCTGACAATTTTGACCCTGAAATCATTTTTGTAGTCCCGTGCGGGGCCCGGGTGGCGAATAGGCCCGCAGCAGAGCCTAGCTTGTCGTAAGAGGCGACTAAGGGTCTTGGGATTCTGACGTCGGGTCAGTGCTCAGCCCACAGAGCGACCAAGTGTGTACCCTAGGTGGCTGAATAGGGTAGCCCTCGTCCGCGGGGGTTGTCAGGTCTATAATACGGAAACCCTGACCGCCGACCATAGTGGGCCAACGTGTGTGGAGAATGCCACGCTTCATGCACGTAAAAGACCCCTTTGTGGACCGCCAAGTAGTGCACCACATAGGCTAAATTTTCCGCCCCTACCCACTTCTCCCCTTTTCCTGTGGTTCTTCAAAATTTACCGTCCCTGTGTTTCCCACCCCATCCCATACTTCATATATCATCATCATTTCATGTTCATTGTATCATCCTTTTCATGTTCATCGCCTGTAAATAACCTATATAGCGTTGCACGGGCGTAAAACACCAACTCACTCACTCACTCATTTTTGTAGATCTCAATGAGCCTAACAATTTTGCAATACTTACTTTTCCTCTAGCTCTAACGGTTTTCAAGATATAGTCCAAAAACTGCTAAAATGGTCAATTTTGATGATTAAAGGGCAATAACTCCTATAAGAAGTCGTTTTACAACTTCGACTCAATGGATAGATTTGTAGAGCTTTTGATGCTGAACATGAAAAGTTGCTTCGGATTTTTTCTATCTCTTATACTTTTCAAGTTATAAGCCAAAAACAATGGTCTGACCCCCCTGTTCTATTTTTAGCAACGGCGGCCATGTTGGTTGGTTGACATGTATATAATTTTCAAACTTGGTAGAGGACTTCCTAAAAATCAAGTGTACAAAGTTTCAAAGCAATCCCATCAGTGGTTTCAGAGAAGAAGATCTTTTAAGAAAAGTTAACGACGGACGACGGACGCCTAACGATGACAATAGCTCGAGCTAAAAACTTTAAGCTGAAAAAAAAAACATTTCATATCAGGAAGCTCGTCGTCAATCACTATCTCGAATGATACAACACAATCAAGGTCGTACGCGGAGGCTGCTAAACCCTCTAGGACATTTGGTTACCAAACTATGTACACCTGGCCGGAGGGTGAAATTAAGCCCCTTTTCCGGTTATATGAACATGAAAGGGACATTCTTAAATAAATTCTTAAATTATTTCTAATAATTTTCACAAATCTAATTGATCCCCGAAGTGTTGTTAATGTTACAAAGATAGTAGAAGGTTTGATTCAACAAAGAAAGCTTATTTTGACTTATTCAGATTGTGTGATTTTTTTCCTTCCTACAATCATCAGGTTTGGGGAAACCCCAATTGGGATATTTTGATATACCCCAATTGGGATATATTGCAGTTTATTGCTAATAATGAGGAGCACAAATTGTCATTAACATATCTGAAGAGCATTGTTCCAGGGATCTAAAAGTATATCACAAGGGTCATTGCGTTGCTGCGATTTACCAGAAGAACCACTTTTTTTATGCCAAAATCACATCAAGTTTGGTATAAGTTATTGATGTATATTGAACTTCATGAATGAGATTAAGTCTATAAAAAAATAAACATTCTTGTTTTTAAGTTAAATCTTCTTTCATTTTAATACTATTGGGGTTCAAACATGTAGCTAAAATCATGTCTCACAACACCGAATTTTCTTTTGATCAAAGAAAGATAACTCAAATCTTAATTTATGATTAAACAAGAGGCTCCCAGGAGCCTGAATCGCTCATCTGGTCTTGATGTCAACCCTATGAAGACTTTTGTATAGCTAAATGAGGCGAATGTTTAAGCATGAAAAAGCTTTTCTCTACCTGCAATAGTTTTCATTCTATAGGCCAAAAACATGCAAAAACGCTATTTTTCACCTTTAAGGTGGTGTAACCCCTTTTAGGGATCATCTGACAACTTTGACCTTATGGAGACTTTAGTAGAGCTAAATGAGCTGAACATTTAATCAATCAACAGCTTTTCTCTATTTGCAATAGTTTTCATTCTATAGGCCAAAAACACTATTTTTCGCCTTTAAGGGGCTGTAACCCCTATAATGGGTCATCTGACAACTTTGACCCTATGGAGACTTTTGTAGAGCTAAATGAGCTGAACATTTAAGCAAGCAACAGCTTTTTCTCTATTTACAATAGTTTTCATTCTATAGGCCAAAAACATGCAAAAACGCCATTTTTCACCTTTAAGGGGCTGTAACTCCTATAAGGGATCATCTGACAACTTCGACCATATGGAGACTTTAGTAGAACTTTTGATGCTGAAGCAGTAGGCTGGCATCAGATTTCATCTATCTCTTATACTTTTTGATTTACAAGCCAAAAAAACAGTAGTCTGACCCCCTGGTCTATTTTTAGTAACGGTGCAGATAGAGAAAAGCTGTTGCTTGTTTAAATATTAAGCTCATTTAGCTCTACAAAAGTCTTCATATGGTCGAAGTTGTCAGATGACCCCTTATAGGGGTTACAGCCCCTTACAAGCAAAAAATAGTGTTTTTGGTCTATAGAATGAAAACTATTGCAGATAGAGAAAAGCTGTTGCTTGTTTAAATGTTCAGCTCATTTATAATTCTTTATTTTGGGTTATAATTCTACATTCTTTTCCAAAACATCTTTCAAAGATAAAATTTGTTACACACTGGAACACGTTTGCAGTATGCTTGATTTCCTCATTGACAACATATTTATCACCTTCGGAGGAGAGATTTTTCAACAACAAATCGGCATTCCAATGGGCACAAACTGTGCTCCTCTCCTCGCCGATTTGTTTTTATACTCTTACGAGACTGAATTTCTTCAGGGACTCGTAAAGAACAAGAAGATGAAAGAGGCAAGGTCATTTAATCTTACATTCAGATATATTGACGATGTCCTTTCTATCAATAACACTTCATTTGGTAGTTGGATTCCTTCAATATATCCTCCGGAATTGGAGATTAAAGAGACCACCGAATCTAATTGCTTCACGTCGTTCTTGGATTTGCACCTCGAATTTGACCCAGGTGGTCATCTCAGTACAAAAATTTACGATAAACGAGACGATTTTAATTTTCAAATTATTAATTTTCCTAATCTACAGAGCAATATACCTACTTCTCCTGCATACGTTGTTTATATTTCTCAACTTATTCGATATGCCAGAGCTTGCACACATTTCACAGATTTTTTGATCAGACACCGGTTTCTTCGTGACCGACTTTTGAAGCAGGGCTATAAGAAAATACGTCTCATACGATCACTAAAAAAATTATTTCTTCGTTATCAGCCACTAGTAGAAAAGTTCAAAATTGAGTTAAAAGATATTATAGTTTATTGTTTTAATTAGTGTTTGACTGGTGTGCTGTACTGAGATGATCACCTCAATATCCCTATTGTGTCTCACAACTATGTTGTGTTCTATGGACATTACCGGATCCTAAGATCGCAATGGAAGAGGGAGGTTTGGCGCCATAAAACCTGGTTTAACCCACCATTTCGTTTGAAATGCCTGTACCAAGTCAGGACCATTGCGATCCACCAGTTCTCCGGTATGACTGATTCGTTTTTGTCATTTTCTCTGGACTATGAGATTGATCATTCAAGTTCGGTAGTTTTGTTATTACCTTTATTTAGCTCTACAAAAGTCTCATTGGGGTCGAAGTTGTCAGATGACCCCTTATAGGGGTTACAGCCCCTAAAAGGCAAAAAATAGTGTTTTTTTGCCTATAGAATGAAAACTATTGCAGATAGGGAAAAGCTGTTGCTTGCTAAATTATTCAGCTCATTTAGCTCTACAAAAGTCTTCATAGGTTCGAAGTTGTCAGATGACCCCTTATAGGGGTTACAGACCCTTAAAGGCGAAAAAGGTGTATTTAGCCTATAAAATGAAAACTATAGCAGATAGAGAGAAGTTGTTGCTTGCAAAATTGTTCAGCTCATTTAGTTCTACAAAAGTCTCCATAGCGTCGAATTTGTCAGATGACCCCTTAAAGACAAAAAATAGTGTTTTTGGTCTATAGAATGAAAACTATTGCAGATAGAGAAAAGCTTTTGCTTGCTTATATTAAATGTTCAGCTTATTTAGCTCTACAAAGTTTTTCATAGGGTTGACATCAAGACCAGGTGAGTGATTCAGGCTCCTGGGAGCCTCTTGTTTCCCGAAAGCAGAAGTGATGGAAACTGGTTCTTCAAGGAATCAGGATACAGCAGGATTGTAGCAACGTTTTAAGGGCACATTTCTGAGATCAGAGACCCGTGCGGGTTCCGGGTGGCGAATAGGCCCGCAGTAGCTGTAGCATGTTTATTTGATAGTCTTAGTTAGTTAGTTAGTTATTGCTTTACTCCCAAGCAGCGCGATTTCGGCTATATCCGGGAGATGAACATGAAAGTGGTGATACAATGAACATGAAACGATGATGAAGTGGAGAAAATGGGGACACAAGGCCAATCGGGTAGGAGAGTTTTGACTGCCACTGGAAAAAGGAGTGATGGGTAGGGACGGGAAATTTTGCCTCCTGCATGGGGATCCTACGGGTCCTACTCTTACCGAGACCTGCAGCAGGGTTCTTTAACGTGCGAGGAACGTGACATTTTTCCCAACACGGTGCATCACTGGTTTGCGGTCAGGTTTTCCGCATTATCGCCTGACGACCCCGCATCTCTCGATGTCAGGGCTGCCCCATTCAACCACCTGGGGCACACATCCCAGTCGCTTTGTGGGCAAAGCGGCCTGACCCCGATGTCAGGTTTCTGAGCGCTCTTTAGTGGACTTTTACCGACAAGCTTAGCGCTGCTGCGGGCCTATTCGCCTCCTGGGCCCCGCACGGGAGTTGATAGTCTTAAATAACTAGATCACTAACAAGGTCAGGAAGAGCCTTCGGCTAAAATTTAAGTGTTTTTTACATTTATAGACACTATGACATTATCCATAGCTTTAATATATTGTTTATGCTTTTTTAGTTTTGGTGATCACAAGAATTGTTGACGACAAACATTTTTTATTTTTTTTTAAATTTTGTGTATGATTATTGATTTGTTTATTATTTTTTTAATATTATAACAGACCTGTGCTTTGCGTCTCCAGTTTCTTGCTGATTGGTGTTCTTGTGCATGTACTCAGTATCTTGTTCTGAAAATGATTCATTATCAGAACCGGAAAAGCTAAACTCTACCTGAGGGTTAAATACACTCATTTTCCTGTCGTGATTTCAGGATTTTCATCGCTTCGGAACTTATATATACAAACTCCTGTAACAGAAAGTAATACAAGTAAATAATGTGAGCTAATGCTGTTATGAGTACTTCCTTGACAAATTCCCCAAACTATGCCTTACAAGTTTAACAAGAGGCTCCCAGGAGCCTGAATCGCTCACATGGTCTTAATGTCAACCCTATGAAGACTTTTGTATTGCAAAATGAGCTGAATGTTTATAAGCATGAAAAATCTTTTCTCTATTTGCAATTGCTTTCATTCTAAATAATCAAAAAACACTTAGGGGCTGTAACCCCTATAAGGGGTTATCAGACAACTTCAACCCTATGGAGACTTTTGTAGAGCTAAATGAGCTGAACATTTAAGCAAGCAACAGCTTTTCTCTATCTGCAAACGTTTTCTTTCTTTAAGCCAAAAACACTATTTTTGCCTTTAAGGGGCTGTAACCCCTATAAGGGGTCATCTGACAACTTTGACCCTATAATGACTTTTGTAGAGCTTAATGAGCTGAACATTTTAGCAAGCAACAGCTTTTCTCTATCTGCAATAATTCCATTCTATAGGCCAAAAACATGCAAAAACGCTATTTTTCTCCTTTAAGGGGCTGTAACCCCAATAAGGGATCATCTGACAACTTTGACTTAATGGAGACTTTTGTAGAGCTAAACGAGCTGAACATTTAAGCAAGCAAGAGCTTATCTCTATCTACAATAGTTTTCATTCTATAGGCCAAAAACATGCAAAAACGCTATTTTTCACCTTTAAGGGGCTGTAACCCCTATTAGGGATCATCTGACAACTTTGACCTTAAGGAGACTTTTGTAGAGCTAAATGAGCTGAACATTTAAGCAAGCAAAAGCTTTTCTCTATTTGCAATAGTTTTCATTCTATAGGCAAAAAACACTATTTTTTGCCTTTAAGGGGCTGTAACCCCTATAAGGGGTCATCTGACAACTTTGACCCTATGGAGACTTTTGTAGAGCTTAATGAGCTGAACATTTAAGCAAGCAACAGCTTTTCTCTATTTAGTGAGTGAGTGAGTTGGTGTTTTACGCCCGTGCAACGCTAAATAGGTTATTTACAGGCGATGAACATGAAAAGGATGATAAAATGAACATGAAATGATGATGATAAATGAAATATGGGGGTGGGGTGGGACACAGAGGACCGGTAAATTTTGAAGAACCACAGGAAAAGGGGAGGTGTGGGTAGGGGCGGAAAATTTAGCCTATGTGGTGCACTACTTGGCAGTCCACAAAGGGGTCTTTTACGTGCATAAAGCGTGGCACTCTTCACACACGTTGGCCCACTATGGTTGGCGGTCAGGGTTTCCGTATTATAGACCTGACAACCCCCGCGGACGAGGGCTACCCTATTCAGCCACCTAGGGTACACACTTGGTCGCTCTGTGGGCTGCGCACTGACCCGACGTCAGAA
Source organism: Arcuatula senhousia (assembly GCA_963971305.1). Taxonomy (NCBI): domain Eukaryota; kingdom Metazoa; phylum Mollusca; class Bivalvia; order Mytilida; family Mytilidae; genus Arcuatula; species Arcuatula senhousia. The sequence goes on along the minus strand of OZ020314.1, from coordinate 25,564,196 downwards.
TCCCAAGACCCTTAGTCGCCTCTTACGACAAGCTAGGCTCTGCTGCGGGCCTATTCGCCACCCGGGCCCCGCACGGGACTTTCTCTATTTACAATAGTTTTCATTCTATAGGCCAAAAACATGCAAAAACGCTATTTTTCACCTTTAAGGGGCTGTAACTCCTATAAGGGATCATCTGACAACTTCGACCTAATGGAGACTGTTGTAGAACTTTTGATGCTGAAGCAGCAGCGTGGCATCAGATTTCATCTATCTCTTATACTTTTTGATTTACAAGCCAAAAACAGTAGTCTGACCCCCTGGTCTATTTTTAGTAACGATGGCCATGTTTTTTGACAGATCAAAAATTGAAACACAAGTTTGGTGCAGGACACCCTAAGGATCATTCATACCAAGTTTCATTAAATTCTGTTCAGTAGTTTCAGAGGAGAAGATTTTTGAAAAATTGTTAACAGACTACGACGACGACAGACGACGACGACGGACGCCAAGTGATGGTAATAGCTCACATGGACCTTTGGTCCAGGTGAGCAAAAAAAACACAATGGACAACCGCCAGCAGCCTTCAACTAGGCCAGGAGGCGCTGCTCGTGGTTCTGCCATTGGCCCATGATCTAAATAAAATGCATATAATTCAAATCCAGTCCTGAAATAGTCACAGATAGACCCCATTCTTAAACTAGAGGCTCCCAGGAGCCTGAATCGCTCACCTGATCTCTTATGCCAAAGTTTGAATAAATTTCACAAACTTTCAAGTATACAAAGTTGCAAAACAATCCTTTCAATGGTTTCAGAGAAGATTTTTGGAAATCAGTTTAAATTAAAAGAAAAAACAGTTAAAGGGCAATAACTACTGTAAGGACCTTTTGATGCTGAACAAAAAAATTTGCTTCCGATTTTCTTTATCTCTTATACTTTTTGAGTTATAAGCCAAAAACAATGGTTTGACCCCCCTGTTCTATTTTTAGCAACGGCGGCCATGTTGGTTGTTGACATGTTTATAATTCACAAACTTGGTAGAGGACATCCTAAAGAACACGTATACCAAGTATCAATGCAATCCCTTCAGTGGTTTAAGAGTAGAAGATTTTTGAAAATCAGTGTAAATTAATTGGAAAAAAACAGTTAAAGGGGAATAACTCTTAAACGGCTGATCTGACAATTTAGACCCTGAAATCATTTTTGTAGATCTCAATGAGCTTAACAATTCTGCAATGCTACTTTTCTTCTAGCTCTAACGGTTTTCAAGATATTGTCGAAAAACTGCAAAAATGGTCAATTTTGATGAGTAAAGGGCAATAACTCCTATAAGGAGTCGTTTCACAACTTCGACTCAATGGAAAGATTCGTAGAGCTTTTGATGCTGAACAAGGTAGGTTGCTTCGGATTTTCTCTATCTCTTATACTTTTTGAGTTATAAGCCAAAAACAATGGTCTGACCCCCCTGTTCTATTTTAGCAACGGCGGCCATGTTGGTTGGTCGACATGTATATAATTCACAAACTTGGTAGAGGACATCCTAAAGATCATGTATACCAAGTATCAATGCAATCCCTTCAGTAGTTTTAGAAAAGAAGATTTTTGAAAATCAGTGTAAATTCATGGAAAAAACAGTTAAAAGGGAATAACTCTTAAACGGCTGATCTGACAATTGAGACCCTGAAATCATTTTTGTAGATCTCAATGAGCTTAACAATTCTGCAATGCTAACTTTTCCTCTAGCTCTAACGGTTTTTAAGATATAGTCCAAAAACTGCAAAAAAGGTCAATTTTGATGATTAAAGGGCATTAACTCCTATAAGGAGTCGTTTCACAACTTCGAATCAAAGGTGAGATTCGTAGAGCTTTTGATGCTGAACAAGGAAGGTGGCTTCGGATTTTCTCTATCTTTTATACTTTTTGAGTTATAAGCCAAAAACAATGGTTTGACCCCCCTATTCTATTTTTAGCAACGGCAGCCATGTTGGTTGGTTGACATGTATATAATTCACAAACTTGGTAGAGGACATCCTAAAGATCATGTATACCAAGTATCAATGCAATCCCTTCAGTAGTTTTAGAGAAGAAGATTTTTGAAAATCAATGTAAATTCATTGAAAAAACAGTTAAAGGGGAATAACTCTTAAACGGCTGATCTGACAATTTAGACCCTGAAATCATTTTTGTAGATCTCAATGAGCTAAACAATTCTGCAATGCTAACTTTTCCTCTAGCTCTAAGGTTTTTCAAGATATTGTCTAAAAACTGCAAAAATGGTCAAATTTGACGATAAAAGGGCAATAACTCCTATAAGGAGTCGTTTCACAACTTCGACTCAATGGAGAGATTCGTAGAGCTTTTGATGCTGAATAAGGAAGGTTGCTTCGGATTTTCTCTATCTCTTATACTTTTTGAGTTATAAGCCAAAAACAATGGTATGACCTCCCTGTTCTAATTTTAGCAACGGCGGCCATCTTGGTTGGTCGACATGGATATAATTCACAAACTTGGTAGAGGACATCCTTAAGATCATGTATACCAAGTATCAATGCAATCCCTTCAGTGGTTTCAGAGAAGAAGATCTTTGAAGAAAAGTTAACGGACGGACGACGGACGACGGACGGACGGACGACGGACGCTTAACGATGACAATAGCTCACATGACCCTTCGGGTCAGGTGAGCTAAAAAGGAACAGAAAACATCAAAATGACAAGTACATGTACAAACGAAAGTTTTGTCAAAGTCACAGAAGTGTAATAATTGGGCCAAATGTCACACTGCATGGTATCGGTTGCATAGACTTTAACCTGAACTGTCTGTATACTAACTATCAGTTGCCTAGCTACTTTTCAAGAAATTCATTTTCCACAAAAGTCTTACAAAGAAGTTTTCAATCTGAAAAAAGACCCAAGTTGGAGTGTGAATATGAGGTCAAATGAACAAGGCATTTGGCAATTGTGTAGACCATAACCTGAACTGTCTGTATACCAAATATCAGAGCCTAGCAATTATACTTTTCAAGCAATTTATTTTCCACAAAAGTTGCAATGACGTTTACGGCCTCAAGAAAGACCTTAGGGCTGTTCCATTTAAATTGATGTGGGACGGGGGGATGCAGTTTTTTTATTATTCTATTGGTGGGGGGCTGTATTTTTTGTGGATGTGTAATGAATTTTTTTTTACATTGTTGGGGGGGGGGGGTCTTGAACAAAGTGTGTCCCCCCTCCCCCACATCAATTAAAATGGAACAGCCCTTAGTTCACAAAGTAACTTAAGCGTAAAAATGGGGTCAGGGTCACTTGGGATGGTGACAGTTGCCTAGACCATAACTTTAACTGTCTGTATACCAAATATCAGATGCATAGCTATCATATTTTTCAAGAGATTCATTTTCACAAAAGTCTTACTAAAAAGTTTATGCCACCACCAGCAGCAGAAAGCAATACCTATGTCTTGCCTTCTGCAACTATTCGTCGCAGGGGAGACAATAAAACTGAATAAGATAAAAAAAAATTAACATTGTGGATGCCACGCCATTCACAATACCTAAGTCTCGCCTTTTTGACATAGACAAGACAATAATCACTTATTTTATTGATTGAAAATTAACACTAAGTAACTATTTAAAACTTTATTGAGATGAAATTAATGTTCTATACTCATGCAAAGTATATTTCAATTAATATGAACTAGAGGCTCCCAGGAGCCTGAATCGCTCACCTGATCTCTTATGCCAAAGTTTGAATAAATTTCACAAACTTTCAAGTATACAAAGTTGCAAAACAATCCTTTCAGTGGTTCAGAGAAGATTTTTGGAAATCAGTTTAAATTAATAAAAAAACAGTTAAAGGGCAATAACTACTGTAAGGACCTTTTGATGCTGAACAAAAAAAATTGCTTCCGATTTTTTTTATCTCTTATACTTTTTGAGTTATAAGCCAAAAACAATGGTTTGACCCCCTGTTCTATTTTTGGCAACGGCGGCCATGTTGGTTGGTTGACATGTATATAATTCACAAACTTGGTAGAGGACATCCTAAAGATCATGTATACCAAGTATCCATGCAATCCCTTTAGTGGTTTAAGAGAAGAAGATTTTTGAAAATCAGTGTAAATTAATGAAAAAAAAACAGTTAAAGGGGAATAACTCTTAAACGGCTGACCTGACAATTTAGACCCTGAAATCATTTTTGTAGATCTCAATGAGCTCAACAATTCTGCAATGCTAACTTTTCCTCTAGCTCTAACGATTTTCAAGACATTGTCGAAAAACTGCAAAAATGGTCAATTTTGATGATTAAAGGGCAATAACTCCTATAAGGAGTTGTTTCACAACTTCGACTCAATGGAGAGATTCGTAGAGCTTTTGATGCTGAACAAGGTAAGTTGCTTCGGATTTTCTCTATCTTTTATACTCTTTGAGTTATAAGCCAAAAACAATGGTCTGACCCCCCTATTCTATTTTTAGCAACGGCGGTCATGTTGGTTGGTCGACATGTATATAATTCACAAACTTGGTAGAGGACATCCTAAAAATCATGTATACCAAGTATCAATGCAATCCCTTCAGTAGTTTTAGAGCAGAAGATTTTTGAAAAACAGTGTAAATTCATGGAAAAAACAGTTAAAGGGGAATAACTCTTAAACGGCTGATCTGACAATTTAGACCCTGAAATCATTTTTGTAGATCTCAATGAGCTCAACAATTCTGCAATGCTAACTTTTCCTCTAGTTCTAACGGTTTTCAAGATATTGTTCAAAAACTGCAAAAATGGTCAAATTTGATGATTAAAGGGCAATAACTCCTATAAGGAGTCGTTTCACAACTTCGGCTCAATGGAGAGATTCGTAGAGCTTTTGATGCTGAACAAGGTAGGTTGCTTCGGATTTTCTCTTTCTTTTATACTCTTTTAGTTATAAGCCAAAAACAATGGTCTGACCCCCCTATTCTATTTTTAGCAACGGCGGCCATGTTGGTTGGTCGACATGTATATAATTCACAAACTTGGTAGAGGACATCCTAAAGATCATGTATACCAAGTATCAATGCAATCCCTTCAGTAGTTTTAGAGAAGAAGATTTTTGAAAATCAGTGTAAATTCATGGAAAAACAGTTAAAGGGGAATAACTCTTAAACGGCTGACCTGACAATTTAGACCCTGAAATCATTTTTGTAGATCTCAATGAGCTCAACAATTCTGCAATGCTAACTTTTCCTCTAGCTCTAACGATTTTCAAGACATTGTCCAAAAACTGCAAAAATGGTCAATTTTGATGATTAAAGGGCAATAACTCCTATAAGGAGTTGTTTCACAACTTCCACACAATGGAGAGATTCGTAGAGCTTTTGATGCTGAACAAGGTAAGTTGCTTCGGATTTTCTCTATCTTTTATACTCTTTGAGTTATAAGCCAAAAACAATGGTCTGACCCCCCCTGTTCTATTTTTAGCAACGGCGGTCATGTTGGTTGGTCGACATGTATATAATTCACAAACTTGGTAGAGGACATCCTAAAGATCATGTATACCAAGTATCAATGCAATCCCTTCAGTAGTTTTAGAGAAGAAGATTTTTGAAAAACAGTGTAAATTCATGGAAAAAACAGTTAAAGGGGAATAACTCTTAAACGGCTGATCTGACAATTTAGACCCTGAAATCATTTTTGTAGATCTCAATGAGCTCAACAATTCTGCAATGCTAACTTTTCCTCTAGTTCTAACGGTTTTCAAGATATTGTTCAAAAACTGCAAAAATGGTCAAATTTGATGATTAAAGGGCAATAACTCCTATAAGGAGTCGTTTCACAACTTCGGCTCAATGGAGAGATTCGTAGAGCTTTTGATGCTGAACAAGGTAGGTTGCTTCGGATTTTCTCTTTCTTTTATACTCTTTTAGTTATAAGCCAAAAACAATGGTCTGACCCCCCTATTCTATTTTTAGCAACGGCGGCCATGTTGGTTGGTCGACATGTATATAATTCACAAACTTGGTAGAGGACATCCTAAAGATCATGTATACCAAGTATCAATGCAATCCCTTCAGTAGTTTTAGAGAAGAAGATTTTTGAAAATCAGTGTAAATTCATGGAAAAAAACAGTTAAAGGGGAATAACTCTTAAACGGCTGATCTGACAATTTAGACCCTGAATCATTTTTGTAGATCTCAATGAACTAAACAATTCTGCAATGCTAACTTTTCCTCTAGCTCTAACGGTTTTCAAGATATTGTCCAAAAACTGCAAAAATGGTCAAATTTGATGATTAAAGGGCAATAACTCCTATAAGGAGTTGTTTCACAACTTCGACTCAATGGAGAGATTCGTAGAGCTTTTGATGCTGAACAAGGAAGGTTGCTTCGGATTTTCTCTATCTCTTATACTTTTTGAGTTATAAGCCAAAAACAATGGTTTGACCCCCCTGTTCTATTTTTAGCAACGGCGGCCATCTTGGTTGGTCGACATGTATATAATTCACAAACTTGGTAGAGGACATCCTAAAGATCATGTATACCAAGCATCAATGCAATCCCTTCAGTGGTTTCAGAGAAGAAGATCTTTGAAGAAAAGTTAACGGACGACGGACGGACGACGGACGCTTAACGATGACAATAGCTCACATGACCCTTCGGGTCAGGTGAGCTAAAAACCTAATACTAGTAAACAAAAAGCAGTTGACCTGGAAACTTACAATACCTATATACACCACATGGAAATATAGGATGAAGCTAGATCAAAAATATCAGAGAAGCAAAGAGACACCAATGGGACATTCTGAAGCCAAAGTTTTTTTTTATCCTGGTCAGTCGGTTTGTCATCATTTATATCACTTGGTGCTTCTACTATTTCTTTTTTAGGGCAATTCTGGACATCAATTACGTGCATGAAGAGTGGCTCTCACAGCACACGTTGGCCCACTATGGTCAGCGATGGATCCCTTACTTAGTAACCATATGTCAGCTTATGGGATTTACATCAGATAAATCAAAGACTTGCTGTGTGCAAAGATCAGCACAAAGCATGGCAACTTCTTACCTTCCACACATCAGGCTTGAAAAAAATGGTAACATGGCTGTGGGAAGGGGGATACTTTAATAACGGTTTAGAATTTTATTCATAGATGGTGCATCCGAACCGTCTGGCGTGTTTTTTTTATTTCCCTTTGTTGCTTTATAAGCTAAACCCCTTGTTTCAGTAGAAGACCCTTTTCCCACCCTTCCAAAGTAGACACGAAAAGCACTTTGGTCACCAAGAACTTCTTTTCGTTGTCTATTCATTGCCTCAGCTGTAGAACTTTATTTTCTGTCGCCATGTTTTGTTTTGCCTGCGTTTTAAGAATGGTAAGGTCTGCTGTGCTTTTTTGAAAAAGGCTTCACTTGTCCTAAAAATTTCTGTCCCATTGTCCGTTTGTACAATACATGGCATGCCATGAACACTAAAATCTCTTTCAATACCGAGGAAACATGAATTGTGGATTCAGAAGGAAGGGGTCTAAGGAAGATAAACCTAGAAAACACCAATCACACAAAGGATATGACTGTATTTTGAACCTTGATACATTACTTTATTTTCTCTCTTATTTAATTAATAAATCAATTTGCATTCTTTTGAATATCTTAGAGGCAATTATAGATTTTAAAGGCTGCATGTTGTCAAAAGTTGCTTTAAAAAGCCAACATAAGTTCTACATTTAGGATTTTAGAGTACACCACTGGCTCTGATAAATGTTCAACTATATAGACTCAAGCTTTTTAAAAAAATATTTAACTGTTAAACTGATTATATTTATAGAAGATATTTTGAAGCTCGCACAAAACATGTAATTGTATAAGCATACAAATTATATATAAATTAATTTCACAATAATAAACATATGAATCTGGAATCTTTGGATATACATGTATATTATTTACCAACTAGAATTTAGAAGAGGTTGTAATATAAGTTACTTGTATGTAAACCGAATAAAAAGTTTTGAAATTGACACTTACAAAAAGGATAGGCTGTTACTAATGAAGACGATGTGGTTTTGATGACTTTGAATTTGGTTCCTCCTCTGGTTCCAACAATTATATCACAATATTTTATATAGTGCATTCTAATGTCATAAGGACGTACTTTTGTTGGATTCTCCATGGTGTCCATGATCATTTTCACTACTTCGGACACTGAATTTTGATTTTCAACGTAGATATCTCTCCGAATATGTCTCTCTATTATGTGGTCCATTTGCGAGCGTTAATTGGTTGTGAAATGACCTTATCGAGTGCAGTGAATTTGTTGTGTAATTAGGGGTCGTTAGTGTGTCATATAAGTGTTTTGATCATTTTCAATTTTCATTTTAATTTTAAGTTATAATTAAATAATATTACATTATAAAAAATAATTAAGGTTTAAATAATATATTATTTATGTCTACATGTATGAAGTCCGAAGGAGATAAGGAAAAATTAGGTAAAGAATGTTTTGGGACAGTCCATTTTACTATTACTAAAATTGTTTTCATTTACAAATTGCGGAACAAACTGTTGTATTTTGCTTTTACAAACAAATGTTTTCAAAATGCTGAAAAGTTTTCATGTACAAACCGCGGGAAAAATAATGACGGGAAATGATAGTAGTTAAACTTGGGCAATAGATTTTAAAACAAGAGGCTCCCAGGAGCCTGAATCGCTCACCTGAACTACATAGATACATATATTTTGTAGATATTATTGTGCTTAACCATATGCAATTAAAATTTCTGAAATAACTTGGTTAGTTTTTAAGTTATTGGGCCTAATAAGTGCAAAATTTAGAAAAAAAATTGAAAAAAGGACAATAACTCCCACATCAGCAGTCAGATCTTTTCCTCATATTCAGGACAGGTACTTAATATGCTGATCACTTTCGATTTTTGCACAATTTTGATATCTGAAACCATTTTTTGAGTTATTAGCAAAAAAATGAAATTTACGCCCTATGTTCTATTTTTACCCATGGCAGCCATGTTTTTTACGAATCAAAAAAATGAACGAGAGTTGTAGCATATAAGCTATTAAACAAGTGTGCCGAGTTAAGATGCAGTTGGTCATGCGGTGTCAGAAAAGTTAATCTTTGAAATTCAGGGGAAAAGTAATAAAAAAGTATCACAATCAACAGAAAAGAGAAAAGTTATTACAGAACAAAATCCTTGACTTAAAATTTCGACTAAATGGTCCTTCTATTGACATGGTCTGAATTCCAGTTATTGTCCAAAAAATTCAAATTGTAGAGGAGGCATGTGCCGAGTGCGCCCCAGTCCACTTTGCCTGCATACAAGTACGTGATTAGATGGTTTAACTTAAATACACATTATATGAACATAATGTAGCTTGTCATTTTTTATACTGTGAAATATTTTTTTTTAATTTGATACAATGAATCAATGTTACACTGTATAATACTAGATTGAGCCTTCCCCGGTAGGCATATGTCGCCTGCGTATCTATGTTTGTTCGCCCAACAGGAAGTAGTTATTTTTCAGGCATAAAATTGCCTTACACCTTATAGTACTATGCGATGAAGAGTGAGCGAGTGAGTCCCGTGCAACGCTATATAGGTAATTTACAGGCGATCAACATGAAAAGGATGATAAAATGAACATGAAATGATGATGATAAATGAAATATGGGGGTGGGTGGAAAACAAAGGACCGGTAAATTTTGAAGAACCACGGGTAAAGGGGGAGAGGTGGGTAGGGGCGGGAAATTTAGCCTATGTGGTGCACTACTTGGCGGTTTACAAAGAGGTCTGATGCATACCAAATATCAAGAGGATGTGACATGTAGTTGCCTGGAAAACTGCGACGAAAATTTGGCATCTATGTCCATTATATATAAAACGTTTAGTTTTCGTCAAACAGGAAGTAGTTATTTTTCGGGCATAAAATCGCTTTACACCTTATAGTACTATGCGATGAAGCTACATACCAAATATCAAGAGGCTGTGGCATGTAGTTGTCTGGAAAATTGCGACGAAAATTTGGTATCTATGTCAATTATATATAAAACGTTAAGTTTTCGTCAAACAGGAAGTAGTTATTTTTCGCACATAAAATCGCTTTTCACCTGAAAGTACTATGGGATGAAGCTACATACCAAATATCAAGAGGCTGTGGCATGTAGTTGCCTGGAAAACTGATGCGAAAATTTGGAATTTATGTCCATTATAAATAAAACGTTAAGTATTCGTCAAACAGGAAGTAGTTATTTTTCGGGCATAAAATTGCTTTAGACCTTAAAGTACTATGGGATGAAGCTACATACCAAATATCAAGAGGCTGTGACATGTAGTTGCCTGGAAAACTGTGACGGAAATTTTGCATCTATGTCCATTTGTCAAACAGGAAGTAGTGATTTCTTGGGCTTAAAATCGCTTTACCCCTTATAGTACTATGGGATGAAGCTACATACCAAATATCAAGAGGCTGTGGCATGTAGTTGCCTGGAAAACTGCGACGAAAATTTTTGAAACGCCGCAGGACGACGGGTAGTGCCAAAGTAACCCCTATAAGTCGCTTACAAACATCAGTTAACATAAATACAGGTTCTTAACATGGTTAAAGTTTATGATATACATGTAAGTATTGTGTGCGTATCATTCAAACATTATATTTAAGGTTTATGTTTATATTTTTAGTTTGTTAGAAGTGGTACATTCAAGCATTGTATTGAAGGTCTGCTACCAAAGCTACAAGAAGAAACATTGCTAAAAGTGTTTGACGTCCTGAAAAGTTAAACAAGCCATGAGTACTTGGTTGAAGACATTCCAAAGCTACAGGCAGATACCCACCTTGCTTTGTCTCTTTTTGAAAGATATTTTCCGTTTTCCCTGTAGTTAAGGCCTGAAAATGATTTTTTATCCTGCGTTCAAGTATACATGTAGGGGTCCCGTGCGGGGCCCGGGTAGCGAATGGGCCCGCAGCAGAGGCTAGCTTGTCGTAAGAGGCGACCAAGGGTCTTGGGATTCTGACGTCGGGTCAGTGCTCAGCCCACAGAGCGACCAAGTGTGTACCCTAGGTGGCTGAATAGGGTGGCCCTCGTCCGCGGGGGTTGTCAGGTCTATAATACGGAAACCCTGACCGCCGACCATAGTGGGCCAACGTGTGTGGAGAGTGCCACGCTTCATGCACGTAAAGGACCCCTTTGTGGACCGCCAAGTAGTGCACCACATCGGCTAAATTTTCCGCCCCTACCCACCTCTCCCATTTTCCTGTGGTTCTTCTAAATTAACCGGTCCTTTGTGTCCCATCCCACCCCCATATTTCATTTATCATCATCATTTAATGTTCATTGTATCATCCTTTTCATGTTCATCGCCTGTAAATAACCTATATAGCGTTATACGGGCGTAAAATACCAACTCACTCACTCATACATGTGGGGTAGTTACAAAATCTAGATAGGCTGATTTGTTATTTTATTTTTCAAAAGGAGTAGAGCCACGAAGGCCCTAAATCGGCCCGGTATTTTCACTATTTTTTCAACTACTATAACTTGTCAAAAAATAACTAAAATATGTTGAGGTATGAACAAACTTTTCATATCTGTAAGATTCAGCAAAATATTTACACCACAGATTTAGCCTTGAGACTTTGAACATGCCATAAATTTGAAAATTCCTCATTTTTTACACATTTTCACTGGTTTCTCTTCATATTTTGTCAAAATTGGTATTGGCCACATTCCTCGACCATCGTAATTTTTTGATAATTAATTCATAATATCATAATACACATTTCTATCACAAAATAATTTTGGTCGACAGGTGTGGCCCATTTCATATTTATCGATTTATACATGAAAATCAAGGAAAACTGTCACAAATTGTTATTTTTCACAATATTGTCTTTTTTTACCTCACTGTTTTCCTTGTTGATAAATAATTGAAGGCAAAAATATTGAAATTCATGAAATATAAAGACAAATAAACATTCATGCAGCAACTACCAGCAGATATAGCAAAGTTGAAGTTTTGGGCCATTTTGGGGCCTTCGTGGCTCTACTCCTTTATAGCTTTATCATCAATGTGGTAATAATCGGAAATAATTAAACTTTTATTACAGCGTTTGTTCAAAACCGTTTATATTAGAATAATTAGCATGATGAGGATAGGGTGAAAACAAAATTGGGAGGTCAAGCAGAAACAGCTATCATTTTATGTAAATAATTTTTGTTTAGGACTTCATTTACAACAATGAAATCAAGGCATTAAATATAATAAAGAATTTAAATAATACTTACATGTACTTAATTCTTCCAAATTAACAAATTCGCAGTCAATTGTGAACTCTGATAAACATTTACATGTAATTATAACTGCAAAACTACAAATTAAAGCTTGAAAGAAGCAGAGGTACCAATGGGGCATCTGAATGTAAAAAAGTTCAAAAGAGCAAAGACAAAACCAATAAACACCAACGAGAACAGGACAACGAAACAAACAACATAAAAATGCATAAACAACTAAAAAGCAATCAACAACGTGAACTCAAGTCGTAACAAGAGTGAACCTTGGTGCTCTGGAAGAGTGGGTAGATCCTGCTTGCTATAGCATACCCGTTGTGCTGCCAGTAGACTTTTTAAATATTGAATTGGTCTACTTAATCACTCTGTGCACAAATTAACTACAAAATAGTGATAAAAATCGCATGTTTTATTCAGAACTGGACAACACATCTTATTCAGCACATAGCTGATGGAATAGCAGAGAATGGTCCTTTATATGGCAGGTGGCTTTTTCCCTATGAGAGAGCAAATGGCTGGATTTCAAGGCAGACATTGCAAAAAGTAAACCAAGAGGCAACAATCATGGAAACATATGTGGTAAGTTGTGTGCAAAACTTTAAAGGCCATGTATAGTAAAAAAAAACTTAATTATTTGGTTAATGTTTAAGCCTCTTTATTCTAGTGAGTGAGTGAGTGAGTTGGTGTTTTACGCCCGTGCAACGCTGTATAGGTTATTTACAGGCGATGAACATGAAAAGGATGATAAAATGAACATGAAATGATGATGATAAATGAAAAATGGGGATGGGGTGGGAAACAATGGACCGGTAAATTTTGAAGAACCACAGGAAAAAGGGGAGAGGTGGGTAGGGGCGGAAAATTTAGCCTATGTGGTGCACTACTTGGCGGTCCTCAAAGGGGTCTTTTACGTGCATGTAGCGTGGCACTCTCCACACACGTTGGCCCACTATGGTCGGCGGTCAAGGTTTCCGTATTATAGACCTGACAACCCCCGCGGACGAGGGCTACCCTATTCAGCCACCTAGGGTACACACTTGGTCGCTCTGTGGGCTGAGCACTGACCCGACGTCAGAATCCCAAGACCCTTAGTCGCCTCTTACGACAAGCTAGGCTCTGCTGCGGGCCTATTCGCCACCCGGGCCCCGCACGGGACCTCTTTATTCTAAAGAATACCCATATATATTTTAAACTAGAGGCTCCGGTCTTAAGTCGACCCTATAAAAACTTTTCTAGCGCTAAATGGGCTTAACACTTATGCAAGTAACAGCTTTTCTCTATCTACTATAGTTTCATTCTGTAGCCATAGGCCCATAAGAGGTCATTTGACAACTTCGACCCTATGAAAACTTTTGTAGTGCTAAATGAACTGAACATTCTAGCAAGCAACAGCTTTTCTCTATCTGCTATACTTTTCATTTTAAAGGCCAAGACATGAAATAATTATTTTAAGGGCCGTAACCCCTTTATGGAGTTATCTGACAACTATCACCCAATGAAGACTTTAATAGAGCTAAATGAACTATAGTTTCATTCTGTAGCCATATACCCAAATCATGAAAAAACGTCATTGTAGGGGCCATTACCCCTATAAGGGGACATCTGACAACTTCGACCCTATGGAGACTTTTGTAGAGCTAAATAAGCTGAACATTTAAGCAAGCAACAGCTTCTCTCTTTTTGTCATAGTTTTCATTCTATAAGCCAAAATCATGAAAAATTGCTAATTTTCACCTTTAAGGGGCCGTAACTCCTATAAGGGGTCATAACAAATGTCCCAGGGGTGATGAACGAGAAGGTGAGAGAAGAACCCCCTGCTCTCTAAATTATGCCTTGCATACAAAACCTATACTTGCAAACAATAGTAGATGACATAGGAGCTGAAAATCGCTATACTATAGGATAAAGTTGGATGCCAAAATATCCGACTTCTTTCTCTTATTCTTGCTGAGAAAACTGTGTCGAAAATTTTGCATTTATCATATTCCTTCAATGAAGATAGTGACACAATGACGTGTAAGGAGAGCAATCATCACCCATTACACTGGGTGTTGGAGCGAGTGAATGCAAACAACCTTGTCACAATATCAAATACTGCAGGTGATAATCTCAAGCTTAAGTCGGATATGAAATACAAATGACAACAAAGTTCCTGACAATAAATTTTGCTACGCCTGACGCAAAGATAGTTAGTTGGTTAATTATTGCTTTACTCCCAAGCAGCACGATTTCGGCTATATCTGGGAGATGAACATGGAATTGGTGATGCAATGAACATGAAATGATGATGAAGTAGAGGACACGGGGAACAACGCAGCAGGGTTAAGGCAACATTTTATAAAAAATGACAGGGGAGATAACTCCCACAAAAACCTAATTATATATTCAAAATGGCGCCGTCCATGGTTTCAGCGTCTCGAGTAAAAATGCTATTGCCGTACATTTATTTCGTTATTTTATTTAAAATAATTGAACGAATACAATTAAACTTATTGTACACTGCTGTTTTCCGTTATTTATTGAATCAAATGTCTTTGAAGTTATATTCGGTGAACAAAAATATTGTTCGTGTCCGCTGAAAAGGAGACAACGCCCCTTTTTATTATCGACCAATCAAAATCCGATCTGTGTCTGCAAGGTGCTTTCAACTATCAACAAATCGAAAAGAATTATTGTGCGAAAACAGAAAGCAAAACAACATGAATTCGACACGAAAATCATCTTTATCTCTGACAATAAGGTAAGAGCATCTATTTCAATACCTTCATGAATTATCAAAGGCCATATTTGTTTACGCTGACGTTGGTAAAGTGGTTAAACAAAAGACGATCAATTTCATTCAATATTTACACGTGTGCACATGTACACCTGGTACACATTTTTGGCTCTGAACGCTTTAGAGCAGTGCTGTACATGCAAGGTAGAAACTTTTGGTATAAAATCTCACAAAACAAGTCAGTAATTATAGTGTCGACATCCACATTTTTTTCTACAAGCCAGGCAAGGTACAAATGATTTAAAATATAAATGTAAACAACTTCCATGCATGTAGTGTACATTGTATATGATACATGTATGTATAAAACTGTAGACCAAAAAACTGCATTGCACAAGACACAATATAACTGTCAAATCTGTAGCCCGGCAGGATTTACAAATATTTAACAACAACGATAGAAAAAGTTCATACCATTTGACGTAGTCCTATAACATTCATGTTACGGTCTTCATGTGGGGCACGACATGTTCTTTTCGTTATTTATATATGCTCCCCTCCTGTCGAAGCACAAATAAATATGCAAATGAAACTGTATTGCCCGATATGAAGTATTATATATACATGTACAATGTAGACTGCTAGCCCATTTTTTTAACCCAATATGATACAAGTTAGTACATGTACTTCCTAGATGTGATAACGTAAACCTGAGTCTGCTATGTACCTTCCTTTGAGGGTACAATCTGGTCCTATTCATCGAATCAGAAATGTGCAATGTTGAATCACTGTGATGGGACTTAATTCTTTAAGCAAACAAGATCACGAAGATGGAAAGTTGATTCTTGACTGATATGTCAAATCAATTTGTAAATCATTCCTTATTTTTTACTTCATAACATACATTTACATAAAGAGAAATATATTATGATATTCAGTTTATTTTACTAAAAAAATAAGCCTGAATTTTTTTTTTATTGTCATAAAAGAGTGAATTATTTACAAAGATTTTATTATATAATAATAAAACCTAAACTGTGTAAATGTCATGTTTTTATAGAATATAACAAGTATAACTTTTTATGTCAGGAATATGCATGCGAGTAGTGAAATCAAATGATTACCATGTTTACTATGATTGGAAAAAGGTCTTAAGGACTAGGGAGTGAACATTTGATTTAAAAGGGGCGATAGATATTTATATTGCATGTATCATACTTTTTTATTTTTCTAAAAATCTGAGCCTGGACAATGCTGGATATATTCTGTGTGTGCTGGCGAACACAGTAAAAAAAATCAATGATTTTTACAACAATCCTGTCAAGGCACTGTCCTTTTATTTTAGATTCCACCCACCCGCTAAAAATGATCAAATGGTTGCTCAATCTATTTTGAAAGTACATTGTACAAAAATGAACACAAATGTATGCTCCCTTTCCATTATATAATGATTAAAAACCAGATTGCACATGTACTTCTCACTGGAATGTTGTGGACTCGGGTTTATATAATCATATTTAGTACAAAATGCTCTTCATGAAACACAAAATGACAAACTGTAGGAGGGTGTATTTACATACACAGGAATGAAATTGTATTATATAGGAAAACTTTGTGCTAGATAACTTTTGTTCTATAATAACATACATACTGTGACATGTACAGTACATATTTAATAAGAAGATAATCATGATAAAGAAAGAAGAATAAATTTTAGTTTTTATTTTTTTTTATTATGACATATATGCATAACATGTAGAATACATGTACCGGTAAGTCACTGTCAGTAAGTCATGGCTGATATCTATTGATATCAGGAAGCAGATATGAACTCTAAACCTGTAGTTTACAACAATTGGAATAAGTGTAGTTAACATGTATACTCGAACATGGCATTTAAAAATATCTACAATGGAAAACCGCCAGCAGCCTTCAATATGACCTGTGGTGGCTGCTTGCTGTTTGGCACTATATCTACATGTAGATTAAATATGATGCCTATGATTCAAAATCGCAATCCTAAAAACATCCCATTTCTTAATTGACAGAGAGCAAATAACAAAGACAACAAGTACTTTAATAAAAACTTCTGGCTTGGGACTTCATATGTGATCTGTACATGTATATGTTAAAGTCCTGCCTCGTATTAAGGAAGCCTGGTGAATACATGTAGGACTGGTCACAACAGGCAACTGGGTCTGATCATTTTGTACATCCTCATGTATTATTCAGTAATTTTATTCAATTATTCCAGTCACCCCATGCATGTATATAGAACTGTTTCGTGCCTTAGGTATGCTCAATCTTGTGAATGATAAAGGGTAATAACAAAATTACCAAACTTGGAGAATCAATCTCAAATGTCTATGAGACAAGACACAAAAAGAGTAATACCTACATGTACAAAAATGTATTTGAGCATGACTCTTTGCCCGAGAAAACTCTGACAAATTGGAATAGCTACATTTTGTGTACTTCACAATGATTATTAGGATTTTTCATACATGTACATGTATGTTAATATTTTTTGTATTTTTCAGATATGTGATGAAAATGATTATTGCAGACCAAGACATCAATATGTACATTTTAAGGTGAGGCATTGATTCAATTGACTTCAAAGGTAATTAAAGAAAAACACAACAAGATTTCTGAAAAGAACAAAAAAAATATATGACACCCTCCCTTCCTTAGTTAAACAATATAGGGGCTCATATTTTGAGAAATAAACTAGTATAACACTGCTACACTTTACATTTTGTACATGTACAATGTATGTAGCTCATCTTACCCAAAGAGTCATGTCAGCGATTGTCATAACTTCAATGGCGACCGTGTTCTGTAAATTATACCCCCACTGGTAAGAGAGGGGGCTATATTGCAATCACCTTGTCCGTCTGTCCGTCCGGTTCAATTTCTCTGCTTCTACTGGATGGATTGGTTTCAAATTTGGTACACAGCTTCAGCATGACTAGTTTCACCTTGCCTCCCCTTTCCAGGTCAATTCATTATCTACTTCCTGTTTTCCAAGCCGACTACATGTAAGACTTAAAGGGTAAAAAATTTGAAATGTGAAATTTTTCGTAACAGATTTCTGGGCTTCTACTGGATGGATTGGTTTCAAATTTGGTACACAGATTCAGCATGATGAGTTATACCCTGCCTCCCCTTTCCAGGTCAGTCCATCATCTACTTCCTGTTTCCCGAGCGGACTTAGACTTTTTAGGGTAAAAAATTTGAAATGTGAAATTTTTTGCAACAGATTTCTCGGCTTCTACTGGATGGATTGGTTTCAAATTCAATACACAATTTTTTTTTAAGTTTATGTACATGGATTTTTTTATGAACAATCATTGACCTATGAATGAGATATCATGCGAATTTATTCAAGCTGCATGCATGTTTATTGAAAAAATGTATCATACATTTACATTTTTAATTTTTACTTTTATGAACAATCTAACATTGAAGGATATGGAGAATACACATGTATGTACGACACAGGTTCACAACATTAATATTGTGTGACGAACGAGAAAATGTGCGTTGGTGTTTTGGGTGTGGTACAGTTGCTGGTGCTTTTAGATTGTCTATGATATGATGCTGAAAATACCACTTGTATATGTTGCTGAAGCATAAGCAACAGGTGCTATTTGTCCGCAAACGTTCTCTACAAGGGTTTCACCATGATTTGCATTTTTGGTAGTGTGCTCCTGGTAAAACTCCTTGGTCACAAATTTATAATTATGGGTCCTTGTGAAGTCTAACAAATGCCAATGAATAAAACAAAGTAAAGTTTGATAATCACATTTCCAAAAGCATAGAGAATGTATAAATCCGATTACAAAATAACAACACAATCCCCTGGGCCAAAATACTAATGACAACAAAGTTCCAGACAACAAATCAGTTAATTTAGAAAAGAGTAATTCCGTAACGTTTAACGACTGATGTAAAGTGTAAGGTAAAGACTTAAAAGTAACGCTACAACTTGCTCTCATGAGCCTCTTTTTTACCAATCCACGAACAACCGTGACACCTCCTGACACTCCCACTTTCTCACGCAATCATTCTGATGCAACTTTCTGATGACCGGCTTGTTTAACAGGAAGTAGCTGATCAACGGACCTGAAAATGCATCCAACCATATGGGACCGCTACCTGAAGCTACATACCAAATATTAAAAGCCTGAGTGAGTGAGTTGGTGTTTTACGCCCGTGCAACGCTATATAGGTTATTTACAGGCGATGAACATGAAAAGGATGATAAAATGAACATGAAATGATGATGACAAATGAAATATGGAGATGGGGTGGGAAACAAAGGACCGGCAAATTTTGACGAACCACAGGAAAAAGGGGAGAGGTGGTAGTTGCTGAGAAATCTGTGACAAAAAAGTCTTAAGTCAGCCCTTTTAACAGGAAGCGGATGATCGACAGACCTGAAAACGAATCCCACCATATGGGACCCTACCCGAAGCCATAAACCAAATATCAAATGCCTACAATTAAAAGTTGCTGAGAAATCTGTTCCGATAGTTTTGAACATGCAGATGAAGTTTGGTAGGTGATTGGTCATTTAGAACAGTTTATTACTAAAGATGCCTTTAAATTTTTCAAGGAATATTTAAGTGGGAGAATTAGCCATATTGTTGTTGATGAGGCTCATTGTGTGGTGCAGTGGGGTAATGGATTCAGAGAAATATTTTATGAACTCGTTAAGTTGCGGTCATTATTCCCATGTGCAAAGGTGGTGGCATTGACAGCAACTGAAGAGATGCAGACAGAGATAGTAAAAAGGCTTGGCATGAAGGGAGAGACTATTATTGTCAGTTATTTAAACAGGGACAACATCAAGCTAGAAGTAAAAAGTAGACATGCTGGGTGTTGAGGCAAAACGAATGTAGAAAATTCTTATGATTTTGTGTTTGCACCTTTATGTTCTGAGCTGTCGTCTTTAAAAGAACTCTTTCCTACAACAGTGGTATATACAAAGCTTAAATGGTGTGGATATGGGTACCAAGTGGTCAGATGACATGACCCTGCCTTGGTTGACTATTTAGCACAGTTTCACATGCTCTGTACTGAACCGGTAAACCTGAAAATGAAAAAAGTTAAATTTAATACATGTACAAAAAAAAGTCATGTAAAATGAGTTAAGAAATCTCACCTGATTATGAAGATTATTTTGATTTTACCAGACCGAAACCTTGTTTTAACAAAACTTAATTTGCATCAATTCCATTGTAAAAACTTGAAATACATGTATTTTACCGACCAAGCCAATTTTATGAACATCTCTAACGGACCTTCGTAATCACTGCCCCCATTCGACATTGACCATTTTTATGCCCCGCCACGACATATCAGGGGGCATTCAGTTTTAACTTGCAAAATAAAAATTCAAAACCAAACCAGAAATAAAAAAAAAAGTTTTGATTACGGCCCCTTTTTGGCCCCTAATTACAAAACAAGTGAAAAGTGGGATGGTCGCAAAAATTTACTCGCAAATTTGGATTCCCTACCTGACAAAAATAAACTTGCAAAAAAAATTCAAAATTGGACCACAAATAAAAATTAATTATTTGACACAAGAATACAATTGAAAACTTTGTTTATGCTAATTATCTTGTTTTGTGTGTTTGTTAAATTAACAGTGTTACAGTCTGTATATGAAACATTAGTGTTACAGTCTGTATATGAAACATTAAGATTTTTATACAAATATATTTTTTTTGTCCCCCGCCGCAACGCGGAGCGGGGACTTGGAAATGCCGGTGTCCGTCCGTCCGTCCGTCCGTCCGTGCGTCCGTCCGTGCGTCCGTCACACTTTTTTTCGTAACACTTTTCTCAGTAACTACTAATCCTAGGGTTCTGAAATTTTGTATGCAGACTCCTATAGGGGTCCCCCAAGGTGTAAGTGATTTTCAGGTCAGTCTGACATCTACTTCCTGTTTAACGACTTAGTCATTTCTTCTCCCATAGGCTCAATGGTAAATTTTTCGTAACACTTTTCTCAGTAACTACTAATCCTAGGGTTCTGAAATTTTGTATGCAGACTCCTATAGGGGTCCCCTAAGGTGTAAGTGATTTTCAGGTCAGTCTGACATCTACTTCCTGTTTAACAACTTAGTCATTTTTTCTCCCATAGGCTCAATGGTAAATCTTTCCTAACACTTTTCTCAGTAACTACTAATCCTAGGGTTCTGAAATTTTGTATGCAGACTCCTATAGGGGTCCCCCAAGGTGTAAGTGATTTTCAGGTCAGTCTGACATCTACTTCCTGTTTAACGACTTAGTCATTTTTTCTCCCATAGGCTCAATGGTAAATTTTTCGTAACACTTTTCTCAGTAACTACTAATCCTAGGGTTCTGAAATTTTGTATGCAGACTCCTATAGGGGTCTCCTAAGGTGTAAGTGATTTTCAGGTCAGTCTGACATCTACTTCCTGTTTAACAACTAAGTCATTTTTTCTCCCATAGGCTCAATGGTAAATTTTTCGTAACACTTTTCTCAGTAACTACTAATCCTAGGGTTCTGAAATTTTGTATGCAGACTCCTATAGGGGTCCCCTAAGGTGTAAGTGATTTTCAGGTCAGTCTGACATCTACTTCCTGTTTAACGACTTAGTCATTTTTTCTCCCATAGAACACATTATTATTGGAGTTATGCCCCTTCAACAATATAACGTTCAACGGGCGGGGGACCTGGAATCTGTTCTTGTATTATTTTGTTAGTGTTACGAAGTGAAGGGTTCAACCCACATGGTGTTGGAGGGACTGAAAAGAGCGCCTTGTTTCTTAAAAAACCATGTACAAGTTAAAGAACTGGTGACAGATCGATACACGATGGTGAATAAATTCATGAGAGAGCAACACCCAGACAAAGTTGGAGCTTCCCGAATCCTCTTTATCATCTTGTATAAGCAAAGAGAGGAGATATGGACCATGGACATATGATCAATGCAAGCAACAAATTAAACAAGTTTTTGAAGATTTAGATGTTAAACTTCACTCATACATTCTTTCCAAGGAATCAGACTGCACTAATGTCAAGACACAAACAGGCAAAAAAATTAATCATCTTTGGCTTAATAATACTAACTGGTGGTTTTGTTTTGCAGAAAACCAAGGAATGTTCTGCTTACTCTGCAAAAAACACCAAATGAAACATCCACAGAATCAACGTGAAGTTTTTGCAACTACACCAAGTGTCAGGTTTAAAATCGATTTATAGATAAATCATCCGAACCCACTAAAAATCTATAGAGCTATATTGATCGGTGTTTCTGCATGTGTTCTGGTATTTATACCTTGGGACTGGCGTCATCAGTGGCTATCCGAAAGATTTTGATATGCAATGCTTGTAAAAAAGAAAAAGCCAGACGAAAACTTGTATGTGAATGATGTAAACGGAGGGACGGAATCAAAAGAGCTAGACAAAGAAAAGAGCCAGAAAACAAACCACAAACTTCTGGTCCGGCCTTTCTTTCTATGGGTGAACAAAAATTTCAGAATCCAAATAGTAATCTGTCAGTGGCTCTCATTCTTCGTCACATAGGCATTCAAGCGGAGGTACAGCGATATAGATCCGAAAATAGCGTATCTTGGACTTTTGTTTGTTGTGATGGGCGACCACATAGTCTTTTTCATATAGTGGATGTATAGTATATCCAGTATAGTATATATATAGTGATGAATATCGTGGCGGGGTATCATTCAATGTCCCAATGGATGTACTATTCGACCATGAGATTCTCTGTTTTTGTATTGGCTACCTGTCGTTTGTGTGGCCAATTTGACAATTCCCGCCATTTGAAAAACACGAGTTTAAAAAGTATATTTATAATGTCCTCGTGTACATCCACAGTGTGCACATCAAGATTAGCCTTAGTCAAAAATTTACATAGCTAAACAATGTTGTAAACCTTCTTATGACCGTTATCCGCCATCTTGAATATGGCGGCCATATTTTATTTTATTTTTGAAAGTGGGTCTACAGCTTAAAATCATCAACAGATATATACTTAGTAACTTATTCCCAAAGTTTAATTCTTTCTTCATTCAACTACCCCGGAATAAATTTTTCGTCTCCATGCAATCAAAAACAGAATATTGACTAGCTATACCCGTGACATCGCTGATTGGGCGGATTCCGGTAGATAGGGCAAATCTAGAAGCGGAGGAGAGATATTTAAAACAAGAGGCTCCCAGGAGCCTGAATCGCTCACCTGAACTACACAGATACATATATTTTGTAGATATTATTATGCTTAATCATATGCGATTTAAATTTCTGAAATATCTTGGTTAGGTTTCAAGATATTGGGCTTAATAAGTGCAAAAGTTGGAAAAAAATACGAAAAAGGGCAATAAATCACACATCAGCAGTCAGATATTTTCCGAAATTTAAGGACAGGTAGATCTTTATATGCTGATCACTTTTGATTCTTGCACAAACCATTTTTGAGTTACAGTATTAGCAAAAAAATGAAATCCCCTCTTATTGGCCCTATGTTCTATTTTTAGCCATGGCGACCATGTTTTTTGACGAATCAAAAATCTAAACCATAGAGATGTAGCATATAAGCTATTTAACGAGTGTGCCAAGTTAAAATGCAGTTGGTCTAACGATGTCAGACAAGTTTATCTATGAAATTCAGGGAAAAAGTAATGACAAATTGTAAATTTTGTTGATTTCAGGACAATAAATCCTATAGGAAATGGTCCTACAGCTTTGACCTAAATACAAGAAGTGTAGATCTTGATGTGCTTAATCATATGCAATTTACATTTTTGAAATATCTTGTATAGTTTTCAAGATATATGGCTAAACAAGTGAAAAAGGACCAGGGATGATAAGGCCTATTGTTGGCCTCAAAATATGGCTGAAAATTAAAAGCTCTAGTATTCTACATTCACTGTGTTATTGTCTTAGGCAAGGGTTAGGGACATATTAAACAATGAAAATTATTTCAATCCATTTAATCTATATATAGAAAATGGCATTAAAAGTTGGAAGATTTTCAACATTTGGTGAAAATTAGCGGTTTTTACATTATTTTCATGCTTATTTTGTTTTCATTAGTAGTGTGTACAGCCATGTACCAAATAGATACTTTGGGAAAATGTTTTTCAGGACCAACTTAATTTGTTACCAAAAGAATTTTGTGGTACATGGGTGTTGCGGTCACTTCCCAGAGCAAAAATTATTAAAAATATGCTAAAAAAACAGCCAATTTGGTAAATTTTGTGCAATTTGTTCAATTTTGACGTCATTATGACGTCTTCCCCGTGCTTCAGTTGTATGCTCTTATATATTTTCGAGTACTGGAATATGTGTTGGAAAGACACAGTTTACACATTTCCAAAATGTGACAACGTTCGGTTATTTCTTTAAAATTTGATACATTTATCTGTTTGGTCATTGTTGTAATATTTTTTGGCTTCTGTTTTTGTTTTATCAATTCTAATATTCTACCGGTTTTCCAAGTTTTCTACTCCTAGCGTGTCTGATGAAGGTTAATCCAGAAAAGCGCTTCACACGCAGTGAAATTTTGTATATTGATCAAAATCATTTCAATATGTGGATCGTGTCTTTCTAACACATATTCCATATTCTTTCGTTTTTAATATTATTTCAGAGTTTGGCTTTAGTGCCGTGTGGAGGTCGTAGAAAGCTTCCCCGTGCTTCAGTTGTATGCTCTTAAATATTTTCGAGTACTGGAATATGTGTTGGAAAGACACAGTTTACACATTTCCAAAATGTGACAACGTTCGGTTATTTCTTTAAAATTTGATACATTTATCTGTTTGGTCATTGTTGTAATATTTTTTGGCTTCTGTTTTTGTTTTATCAATTCTAATATTCTACCGGTTTTCCAAGTTTTCTACTCCTAGCGTGTCTGATGAAGGTTAATCCAGAAAAGCGCTTCACACGCAGTGAAATTTTGTATATTGATCAAAATCATTTCAATATGTGGATCGTGTCTTTCTAACACATATTCCATATTCTTTCGTTTTTAATATTATTTCAGAGTTTGGCTTTAGTGCCGTGTGGAGGTCGTAGAAAGCTTCCCCGTGCTTCAGTTGTATGCTCTTATATATTTTCGAGTACTGGAATATGTGTTGGAAAGACACAGTTTACACATTTCCAAAATGTGACAACGTTCGGTTATTTCTTTAAAATTTGATACATTTATCTGTTTGGTCATTGTTGTAATATTTTTTGGCTTCTGTTTTTGTTTTATCAATTCTAATATTCTACCGGTTTTCCAAGTTTTCTACTCCTAGCGTGTCTGATGAAGGTTAATCCAGAAAAGCGCTTCACACGCAGTGAAATTTTGTATATTGATCAAAATCATTTCAATATGTGGATCGTGTCTTTCTAACACATATTCCATATTCTTTCGTTTTTAATATTATTTCAGAGTTTGGCTTTAGTGCCGTGTGGAGGTCGTAGAAAGCTTCCCCGTGCTTCAGTTGTATGCTCTTAAATATTTTCGAGTACTGGAATATGTGTTGGAAAGACACAGTTTACACATTTCCAAAATGTGATAACGTTCGGTTATTTCTTTAAAATTTGATACATTTATCTGTTTGGTCATTGTTGTAATATTTTTTGGCTTCTGTTTTTGTTTTATCAATTCTAATATTCTACCGGTTTTCCAAGTTTTCTACTCCTAGCGTGTCTGATGAAGGTTAATCCAGAAAAGCGCTTCACACGCAGTGAAATTTTGTATATTGATCAAAATCATTTCAATATGTGGATCGTGTCTTTCTAACACATATTCCATATTCTTTCGTTTTTAATATTATTTCAGAGTTTGGCTTTAGTGCCGTGTGGAGGTCGTAGAAAGCTTCCCCGTGCTTCAGTTGTATGCTCTTATATATTTTCGAGTACTGGAATATGTGTTGGAAAGACACAGTTTACACATTTCCAAAATGTGACAACGTTCGGTTATTTCTTTAAAATTTGATACATTTATCTGTTTGGTCATTGTTGTAATATTTTTTGGCTTCTGTTTTTGTTTTATCAATTCTAATATTCTACCGGTTTTCCAAGTTTTCTACTCCTAGCGTGTCTGATGAAGGTTAATCCAGAAAAGCGCTTCACACGCAGTGAAATTTTGTATATTGATCAAAATCATTTCAATATGTGGATCGTGTCTTTCTAACACATATTCCATATTCTTTCGTTTTTAATATTATTTCAGAGTTTGGCTTTAGTGCCGTGTGGAGGTCGTAGAAAGCTTCCCCGTGCTTCAGTTGTATGCTCTTATATATTTTCGAGTACTGGAATATGTGTTGGAAAGACACAGTTTACACATTTCCAAAATGTGACAACGTTCGGTTATTTCTTTAAAATTTGATACATTTATCTGTTTGGTCATTGTTGTAATATTTTTTGGCTTCTGTTTTTGTTTTATCAATTCTAATATTCTACCGGTTTTCCAAGTTTTCTACTCCTAGCGTGTCTGATGAAGGTTAATCCAGAAAAGCGCTTCACACGCAGTGAAATTTTGTATATTGATCAAAATCATTTCAATATGTGGATCGTGTCTTTCTAACACATAGTGGGCCAACGTGTGTGGAGAGTGCCACGCTTCATGCACGTAAAAGACCCCTTTGTGGACCGCCCAGTAGTGCACCACATAGGCTAAATTTTCCGCCCCTACCCATCTCTCCCCTTTTCCTGTGGTTCTTCAAAATTTACCGTTCCTTTGTTTCCCACCCCATCCCCATATTTCATTTATCATCATCATTTCATGTTCATTTTATCATCCTTTTCATGTTCATCGCCTGTAAATAACCTATATAGCGTTGCACGGGCGTAAAACACCAACTCACTCACTCACTCACTAACACATATTCCATATTCTTTCGTTTTTAATATTATTTCAGAGTTTGGCTTTAGTGCCGTGTGGAGGTCGTAGAAAGCTTCCTCGTGCTTCAGTTGTATGCTCTTATATATTTTCGAGTACTGGAATATGTGTTGGAAAGACACAGTTTACACATTTCCAAAATGTGACAACGTTCGGTTATTTCTTTAAAATTTGATACATTTATCTGTTTGGTCATTGTTGTAATATTTTTTGGCTTCTGTTTTTGTTTTATCAATTCTAATATTCTACCGGTTTTCCAAGTTTTCTACTCCTAGCGTGTCTGATGAAGGTTAATCCAGAAAAGCGCTTCACACGCAGTGAAATTTTGTATATTGATCAAAATCATTTCAATATGTGGATCGTGTCTTTCTAACACATATTCCATATTCTTTCGTTTTTAATATTATTTCAGAGTTTCGCTTTAGTGCCGTGTGGAGGTCGTAGAAAGCTTCCCCGTGCTTCAGTTGTATGCTCTTATATATTTTCGAGTACTGGAATATGTGTTGGAAAGACACAGTTTACACATTTCCAAAATGTGATAACGTTCGGTTATTTCTTTAAAATTTGATACATTTATCTGTTTGGTCATTGTTGTAATATTTTTTGGCTTCTGTTTTTGTTTTATCAATTCTAATATTCTACCGGTTTTCCAAGTTTTCTACTCCTAGCGTGTCTGATGAAGGTTAATCCAGAAAAGCGCTTCACACGCAGTGAAATTTTGTATATTGATCAAAATCATTTCAATATGTGGATCGTGTCTTTCTAACACATATTCCATATTCTTTCGTTTTTAACAGTATGGTCAAAAATATTAAATTGTCAATGAAGCATTAAAGTACTGACATTTAACTACGTCTTGTCACAATTTTTGCTTGAGTTCAAACAAAAATAATTTTTGGGCCAAAAATGGCCCTTATCAACCCTAGTCCTTTTGAAAAAAATCCATATTATACGTCGGGCTTTCCACTAGTTGTCTTGCTATTAAAAATGTTTATTATAGTTACATATATTTATTTATCCTGATTGGGTAAAATATATTTATTTATCCTGATTGGGTAACAAGCTTCATCCAGCTAGTAGTTTGCGAGTGCGGCTTTTGTAATGACACCCATTGAGCCTACTCTAATCGAATTCTACAAAAAGGGTCTTTTGCGTGCATGGGATATTTGCTCACCACAAACACAGGACAACATTTTTCCGTCCCTTCCGAAGGACTAGCTAAGTTTCTTGAGACCATCCTCGAAAATGTATCAAGAGAAAATAGGTTTATGATTTTTTTCTCCCTGACGAGGATCGAATCACGAACCTGGTGTTAGTAACCCGACGTGTTTACCACTAAACCACCGGCCTTCTGATTAATATAAAAAGCCAACAAGTCATTACCTTGTCATATTAAAAATAATCAAAGTTCAGATAAATGTTGTAATAAAATGATTTCCGGAATAAAATAGACGTTCAACAAACAATCAAACAAATATGTGGTTACATTTTAGCATCATTGCTATGTTCCTAACGTATTTCATGCTACTCGACTGAGCATATGGAGAATATACTTTGTACTTAAATTCGTGGGTATCAATTTCGTGTGTATATTTCCGTGTTTAGAAAAAAAGTTCTCCCGTGCGGGGCCCGGGAGGCGAATAGGCCCGCAGCAGCGCTAAGCTTGTCGGTAAAAGTCCACTAAAGAGCGCTCAGAAACCTGACATCGGGGTCAGGCCGCTTTGCCCACAAAGCGACTGAGATGTGTGCCCCAGGTGGTTGAATGGGGCAGCCCTGACATCGAGAGATGCGGGGTCGTCAGGCGATAATGCGGAAAACCTGACCGCAAACCATAGTGGTGCACCGTGTTGGGGAAAAATGTCACGTTCCTCGCACGTTAAAGAACCCTGCTGCAGGTCTCTGTAAGAGTAGGACCCGTAGGATCCCCATGTTGGAGGCAAAATTTCCCGTCCCTACCCATCACTCCTTTTTGCAGTGGCAGTCAAAACTCTCCTACCCAATTGGCCTTGTGTCCCTAATTCCTCCACTTCATTATCATTTCATGTTCATTGTATCACCATTTTCATCTCCCGGATATAGCCGAAATCGTGCTGCTTGGGAGATAAGCAATAACTAACTAACTAAAGAAAAAAAGTTCTCCACTAAATGCCATGTTAAATTCTGTTAGTCGAGACTTTAATTTCGTGGTTTATGCCTGACTGATGAAAAGTACGAAAACTGGTACCCCGAACATTAATATTTTTTCCCAATTAATTAAGTATTTTTTATTGCAGAAGCTGATAACTTAGAAGATTATGTAGAAGCTCAAAGTGGTGAGTAAACTTAAGGGGTTCCTCATGGGGGTATCTGGTAAATTTGGCTATTGTTGATTATCTTCTGTACATTCACGTCATGAAAAATAATATTCAAAGAGTGGTAATTAAGTGATCAAGGGTGCTGGATTAGTAAAGTTACTCTAATATGACACTTTTAATTTAAGCGGCCCAGTAATCAGGTTTCAAGAAACCCAAGAAGAGGCTCATTTAAAGTAAGATCGTAGGCCCTGTGGTGGATCGTACTCCCGTAATATCTTGAATAACATTTGAATTGTGATAGGTTATAGTGCTGGAAACTCTGACGTCTGTCTATCCCAAATGTTGTAAGAATGAGGCATTATATATCTCGGCATATTCTTGTTAATAAAAGAGACTTACTCTTATTTTTTTCTTCTTTTTTGTTTCAAAAGACCGTGATGTTAATTAAGGTCTTTCCCTTCCACAGAAGGAAAGACCTTACCGTATTTCTTATGATTATTATTATTATTATTTTTTTTTTCCGCCACAAAAAAAAAAAAAAAGAAATACTTAACGTAACATTACGAAACTTCATACCATTAACCGACACTATAAGGGCATGACTTGAGTAACCCTGCGAAACTGATCTATTTTTAGTAACGGAGTTATCTGCCCGTAACCCAAAAACCTTGTTTGCAGATTAACTCAATAACCGAAACCGTTATCAAAAATTTGAAGCGGGGAAAATGTTGCTAGACTCATGGTCATGATTCGTCACGCAAAAAATTTTTTTTCGATCAACTTCCTGGTTACGCGTTTTTGACTCGAAAAGTGTCGCGACTCGTCAAAATTTTTTTTCTTCAAAACGGTTAGTCCTAGAGACTTGGGACCTTCACCAATCATCCTAGGTGACATATGTTACATCTAAAAATGTCAAGGTCAAAGGTCAAATCTCAAGGTCAGAGGTCATGGTACACCTTGTTTGCAGTATAGCTTAAAAACCATACAAAATTGAAGCAGACATGTAATAGGGAAAATACTCGTCTCATTAAGACCTTTATTTGATATAAAGGGTCGAACACTGTACGACAAACCGTTTTCGAGTTATGGCCCTTAACGCGTTTCGGCTTATCTGTTTTTGGCTTATAACTTTTAAACCGTCAGAGATAATATAGTAAACATATGGGTTTTTTGTGACCGTTATTATATGTCCTTCAATTTAAGACCAAAGTCAAATGGTTATGGGCAGCCATTTTAAAAATGGCCGACACCGTAAACAGTTTTTATGAAATAACACTTAAACCGTACGGAATTGAAGCGGACAATACATGAAAAAAATGTTCGCCATGTCGAAATCTACAAAAAATGTTTCAGGTGCGAAACCGTCAAACTTGTCGTTTTTGACTTATCGCCCTTGATTCTTATTTTTAAAATGATTTTTTGTTTATAACTTTTAAATATAAAAGATGATGAATGAAACATAGGGTTCATTTGAAAGAGGATTAAATTACCTACAATTTGAACCCAAACAGTACATGATTCGGTTTAACGGTTTCAAAATGGCGGCCAAAACAAGTTTCGCGAAACACGTTTTTTGACAATAACTTGAAAACCATAACAGATAGTATAGTAAACATGTATACTTAAATGAATCAGTATATAAAGAGGTACAATTTGAGTCCAAGGTCAAAGGTCATAGGTCAAGGTCATTTCCTAGCAACAAGGTAACATTAATGAAAAATCCATAGCAACCATATATATTCTAAACCAAGACTACTTTTTGAGTTTAGGGTTAAGTTTTTTCAACCGGAAGTAACCCCTAGTCCATAGCAACGGTCATAAAAGTCCTTAGCAACCATACTTTTTTCTGACTCTAGGTCCCCTGCTCTTCATTCTGGAGCCTATATCACAATAATTGGCAACATCTTGTCATAAACAAAGTGACTCAAATGTCTTTTGTACTTGTAAAAAATACCTTAACAAAACATAACACAGGGAAAGACCTCACATTTGTTCTCTGAACAAATGACTTTTTAATTAAAATTGTTTTGTTTGTTTTCTTTACTTTATGCAAGTTCCTTTTATTGTAATTTAGACGCATAGTTTTTGTTTTGAGTTTACAAAATAGAAGTTAAAAGTAAAACTTTTCATTCCAAAATTACTTAAAAAGACTTTTATTATTAGGTTTAGTGATTGTATTTTTCTACCCAACCCAAGAGCCAGAAATCTGTTACACAGATATGCATTAGGAGGGGAAATGGTTCGTGGAAAGTCCAATAAAATTCTGATCTCTGAGGAAATGACAGAATTGTTTAGGCTGCAGCATTGTTTGTCTTCACAAAGTCTGTCGATGATGGATCAATGAGATTGCCTTCTTCACTTTGACATTTTGTCACGTCAATTGCATCATCATCTCATGTGTGATATATACATCCTAATGAAGTGGTGTGCAGCCTGATGAAAGACTAAATTTCTGGGTGTAGAATAAAAGAAGATCTAGAGATATGGCAACAACGGACCCACAGCATTCCGATTTTATTTGAAGTTCTGGAACAATGCAGTGACCCACAAGCTCCCTCTATTAGGGGAACTGTTGGACATATCACTGTATCTATTCCAGAACTCTCAAAGTCTTGATTTTGCGGGAATGCCAATAAATGCTGATGAGATGGCTTTTTTCCAACACTGTCACCGTATAGACCAAGATGAGTGTATCCCATGGATACTAACAGAGCAAATCCTGAATCCTGCTATATAAGTCCTAAATATAAAGGACATCCATCTCTATTACCAGGAGTATTTACAGTGTGTTGTCCTCATGGTAAATAGAATTATATACTAGTATGTGAAATATAGTGCAGGACACAGATTTATAGATAGGAACAAGCTTTTTACTGTGCTTGCAAAGCCAAACACAATTGTCGACTCATGGAACATTTTGGCAAGATTTTTATCAAATGTAAAGTAAAAGGATTTTAATGTCATAGCCTTAGTTGCTGCTGTTTAAAACACATAAATAATTTCATGGCGTAAATACTAATGTCATGAATTTACCAAACTGGTGATTTTCAATATCTGCATACATTGTCAGCCAATATAAAAAGGTTTATCAAACCAATAATAACGCAGAACCTTACTTGTCATTGAAATTCAATGGTTATTTAAAAATTCATTAAAAAAATATTAAATTATATTTCCAAATTCTCATTCTCTATATTTTCAGGAGTATGCTATGGATTTAGAGTAATGCAGTCAAATGAATCTCCAAACATTCCATTAATGATATTTAGGACAAGATTTAGGAAAGGTATAACATTAAAATAAATGTTGTATATGAAAAAAAATCATTATTAAAAAAATCACACATGCAAAAAGGCACATGCGAAAACTAATCTGCAGTGGAGTCAGCACTATCAACTTTTTTTTACCAAATTAGTGGTAGTAATGCAATTTAAAATCCTAAGAATGGTATAAGGGTATATATTAAGTACCGGTTTTGCTTAGTATCGTACCTGTGCTGCTTGAAAGGTGATTCTTAATATGCATTCAATTTAAAAAACAAACCAAGAATTCTGAGAATATTGTAAAACAATACATAGTCCCCTACCGGCCTCATATTTCAGTCACTGGTAACAATTTGTCAAAAAAATGAATACCTAAACTTGATTAATTTATTATCTACAAGGAACAATAAAAAATTGTATAATAGAATAATAGAATAGAAAATTGCAATGGATTTTCAAACTTCAAAGGGCCATAACTCCCATAAAAATTGGTGGACCGGCAGGAAACTCAAACTTGATCTGTAACTCATCAAGTTAAAACTCGCATACCAAAAATCAGTTCCTTATCTATAAGCGTTTAGAAAAAAAGTGCGGAAACCTGAAATTTTAGTGAATTTTCACAGTTCAAAGGGACATAACTCCCATAAAAATTTGTGGACCGGCATGAACTCAAACTTGTTTTGTAACTCATCAAGGTAAACTCACATACCATAAATCAGTTCATTATCTATAAGCATTTAGAAAAAAAAGTGCGGAAAACTTAAAATTTAGTAAATTTTCAAAGTTCGAAGGGCCATAACTCCCATAAAAATTTGTGGACCAACACGAAACTTGATCTGTAACTCAATAAGGTAAACTAACATACCAAAAATCAATTCATTATATTTAAGCGTTTAGAAAAAAAAAGTGCGGAAAACTGAGGCGTGACAGACAGACGGACGGACAGAGCGCAAACCTATAGTCCCCTTCGGCTTTCGTTGAAGTGGAGGAAATGGGGACCCAAGGCCAATCGGGTAGGAGAGTTTGACTGCCACTGGAAAAAAAGGAGTGATGGGTAGGGACGGGAAAATTTAGCCTCCTGCATTAGGATTCTACTCTTAACAAAACCTGCAGCATGGTTCTTTGACGTACGAGGAACGTGACATTTTTCCAAACACGGTGCACCACAGTGGTCTTGACTCTCCAGTAGACAGTCTCAAAAAATTTCATTTTTTTATAATGAGGATTTTATAGAACTGATGATTTATGAGAGTTGTGTCACATATTCTTATACCACGCCTAATTATTTCCTTTTTTCATTATTTTAATTTCTAATTTTTCTATGTTTCAGTATTGTTTTATATAATTTGAATTACCTGTCTGTGGATTTTTTTTTTGTCTTCGTTCGTTCCCTGATCTTCAGATTATCTATTTTCCATTTCCCTGTCAGACTGTGGTACTGGCAAACCCCCATCTCTTGTCAGTGCATTTGACACAGAAACAGCTACGCTCTCTGGATGTTGCGACAAAAGGCTGAATTCCTCTAATCTTGATTGTTTTAAAGTATTTTTACACGTAGAGTTCTCTCTGGTCTCTTATGACTTCTCCAGTTTTGTCGAAAAAAGAATGTTCTTTTGGAATGAATGTGTTTATCTACATCATTTGCTTTTGGTAACGAAAGTTGGTTCTTAGCATAATCATAGAAATCATTGGCATTAGATGATGCTACAGCTACTGTTCCTTACTTCAGGGAAAGGAGAAGGCAAGCAACAAGGTACATCCAAAGAAGCATTACCTGTTCCAGTTGAGGATTCTAAGTGTGAGAAATTGAAAGGAATGATCAACCAGCTTACTCATGAAGTTTCAAGGCTTAAAGAAACCAGGTACAATAAACGAGGCAGAGGTGGA
Source organism: Arcuatula senhousia (assembly GCA_963971305.1). NCBI lineage: Eukaryota > Metazoa > Mollusca > Bivalvia > Mytilida > Mytilidae > Arcuatula > Arcuatula senhousia. Next base: position 25,529,909 of record OZ020314.1, on the reverse strand, counting down.
TATAAAGGAAACCGAGGAGGAAGACAAGGTAATTATTATCCACCAAGGTTATGGACAGAATCAACAATATGGTCCAGCAGTATATAACCAAGGAGCACAGGGTCAACAGAATCAGCCTTTTGAACCACCATAACAGTAACGTCATCAGTTCAAGACAAGAACCTCGATGAAGACGATGTGGTCAATATGGTATGGACATCTCCAGTTTGGACGTAGAGTTATCTTAAGACCACCATAAGTCAGATTTAAACGAGAAGAAGCCTACAACGCAAGGCCGATTTTAGGTTTGAAGAACACATCAGGTCCAAAGAGAAAGAACAATCTAGCCATGTCTTTACCACCAGGTTTATTAGGAAGACCTGCAGAATCAAACAGAAGGAAACAGGATACCAGCACCTTTAGATACAGGAACCACTGTTTCAACATTATCAGAGTCATACTACATAATCTCAGCAATATTCTGGACATTGAATTACAGGAGGAACCCAACTCCCTTACTTAAGCCAAGTTGTACCAATCCTCATAGTTACAGATAGCCAGTATAACAAATCAGTTCTTTTGAGTCACCCTTCAATCCAAACAAGATACTTGAATCAAAGAAAATCAGCTTATACACAGATGCTGAATGGATTGAGAAGAAAAAAGATGGAGTTCATGAACACAAAACTGATACAATTGATAGAGACCCATTTGTCAGAGGTCAAAATAAGACGAAGATTTTTGGCATGGCTGAAGTAGCCTGGGACAGGTACAATGCCGAAGAGGCCAAAATTGACGAAATTGAAGTCCAGTCCTTAGTAAAAAACCCTGGAAAAGAAAGGACATACATATAATGAAAAACAAATGAAGACCATTAATAAAGATTCAGTTAGTTAGTTAGTTAGTATTGCTTTACTCCCAAGCAGCACGATTTCGGCTATATCCGGGAGATGAACATGAAAGTAATGATACAATGAACATGAAATGATGATGAAGTGGATGAAAAAGGGACACAAGGCCAATCGGGTAGGAGTTTTTTGACTGCCACTGGAAAAAGGAGTGATGGGTAGGGACGGAAAATTTGCCTCCTGCATGGGGATCCAACGGGTCCTACTCTTACCGAGACCTGCAGCAGGGTTCTTTAACGTGCGAGGAACGTGACATTTTTCCCAACAAGGTGCACCACTATGGTTTGCGGTCAGGTTTTCCGCATTATCGCCTGACAACCCCGCATCTCTCGATGTCAGGGCTGCCCCATTCAACCACCTGTGGCACACATCCCAGTCGCTTTGAGGGCAAAGCGGCCTGACCCCGATGTCAGGTTACTGAGCGCTCTTTAGTGGACTTTTACCGACAAGCTTAGCGCTGCTGCGGGTCCCGCACGGGACAAAAAGGAAAAGAAAAGCCAGATTGACATTGGAAAATGACTTGGCTGAAATGCACAGAGAGTTGAGAAACCTGGCCTCCCGGAACCCGCACGGGTAATAAAAATTCAGAGAGGGTTAACCGGGCACTTAGTGACATTAAGTTACAGGTTAAAAGAATTCAGTGAGTGAGTGAGTGAGTGAGTTGGTGTTTTACGCCCGTGCAACGCTATATAGGTTATTTACAGGCAATGAACATGAAAAGGATGATACAATGAACATGAAATGATGATGATATGTGAAATATGGGATGGGGTGTGAAACACAGGGACGGCAAATTTTGAAGAACCACAGGAAAAGGGGAGAAGTGGGTAGGGGCGGAAAATTTAGCCTATGTGGTGCACTACTTTGCGGTCCACAAAGGGGTCTTTTGCGTGCATGAAGCGTGGCATTCTCCACACACGTTGGCCCACTATGGTCGGCGGTCAGGGTTTCCGTATTATAGACCTGACAACCCCCGCGGACGAGGGCTACCCTATTCGGCCACCTAGGGTACACACTTGGTCGCTCTGTGGGCTGAGCACTGACCCGACGTCAGAATCCCAAGACCCTTAGTCGCCTCTTACGACAAGCTAGGCTCTGCTGCGGGCCTATTCGCCACCCGGGCCCCGCACGGGTAAAAGAATTCAGGAAACGAAAGACAATAAAGAATTGGAAAAAAAAAAAGAAAAGAGTTAGTTAGTTAGTTACTTAGTTATTGTTTTACTCCCAAGCAGCACGATTTCGGCTATATCCGGGAGATGAACATGAAAATGGTGATACAATGAACATGAAATGATAATGAAGTGGAGGAAATGGGGACACAAGGCCAATCGGGTAGGAGAGTTTTGACTGCCACTGGAAAAAGGAGTGATGGGTAGGGACGGGAAATTTAGCCTCCTGCATGGAGATCCTACGGGTCCTACTCTTACCGAGACCTAAACGTGCGAGGAACGTGACATTTTTCCCAACACGGAGCACGTCAGGTTTTCCGCATTATCGCCTGACGACCCCGCATCTCTCGATGTCAGTGCTGCCCCATTCAACCACCTGTGGCACACATCCCAGTCGCTTTGTGAGCAAAGCGGCCTGACCCGATGTCAGGTTTCTGAGCGCTCTTTAGTGGACTTTTACCGACAAGCTTGACGCTGCTGCGGACCTATTCGCCTCCCGGGCCCCGCACGGGACAAAAAGGAAAAGAAAAGCCAGATTGACATTGGAAAATGACTTGGCTGAAATGCACAGAGAGTTGAGAAAGCAACAGGTGCGTTACAGAAGGTATGTGGTGTCCGGATTGTGCAGCTTCAAGCAATTATTAGGCAATTGAAGACTGATGAGCCCTGTAATGATGTGACAGAAGTAGAGTGAGTGAGTGAGTTGGTGTTTTACGCCCGTGCAACGCTATATAGGTTATTTACAGGCGATGAAACATGAAATTGGTGATAAAATGAACATGAAATGATGATGATTAATGAAATATGGGGTGGGGTGGGACACAAAGGACCGGTTAATTTTGAAGAACCACAGGAAAACGGGAGAGGTGGGTAGGGGCAGAAAATTTAGCCTATGTGGTGCACTACTTGGCGGTCCACAAAGGGGTCTTTTACGTGCATGAAGCGTGGCACTCTCCACACACGTTGGCCCACTATGGTCGGCGGTCAGGGTTTCCGTAATATAGACCTGACAACCCCCGCGGACGAGGGCCACCCTATTCAGCCACCTAGGGTACACACTTGGTCGCTCTGTGGGCTGAGCACTGACCCGACGTCAGAATCCCAAGACCCTTAGTCGCCTCTTACGAAAAGCTAGGCTCTGCTGCGGGCCTATTCGCCACCCGGGCCCCGCACGGGACGACAGAAGTAGACTCTGACAGTGAAATCATCAGTGAAATAAAATGTCCTGTAGAGAGCCGACAACGACATGGCCATAAAATTTTGCGGTCGTATAAAAAGAAAGATAGTACCGGTATCCTATTTATCATTTATAATATTGTGGATAAAAGCCTAATGCAAATTATAGGTGTCGGTGCTACACTGGATGGAAAAGTATGCTGTAACTCAGACACTGAAATAGAAATAAAGTGCTCGTAGAGTGTCCGTGGCATGAAAGTGGAAGAGGCTTTGAATATCTTGACTTTTTAAACAAAGACAGGGGATACGTACTGCATTAATGAATCGCGTGAATTCTTTTACCAAGTGCTTTCAATTTTCAATTTCAGCACCGTATCGGGAATTTATAGTATATTCCAAAGAAGACTTTGCTTGTGACTTTTATTAGTCAAAGGGGGTTCTGGTATAAAATGTAGTAGAGTACAAACTGATAGACGAAAAGAAAGTCTAGAACAGGAGGAGCAAATTAGCCCAAAGAAAAAAGACAAATGTTCTGCACCTTCAGAGTAGCTACAATAATGTAGCTCCTTTGACATCTTTGATTAGGCAGAGCTACAATGCGGTCCCATTACTCGTAATGGAGCAAATCGAATACTCAAACAAAGTTTCAAGATGGTTCGAAAATACCAATAAAACTCTGAATAACATTGAGGCTTGTTTAGGGTATATTGGGATATGGGATATTCACACAATTTTTTCATGGAATACGGGATATTTGAGGCAAAACTTACTTCAAGGCCATTTTATTTACAGGGATATGAGATACTGTAAAAACACTTTTTATACGACCGCAAAATTTTTGCGATCGTATAATGTTATGGCGATGTCGTCGTCGTCGTCTGGGGACATTTGGTTTCCGTGCGATAACTTGAGTAAATATTAACCAATTGCTATGAAATTTTGATATGATATTTGTAACCACTAGAGGAAGGTTCCTATTGTATTTGGGGTTGGTGGCCCCTACCGATTTAGAAAAAAGGGCCAAAAGGGGCTAAAACGGGTGTATTGTCAAAGCTGTTGTAGAATGTTAATTATTCATTCGATTTTGAATATTCTTTTTTTATTAAATTCCTCATTAAATTCTGTCAACTAAATGTGTCAATGGTTTTGATGCATATTGTACCGTTATGATGCTACAGGGGGCCCAAAGATGGGCCACGCCCAAAAAATCAACTTTTTTATTTCTGGTCCAATTTTCAAAATCTTTTTTTTTCATTGGAATCCTTGTGAAAATTCCTGCCTGCGTTTTTCAATCAGATTTGCAATATCTCTTACCATTTTTGAGATATTAGGGGTCGAAGGGCCAAAAAACGCCATTTTTTAAAGGTGGTAAAGGCAAATGGTTTTACACAAGAAATTTAGCTGTAGTGGGCCAGCCATTTTTTATGAAGTTTTAATATGATGATAATATCTACTAGAGGAAACTTTTTATTGCATTTGGGGTGTGTGGCCCTTGTTATTTTTAAGAAAAAAGGGCCGAAAGGGGCTTGAACGGGTCAAACTGTAAATGAATATTGAAATAAGATTTTTTTCTATTAGATGTTAATGAAATTATATATGTGTCAAATATGCATTTTAGATTAAACTACAGGATGCATGTGTCAAAAAGCTTTGTAAGTCCACCATGGGCTGCATGTGACCAAAGCAATAGACTATCCATATTTGGCCTCCAATGCGCAGGGTTCAAATTGTTGCGGTCGTATCATGCTGCGCTCGGCGTAGCTTTTTATTGGGATATGGGATATTTGATGAAAAACTTACGGGGGTATGGGATATAAATACCCCCTAAATACCCCCCTAAACAAGCCCCACCATTGAGTTACTACAAATTTTGGTCGGAAGTCACAAGTTTGTTAGAAAGAATTACATTTTCAAAATTCTGATCCTGAACTTCATTATAAAGTTCAGGATCACTATTAAATTCTATAAAACTGCGCTAAATGTCGGAAAATTTAAACTGAATTCGTCATTAAATACTATTAGCGATACTTTAAGACGAAATTTGACGTCTAATTGATTGAGTTGCACCCGGTGTGATTTCGCTTTCGGCGTTGCTATAATGTAGCTCCTTTGTCATCTTTGATTGGGCGGAGCTACAATGCGGACCCATTACTCGTAATGGAGCAAATCGAATTAACTCAAACAAAGCTTAAAGATGGTTCGAAAATACCAATAACACTGAATAACATTAAGATAATACAATTTTTTGTCGAAAGTCATTGGTAAATAATAATTTGTAAGAAAACCAACATTTTCAAAATTATGATCCTGAACTTTATTTTCGGATCAAGATCCTTCAAAAATTGACATTTTCACGAAAATCTTTTAAACTGTGCTAAATGTCGGAAAATTTAAACTGAATTCGTCATTACAATACTATAAGAGATATTTTAATACCAAATTTGATATCTAATGAATTGAATTGCGCCCGGTGTGATTTCACTTTCGGCGTTGAAATTCGATTTGCTCCATTACGAGTAATGGGTCCGCATTGTAGCTCCGCCCAATCAAAGATGTTACAAAGGAGCTAACAGTTCCCAGGAACAAGTTCAGGATCAAAGTAATCATTATCACAGAAGACCATGCTGACAACAAAATACCAGTAAAGCAATCTCAATCTATAACCAAGAAGATCCCTAATCTCTATCATGATGTACAACAGCTTCTTCTGGAACCTTATGTTTACAAAATTTAAGAAAGAAAGAAAGAAATATTTATTGAAAGAAAGCTCATAAATGAACATGTATATAAAAGTTACAAAGATATACAAGGACAACAAAATAAGAAACAATACAATAATAAAATATTAATCCATAAGATTAAGTTTGGGTTCCAAGGGGGACAACTCCAGTATAGTATGCCCAATAAAAATGATAAAATATGACTAGAAATACAAACAGTTACATAGCAGCATAACAGTCGTGACAGTAAAGTACATTTGTACACAAAAATTAAGCAATTTGTTAGTTTGTATTTCTCAGTAAAGAGCAATTGTTTATAAATTTTGCAACATTTTTACAAACTAAAGAATCTTCATTACTAAGTAGCCATAAGAATTTTGATTCTGTGCTTGAAAGGACTGTGACATTATTATTAAAACATTTATCTAGAAGTTCTTTTCTGCTATCGTTAAATTTTGGACAAACAAGGAGAAAGTGTTTTTCATCCTCAATAAGGTTCAAATTACAGTTTTTGCAAATTCTATTTTCTACCTCAGTTTTTGGTGTAGTATATCTACCAGTTTCTATATGAAGTTTATGGCTACTAGTTCGAAATCTAGACAAACTTACTCTGTCCATAACAGATTTTACTAATGAAAGGTATTTTTCAAAACCAAAGGCTCTTTTAAATATTTTGTAAGACCTTAATTTATCACTTTTATCTAAGTTTTGAAGCCAATTTATATGGTACATAGTTTGCAATTTCCTTTTAATATCTGACAACATTTTGCCCTTGATTGCTCTTTCAGTATTAAAAAAAATATTCATAACCAAGTTTCTCTAAAATGAGTTTTACACAACCAAGCCAGCATTGTTGGCTATTTTTTACCATAGAAATATTTTCATTTAAAGCTTCATTTAGTAATTTAAGTTTTAATGATAATAAAATACACATGTCAAACGAGAAATATGTGTTATTTTTCACTAGGATTAAATTTTAAATTAGGGGGATAAAGAGAAACTGTGAGAAACCGTTTAACACCAGAAATCATCATAAGCAACTTTGATGAACTGAAGCTCATTCTCAATAAATATTATCTGATGAATCAAAATTTGGAATGTAGATGAGACAGGAATATCTCTTGATCACTCACCACCCAAAGTCCTCTCAAGATATGGAACTCAGCCACACTCTATAACATTTTGAAGGTCAAGTACAACAACACTTGTTCCAGCAGTCAGTGCCTAATGTCAGACCTTGCCACCATACATAATTTATAAAGGCCAAAGGTCCCGTGCGGGGCCCGGGAGGCGAATAGGCCCGCAGTAGCGCTAACCTTGTCGGTAAAAGTCCACTAAAGAGCGCTCAGAATCCCGACATCGGGGTCAGGCCGCTTTGCCCACAAAGCGACTGGGACGTGTGCCCCAGGTGGTTGAATGGGGCAGCTCTGACATCGAGAGATGCGGGGTCGTCAGGCGATAATGCGGAAAACCTGATCGCAAACCATAGTGGTGCACCGTGTTGGGAAAAATGTCACGTTCCTCGCACGTTATAGAACCCTGCTGCAGGTCTCGGTAAGAGTAGGACCCGTAGGATCCCCATGCAGGAGGCAAAATTTCCCGTCCCTACCCATCACTCCTTTTTCCAGTGGCAGTCAAAACTATCCTACCCGATTGGCCTTGTGTCCCCATTTCCTCCACTTCATCATCATTTCATGTTCATTGTATCACCATTTTCATGTTCATCTCCCGGATATAGCCGAAATCGTGCTGCTTGGGAGTAAAGCAATTACTAACTAACTAAAGGCCAAAGATTAACTGCAGAATTGGTTTCCAATGGGATGGATGGAACAAAGTACAACACATCAAGTAATGGCTGGGTCACAACAGAAATATTAATTGATTTCTTCAAGAACCACTCCCTTGCCATATCACTGAAAGACCCCTGATACTTCTTTATTATGGCCATGCGACACACATTACAACAGAGATAATTGAAATAGCAAAGAATGTCTGATGTCCATTTGTTTGTTCTGCCACCCCATAGTAGCCATGCATCACAATCACTTGATTTTTTCTATATTTGATCCCTTCAAGAAGTATAAGGTCTTTAATACAGGAACCCTGACCGCCAACCAAAGTGGGCCAACGTGTGTGGAGAGTGCCACGCTCCATGCACGTAAAAGACCCCTTTGTGGACCGGACCGCCAAATAGTGCACCACATAGGCTAAATTTTCCGCCCCTACCCACCTCTCACCGGTCTTTTGTTTCCCACCCAACTCCATATTTCATTTATCATCATCATTTCATGTTCATTTTATTTCATCGCATGTAAATAACCTATATATTGTTGCACAGGCCTTAAACACCAACTCGCTCACTCACTCATTCACTTTTGATAATGGTTTTCTCTACAATGTCCTTGATATTTGTGTTTGTTTGGTTACATGCGTCTGTCTTTTCATTACTTTCATGGTTCAAATAATTCTTTGCTACATTATAAAAACTGGTCCCGTGCTGGGCCCGGGAGGCGAATAGGCCCGCAGCAGCGCTAAGCTTGTCGTTAAAAGTCCACTAAAGAGCGCTCAGAAACCTGACATCGGGGTCAGGCCGCTTTACCCACAAAGCGACTGGGATGTGTGCCCCAGGTGGTTGAATCGGGCAGCTCTGACATCGACAGATGCGGGGTCGTCAGGCGATAATGCGGAAAACCTGACTGCAAACCATAGTGGTGCACCGTGTTGGGAAAAATGTCACGTTCCTTGCACGTTAAAGAACCCTGCTGCAGGTCTCGGTAAGAGTAGGACCCGTAGGATCCCCATGCAGGAGGCAAAATTTTCCGTTCCTACCCATCACTCCTTTTTCCAGTGGCAGTCAAAGCTCTCCTACCCGATTGTGTCCCTATTTCTTCCACTTCATCATCATTTCATGTTCATTGTATCACCATTTTCATGTTCATCTCCCTGATATAGCCGAAATCGTGCTGCTTAGGAGTAAAGCAATAACTAACTAACTAACATTATAAAAATTGAAACAAATGTTCATTATATATAGTGTCCCGTGCGGGGCCCGGGTGGCGAATAGGCCCGCAGCAGCGCTTAGCTTGTCGTTAAAAGTCCACTAAAGAGCGCCCAGAAACCTGACATCGGGGTCAGGCCGCTTTACCCACAAAGCGACTGGGATGTGTGCCCCAGGTGGTTGAATCGGGCAGCTCTGACATCGACAGATGCGGGGTCGTCAGGCGATAATGCGGAAAACCTGACTGCAAACCATAGTGGTGCACCGTGTTGGGAAAAATGTCACGTTCTTCGCACGTTAAAGAACCCTGCTGCAGGTCTCGGTAAGAGTAGGACCCGTAGGATCCCCATGCAGGAGGCAAAATTTTCCGTCCCTACCCATCACTCCTTTTTCCAGTGGCAGTCAAAACTCTCCTACCCGATTGTGTCCCTATTTCCTCCACTTCATCATCATTTCATGTTCATTGTATCACCATTTTCATGTTCATCTCCCTGATATAGCCGAAATCGTGCTGCTTAGGAGTAAAGCAATAACTAACTAACTAACATTATAAAAATTGAAACAAATGTTCATTATATATAGTGTCCCGTGCGGGGCCCGGGTGGCGAATAGGCCCGCAGCAGAGCCTAGCTGGTCGTAAGAGGCAACTAAGGGTCTTGGGATTCTGAAGTCGGGTCAGTGCTCAGCCCACAGAGCGACCAAGTGTGTACCCTAGGTGGCTGAATAGGGTGGCCCTCGTCCGCGGGGGTTGTCAGGTCTATAATACGGAAACCCTGACCGCCGACCACAGTGGGCCAACGTGTGTGGAGAATGCCACGCTTCGTAAAAGACCCCTTGGTGGACCGCCAAGTAGTGCACCACATAGGCTAAATTTTCCGCCCCTACCCACTTCTCCCCTTTTCCTGTGGTTCTTCAAAATTTACCGTCCCTGTGTTTCCCACCCCATCCCATATTTCATATATCTTCATCATTTCATTTCATTGTATCCTTTTCATGTTCATCGCCTGTAAATAACCTTTATAGCGTTGCACGGGCGTAAAAAAAACAACTCACTGAGTCACTCATTATATAAAGTTATTACAAGGATAACTTACTTGATTTCTTAGTTTTCTTTTAGTGTCTGCATTCTCCTTCCTTAGTTGGTTGATCTCCCTTTTTAAATTGCTATTTTCTTCATTTAAGTAAATGTAAAGATATAGGTATTCAAAAAAAGCCAATGAATCATAAACTTTGTCTGTTTGTTATAATGCAAAACCTACTTGTTGTGTAGCAATATTCCGTCAGCTCCAGCTTATGGAGTTTACGTATCTCAATTGATTCGTTACTCCAGAGTCTGTTTGTTATAATGAAAAACCTACTTCTGGTGTAGCAATATTCCGTCAGCTCCAGCTTATGGAGTTTACGTATCTCAATTGATTCGTTACTCCAGAGCGTGCGGGACTTACATCGATTTCCTTAGCAGAGCGACACGTCTGACGCAAAAATTGCTCACACAGGGTTATGTTGCTCCTCGGTTGCTGTCTTCACTCAAGAAATTTTATGGAAGACATCATGCACTTATAGACAAATATGGGATTTCGATCTCTCAGATGAGTGCAGATAGAAGCAAAGGTGTACCAAAGGGGTAATCAGTATCATAAAACCGTAAAGACAAAGACAAAACCGGCAGACAAAAATCATCACAACAAAACAAACCACATAACAACATAAAACACAAAAGCACATAACACCAAAACCGCATTCAGCAACGCGAACTCAAGTCGAAACGATGTTGGTTTGTCATAGGGTGTTGTTTTGTCTTCCTTTACTGGATTTGACGCACTGAATGGACTATTGGCAACGCGACGGGTGTGCTATAGCAAGCAGGAACTGCTTACTCTTCCGGAGCACCTGAGTTCACTCTTGTTTCGACTGGAGTTCGCGTTGTTGATTGATATTCAGTTGTTTTGTGTTTCCATGTTTTACGTGTTGTCTGTTTTTGTCCCGTTCTTGTTTGTGTTTACTGGTTTAGTCTCTGCCCTTTCGGACTTTTGACATTCGGATACCCCATTGGTACCTCTGCTTCTTGCATAAAGTAACACTTCATTTTTTTGTGGGAGAGTCTTCAACAGGATATTTACAATGGGTTATTTTTTAAAAGACTGACAAAATAGAGTAATAATATAAATTATTACATATAATTTGATTTTGTGAAATCATATGAAGAAATTCAAAAGAAAATGTTGATGACGCCAACATTTGCTCTATAAGCACTTATACAAAAGTGTTTTAGCCAATCACAAAGATTATTACATATGTATCATGAATAATTTTATGGTCGGTTTAAAAAATTCCATGCAGTCTATTCAACTTGTCAAAGAGTTTTATATTCATCATTTATAAACAATCATGGATAAACTAACTGACGAGATTGTTCGAACCACACAATATAGAAAATGAAAATGAAAGGAGGCAGTATGCTTTGAAAGGATGCTCATTATCTTCATCATTCATACAATCGAAATGTAAAATTAACTTTTATGCTTTTGCTTCTTTCCTGAAGTCTTCTACAGACAAAAGTCCTGTGGCAAGTCTTGGTAAGAGTCTGTGTACAGGCATTTCTTCTCGAACTCCAACAAGAGAAGTAAACAGACCAGCTTTTTCATTGTTTTCATTGGTCGGATATAATCCAGGGTGCCATTGTTGAATGAACAGTTGGTTGAAACAACATGCAGGAAGACAGGAACGGTAAATTGCTTCTCTATATCTTCCACCAAATGTAGCCTAAAATAAAATACATAGCATATAATGCACACGCATAATGTCTTCATAATTATACAACCTAAGTATTCATCATGCATGTTTTTTTTTAAAAATTAGTCCCAACAAAATTAATGTATACAAAATTATCAATTTTATTTTTAGGTGCTTTTGCTTGGAGATTTTCTATCATTGTTTATGTGATGAAACATATTAGCACAAAATATGTTGATAATTTGTAGCTGTAGATTTTCCTTAAATTACCGTATAGTGGGTTATTTTAGCGGGTGTAAAATTTGGCGGTTTGTCGCTCAACATGTATGGCAAAAATTTTGGTGGTTTTTATTTTGGCGGATGGTCAAAACCATAGAAAAAAATTTGACGGTCTAGCAACCCCAAATAACCTCTATTCGTGTATTTTTTTTAAGTAAAATTAAGTATTATTTTCAGTTATAATTCATAAGTTCATTTTTGAATACATGTAAAATAACAATGCACACCAATTCAGTAATTATGGCAGATTTATTTACTGTGTGCCTTGTTTATTGTGCTAATCCCCGTGTAATTAACGTTTTCAATGACAGGTGAACGAGTTGTCGATTTGACAATTAGATCACAATCAGGCCTTTGATCTTTAATCAGGTGAAGAGATGACTCAACTCAAAATAATTTAGAAAATTTGTAGTTTTAATCAAAAAATTTCAAGCATTCTGCGCAAAGTTTTATACAGATTCGCCGTAGGACATTAATTATCTTATTAACTATAACTATTAATTTACAAAATGTTATTGATTAAATATACAATACCAATCGTCTACATTACTTCTAAAATTGTGAAATTTTAGCGGTTTTTATTTTGGCGATTTCAGTCCGACCGCTAAATTACGCAAAATTTGCACCCCACTAAAATAACCCGCTATACGGTAATACATCTATCTGCTATTTTGACATCTAGATAGCTAGGCTTTTATCTATAACGTTAATTTGATTGCATAATAAAGGGTAGTAGTCTTTCTCGAAGATATGAGTTGCTTATGCCACAAACGATACCATCACGGAGTAAAGAGTAATGTAATGCACCATAATTGCAAGTGGATGCTAGCAGTTATAATTCAGTGACATATTTTTCAAAACTCTCATCTTGGTGTTGTTTTCTCATATTGAACATGATACGTCATAACATAATACGTCACAAAATTAAACAAACACTATTTTTAGCTCACCTGACCCCAAAATGCCATTTTTTACCCTTAAAGAGCCATAGCCCCTATAAGGAGTAATCTGACAACTTTGACCTATTAAAGATTTTGATACTGAAGAAGGGCAGTTGCATCAGATTTTCTCTATACTTTTTTTGATTTATGGGCTAATAACCTACTTGGTGGGGGAAGTACCAAAATCTAAATTTCCCAATCTCTTAGAGTTATACCTTTATCATAAATAGTAAAATGCTTTAAAGTTGTTCTTTGCTGACTTTGTTGAACTATCTGAAAGCTCATCAGGGTAACTGCTACAATTTGAAGAAAGAAATTTAACAATCTGGTGATACTCAACTAAATCCATTTTAAATATGACAGATAAAATCTTGCGCTCATACTTATTTGGTAAATGTTTTTCTGCTGAAATTCTATTGTTTTTTTGTAAAGAAATGCAATAAAATATGTAACCGCCTACTTTTTTCTTTTAGATGCAATATTATGGTACTAATATAAGACAGCTAGCACATGTGTTATATAGCTTTATTGCTACAAATCTACTACTTTTAGCCATGATAACAAAACAACAGTATGTAATGAAGACAAGTGTGTGTTCTTGTTGATGAGTTGTTCTAAAGCCATATTATCTATAACTTATCATGCAATAGATTTGTTTGTTTTTGTTTGTTGTTTGTTTTATGTCCAGTCAACAATATTTCAGTCATAATCAGGACAAGAACTAATTGAATAAACAAATTGAATTTTTGACGAAGTATAAAAATATTCGATAAAAACGGAAGTTTAGCGTCCCTTTTCCGGCATGGTGTCATTTTTATTTTACCGATCTTTTGAAAGTTTTTATTAATGCTTGTTTTTAAGGTAAAAAATGCGGTCGATGTATAAGTTTTTTACTTTTAATAAACGGTCAGATTTATGTACTTTCATAGCAAGTATAGCACTATAGAGGATTTAGTGCAGGTTTGAGTCTAATCTAGGCTTGAATTATGGTAAAAATATGTAAATTTTAGTGTTTTATTGTATATTTTGTTTTTGGAGTTATCGGTTTGTAATGAAAAGATCTTATTTTTGCAAGTAACAACTAACTGGAAGATAATCTATGGAATGTAAGGATTTCAACAATGTATGATAAGTGTTTATAAGGTTAAATATAGTTTTAGAATAGTTATTGGAAGAAGCATATGTGCTGCAAAGCTATGAACGTTTCTGACGTTTTACCTACACTGATGGGGGATTTTTGATTCATCGTAAAACATGGCCGTCATGGCTAAAAATAAAACATAGGGGTAACTGCAGTTTTTTAGCTCACCTGGCCAAAGGCCATGTGAGCTTATGTCATGACTATGCGTCCGTCGTCGTCCGTTAACAATTTAAAAAATCTCCTCTGAAACTACTAAATAAATTTGCCTGAAACTTGGCAGGAATGATAAATGGTATGTTGGCTACAAACGATCCTCATTTTAAATTGATCCAATAAAAAAAACATGGCCGCCGTTGCTAAAAATAGACCAGAGGGGTCAGACTACTGTTTTTGGCTTGGCTTATAAATCAAAAAGTATAAGAGATAGATGAAATCCGATGCCACGCTACTGCTTCAGCATCTAAAGCTTTACAAAAGTCTCCATTTGTTTAAAGTTGTCAGATGACCCCTTATAAGGGTTATGGCCCCTTAAAGGTGAAAAATTGCGTTTTTTGCATGTTTTTGGCCTACAGAATGAAAACTGTAGCAGATAGAGATAAGCTGTTGCTTGCTCAAATGTTCAGCTCATTTAGTTCTACAAAAGTCTCCATACGGTCGAAGTTGACCCCTTATAGGGGTTATGGCACCTTACATGTGGAAAATAGTGTTTTTGGCCTATAGAATGAAAACTATTGCTGATAGAGAAAAGATGTTGCTTGCTCAAATGTCCAGCTCATTTAGCTCTACAAAAGTCTCTATAGGACAGAAGTTATCAGATGACCCCTTATAGGAGTTACGGCCCCTAGAATAACTTTTTTTCATGTTTTTTGCCTATGTCGTCTAAACAATTTTAAAAACTTCTCTAAAACTACTGAACCAATTTAACTGAAACTTGGTAGGAATGATAAATGACATGTTGGCTACAAACGATTTTCATTTTAAATTGATTCCATAAAAAAACATGGCCGCCGTTGCTAAAAATAGACCGGGGGGTCAGACTACTGTTTAATAGATGAAATCTGATGCAATGCTACTGCTTCAGCATCTAAGCTCTACAAAAGTCTCCATAGGGTCGAAGTTGTCAGATGACCCCTTATAGGGGTTATAGCCCCTTTAAGTTGAAAAATAGTGTTTTTGGCCTATAGAATGAAAACTATTGCAGATATAGAAAAGCTGTTGTTTGCTTTCCATTCATCTCAGTTAGCTCTACAAAGTCTTCATAGGGTTGACATCAAGACCACGTGAGCGGTTCAGGCTCCTTGGAGCCTCTTTTTTTTAAATAATTCAAAAACGGCTACAGATATAAAAATTCTGGCATAGGGTACAATACCTCAAGATCTACTTACCCTTAAATTTTTGAAGAAAATCCAACAACCTTTTTTTTCACCTGTTTAGCTCAATATAAGATATTTGAGAAATTTAAATTGCATATTGTTAAGCACACCAAGATCTACAATATATTTAATAGGGTCAATAGTGTAGGACCTTTCCTTTAAGTAGTTATTGTCCTTAGAACGTCAAAATTGAGCATTTTCACTTCATTTCCTCATTACATTGAAAACGTTAACTCCTCTGACATTTTAAGTCCATTTGAAAGCAAACTTGGTATAGTTGTTTATCAGCATTAGGTGTATAGAACTGATGTGGGTATTTTTGATTGGTCGTAATACATGGCTCCTGCGGCTAAAAATATAACATACGGGAAAATTGCAGTTTTTTGCAAATAACTCAAAAACAGTGACATATTTTTAAATTTTATTTCAGAACAAAAGTGATCAGCACCTAAAGTTCTACCAGCTCTAAAATTTCAAAAATGATCCAACAATCCATGTAGGATTTATTGCCCTTTTTAGCTCACCTGGCCAAAGGCCATGTGAGCTTATGCCATCACTATGCATCCGTCGTCTGTCGTCGTCCGTTAACAATTTCAAAAATCTTCTCCTCTGAAACCGCTGGACCAATTTAAGTGAAACTTTGCAGGAATGGTATATGACATGTTGGCAACAAACGATCCTCATTTAGAAATGATTCGATAAAAAACATGGCCGCTGTTACTAAAAATAGAACAGGGTAAAACCACTTAAAATGGCTTACAACTCAGCAACTATAACAGATAGAAAAAATCTGAAGGATCTTAGGCTCTTCAGAATCAAAAGCTCTACAAAAGTCACCATTGGGTCGAAGTTGTCAAATGAACCCTTATAGGGGTTATAGCCCTTTAAAGGTCAAAAATAGCCTTTTTTCATGTTTTTGCCCTATAGAATGAAAACTATTGCAGATGGAGAAAAGCTGTTGCTTGCTTAAATGTCCAGCTCTTTAGCTCTACAAAAGTCTCCTTAGGGTCGAAGTTGTCAGACGACGCCTTAAAGGCAAAAAATAGTCTTTTTTGGCCTATAGAATAGGGTTGAAGTTGTCAGATGACCCCTTATGGTAGGGGTTACAGCCCCTTAAAAGGGAAAAATAGTGTTTTTGGCCTATAGAATAAAAACTGTTGCTGATAGAGAAAAGCTGTTGCTTGCTTAAATGATCAGCTCATTTAACTCTACAAAAGTCATCATAGGGTTGAAGTTGTCAGATAACCCTTTATAGGGGTTACAGCCCCTTAAAGGTGACAAATAGTGTTTTTGGCCTACAGAATGAATACTATTGCAGATAAAGAAAAGCTATTGCATATTTAAATGTTCAGCTTATTTAGCTCTACAAAAGTTTCCATAGGGTCGAAGTTGTCAGATGACCCCTTATAGGGGTTACAGTCCCTTAAAGGCGAAAAATAGAGTTTTTGGCCTATAGAATGAAAACTATTGCAGATAAAGAAAAGCTGTTGCTTACTTAAATGTTCAGCTCATTTAGCTCTACAAAAGTCTCCATAGGGTCGAAGTTGTCAGATGACCCCTTATAGGGGTTACAGCCCCTAAAAGGCCAAAAATAGTGTTTTTGGCCTATAGAATGAAAACTGTTGCTGATAGAGAAAAGCTGTTGCTTGCTTAAATGTTCAGCTCATTTAGCTCTACAAAAGTCTTTATAGGGTCAAATTTGTCAGATGTACAGCCCCTAAATAAACATGTTTTCATGTTTTTGGCTTATATAATGAAAGCTATAGCAAATAAATAAAAGTGGTTGCTTGCTTAAATGTTTAAATTTCAAAATTCGTCTATACCCTAAGGCTCTTCTTACCCCAGACATAGGTTGATCATCTTAGTAATAGTTTGGTTCCCCAGTTTTGTATTTTTTGGTTTAATGTTCTATGCTCTTCATAATCACATAGTGTTTGGCATTTTCGACTTTTGGTAGAGCGCCTCTGATGAGTCTTGAAAAGACGAAACGCGCGTCAGGCATAGCAAAATTTATTGTCTGGATTCTTACAAACATAGGTACAGTAACATTGCAGTGACTATATTTTAATGGTATACGGGCAGACAACTCTAGGAAAAAATAAAAACGGGCATCAGCATATGAAATATCAACATTTTGTCATGTTGCGAACAAGAAAATATGTTTATTTTCAATCGTTCGAGCCTAAATTTCTGTTTAAAAGTGAGGTTTGGAAAAAAATTATGCATCAAACAATATTTCTATTCCTGTATGAGGGTAAATATAGAGACAAAAAGCAAAAAAAATACAATGGTTGCTATTTGAATACCATTGTGAAACTACCAGGATAGCCCACAGAAGACAAAAATGTGCTGTATTCTTAAGGTCTCAACTATTTTGACGTTCACATTCAACTTGTAAATATAGGGGAACCCATGCCCATTTTTTCAACGATATTAATACTGCTTTATTTGGGAAACTTTCAAAACTGCGTTCAGTATCAAGTATACCTTTTTCAGATACTAGTATATTATTTTTCAATAACAAAGACATTTACCCAACAGGTAATAGTGTTTTCGTAAATGTGAAATAATGTAATTGAACTTTAATTTTAGCTGAAAACATGGTTTTGCCTGACTGTTTCCATTTTAAAGAATCTCATATTAAAGTTTCACTGTTTTTGGAACTACAAAGCGTCGTACATTGTACATGTACATACCATCAGCTTTAGACGTGTATAATAGCAAACTTACGCCTTATTAGTACTGTTTGGAAGTGATGGAATATATCCCGATTTCAACCTGTTACAATTAACTGTTGCATCACTACTATTCTTAGTGCCACTACTATCTTCAGAACACGATTCAGCAGGACAGTTGACTATTCCCTCGCATTGTCCAAGGTAGAACATCCAAAGTAAACATAGCAAACGGATCTTCATTTCGTCGTGTAATAAAACTGTATCTGGAATATAATATCACTATCATTGTAGTTCAACTAGATTAAGCAGAAAAGTTGTCCAAGTTTTAATAGATTTTTTTCAATTGAAATATATATGCTCTAAATTGATGGTGGACTCATGTTAGATTTTCCGAAAATAGAGGTATGGGAGTTGTCTTCTAATGAAAAAAAATAAATACAGATAATTATAGTAAGTCATTGCTTTACTCCAAATCAGCACGATCAAGTCAATATCCGGGAGATGAACATGAAAGTGATGATCTTTTTTACAATGAACAAGAAAGTTGTTATACAATGAACATGAAAAGTGTGTTACAGCTAACATGAAATTATATGGAGGAAATGGGGACACAAGTCAAAGTTTAATTAGTGATCACAGTAGCTCAAACCTGACCTTTGAACCTTCAGATCAGATAAGCTCAAATTAAACGGAGATAACATAGTAAACAAGAGGCTCCCAGGAGCCTAAATCGCTCACCTGGTCTTGATGCTGACCCTATATTTTGTAGAGCTAAATGAGCTGAACATTTAAGCAAGCAACAGTTTTTTCTTTATCTACTATAGTTTTCATTCTATATGCCAAAAACACAAAAAACTGTTATTTTAGGGGCCGTTACCCCTATAAGGGGTCACCTGACAACTTCAACCCTATAGAGACTTTTGTAGAGCTTTATGCGCTGAACATTTAAGCAAGCAACAGCTTTTCTCTATCTGCTATAGTTTTCATTCTAAAGGCCAAAAACATGAAAAAGGTTATTTTAGGGGCTGTAACCCCTATTAAGGGTCATCTGACAACTTCAATCCTATTGAGACTTTTGTAGAGCTAAATGAGCTGAACATTTAAGCAAGCAACAGCTTTTCTCTATCTGCTATAGTTTTCTTTCTATAGGCCAAAAACATGAAAAAACATCATTTTAGGGGCCGTAACCCCTATAAGGGGTCATCTGACAACTTCAACCCTATGGAGACTTTTGTACAGCTAAATGAGCTGAACATTTAAGCAAGCAACAGCTTTTCTCTATCTGCAATAGTTTTCTTTCTATAGGCCAAAAACATGAAAAAACATCATTTTAGGGGCCGTAACCCCTATAAGGGGTCATCTGACAACTTCGACCCTATGGAGACTTTTGTAGAGCTAAATGAGCTGAACATTTAAGCAAGCAACAGCTTTTCTCTATCTGCAATAGTTTTCATACTATAGGGCAAAAACATGAAAAAACGCTATTTTTCACCTTTAAGGGGCTGTAACCCCTATAAGGGGTCATCTGACAACTTGGACCAAATGGAGACTTTTGTAGAGCTTTTAATGCTGAAGCAGTATGGTGGCATCAGATTTCATCTATCTCTTATACTTTTTGATTTACAAGCCAAAAACAGTAGTCTGACCCCCCTGGTCTATTTTTAGCAACAGCGGCCATGTTTTTCGACGAATCAAAAATCCCCACATCAGTTCTGTGAAGGATACCCTAAGGTACCATCAGACCAAATTTGGTTCGAATCTGTTCAGCCGTTTCAGAGGAGAAGAAGTTTGAAGAAAAGTTAACGACGTCGACGACGGACGACGACGACGGACGCCAAGTGATGGCAATAGCTCACATGGCCTTTGGCCAGGTGAGCTAAAAATTAGTTAAACTGTGATTCGTAGTTAACCAATAAATACTCCGCTCACAAATATCAATCAGAACGAATTCAAATAAGATGTGCACATCTACATGATATAACAAAGATTCTGTATGAAACTTTCATTAAAATCTATCGACGGGATTAAGAGAAGTTGTGGATAAAATATGGGTAGCCTGTGGAGTAACGACAGGACGGTCACATGGATGGACGAACGTACGAACGGACATGCACATCACTATCAGGTAGTCCAAAAAGCCAAATTAATGTCGGCTTTTCCATTCAACAAGGAAATAAAAAATAGCTATTACAGGGCTTATAGAATATACAATAAAACCAGAAAGTATAAAGCAAAAAATTTTAAAATAAATATTGTAAAACAAATTGACAGCCTTAAAAGTGAAAACCCTAAAGACTATTGGAGGCTTGTCAACTCGCTTAAAGAAAAGAAAGATGATCTAACTCCAGTTGATCCGATGGACTTCAAAAACTATTTTGACAGTCTAAATTCAGTTCAAAACAATTTTGATTCAACCCTAAAGATATTGAAAAATAAACTTAACACTCTAGAAAGTAATAGCAAAAATTTAAACATATTAGATGATCCTATAAGTGAAAAAGAAATCATGCATGCTATTAAAAAACTTAAGTCGAACAAATCTGGAGGATTGCAACTTATTACAAATAATATGTTAAAAACAGGACAAGAAATATTTACACCCTGCTTATCAAAGTTGTTCAACAATGTTTTAATCTCCGGTTTTTATCCCGACCATTGGTCAACAGGTTATTTAAGCCCCATCTTTAAATCAGGTGATAGGTCTAAACCAGAAAATTATAGAGGTATAGCTATAACAGGATGTTTTGGCAAACTGTTCAATTCAATACTTAATATTAGATTAGACAGCTTTCTCATTGAAAATGACGTTATCTCCCCTTTCCAGATCGGTTTTACTAAAAAAATGTAGGCCAGCTGACCACATATTTGTTCTAAAAACAGCGATCGACAAATATATAAACAAAAAGAAAAAGTTATACACATGCTTCATTGATTTCAAAAAGGCCTTTGATTCAGTTTTTTCCCTAAATAGGATTGATAAGAAGGTTGGTAGGATGGTTCAGTATGACAGTCTTTACGTGCTAAGCAACTTTTAATGTCCAATAATGATATAATTATATGATTACCTGTCCATTTAAATGATTAAAGCAATTTAATTTTTAAATTTTATAGGAAAGGATGAAAAAACGTTTGTTTGCATGGACTGTGGAGCCAAAATTGGGAAATGTGGTGATTTGATGAATTCTGTCCAGCAACTACAATCAGCTGCAAACAAAAACATCTAGGACAGAAGATACTTAAATCACCACGGACACCAAGAAGTCTTCAAAAGCGCCGGCGAATCGTTACATCAACACCCATTACAAGGTATCGCCGGCACACTCCAAATTTGAAATCCACAACCTCTACGTCCTTTCAGCAAAAGGGTTTTAAAGGAAGTAACCAAAATTATCTGAAGGTCTGAGGGCAAGCCGCTACACCCAGGTATTCCGGACATGTTTAAAACAATATGTTGCTGCCAGAAAGTCATTCCGTAAAGATGTGGGTGATGAAATAAGAAAAGAAATGAGAACTCTTTGCTCACCAAAATTCAATAGTATTCGGAGAAATGGTACAAAGGATGGTATTCATGCATTTGAACGCTTCTCATTGGAACAGTCCGTTAATGAGGCAAAGGAAGTAACACCCGTTTTACTGTCTGCACTTACTGGTGCCTTGCACAACAAGACAAATAAAGGGATGTCCATTTTACCTAATATCAGTTCCATTCTTGGACAGATGGTGTTTGCCATTAAACCACTTCACATGAAGTTTTTGCAAAAACTAATTGGTTTGCAGATGTGGTTGTCTGGAGCTTCAAAGCTGTTATGTAATATATCAAATACATATGTTGTTATTTAAGTGATATGGAGGGAAAATGTATATATGGGCCTGTATAGATATATATATATATAAATTGTCTAAAAAGCTACCAACCAGCCAACTTATTGTGTATTGGATTTTAAATAAAATTGACAATGCAACATTAACAAAAATAATATAAGAGTCTAAATGATTATGCAACCATACAATTATGATGTTTTAAAATTATAATGACAAATATTTCCAACAGATGGCCTTCTTCAGTGTCAAAAACTACACAAGTTCACATTTCGAAATATTTAAATGTGAACTTAGCTGTTTTATTAGCAATGATGTATGTCAAATTTACACACATGTATATATGTTGCAGGGCATGTTGGAATCCAATGAGAATTGTCCTAGTGAATCTTGCAATTCCATATCCTTCTCACAGGGGCTTGAATTTTGGTAATTTATATCAACTTTCAGATATTAACCCCCCCCCCTAATCTATAAAAGAGTAGGGGGTAAAATTTTTAAGTTGATTTATCAAATGACCAGAATTCAAGCCTTCAAACTTGCACTAGATTTTTTTTCTAGTTATGTCTCCAAGACGAAGTTTGGAGACATGTTGTTTTTGCTCAGTTCTTATTATTCTTATTATTATTATGTTTTTTCTTCTTTCCGGGCGCGTCTTTTCGAACACTTGTCTGCGGCGTTTCTCAGAAACCGATAGCCGGAATCGCTTGATATCATATGACTTGATAGGCCAATATTCCTAGATGATCCTCCTGAAAAATTTTTTTCAATATGTTGGAGGGAACATATATTTTTGGGGTCTCAAAAGGGGGTGGGGTTTTGCAAAATTTTACTATAGAATTCTATGGGAAAAGTGATATAACTTGATAATGTGTGATCTTTAAACTTGGAAATACTGTGTTACCTCAGATATTTAAATTTTCATACCTGGCCACATTTAGTGGTGAGGTATTATGTAATACCCTCCGCTTCTTTGTCTTAAGGGGGGTCGTGCCCCGCCCCCTCAAATGACAAAATACTAAATATTCTGAAAACCATTGAGATCCCCACCCTATAACCATATATATTATTACTCCTAATGATAAGACGAATTATTTGGTACCAGAGGAGGTCTGAGGGGGGGGGGGGTCGGTCATGCCCCGCCCCCTCAAATGACAAAATACTAAATATTCTGAAAACCATTGAGATCCCCACCCTATAACCATATATATTAATACTCCTTATGTTCAGCTCATTTAGCTCTACAAAATTCTCCACAGTGTCGAAGTTGTCAGATGACCCCTTATAGGGGTTACGGCCCCTGAAAAAAGTGATTTTTCATGTTTTTGGCCTACAGAATGAAAACTATTGCAGATAGAGATTAGCTGTTGCTTGCTTAAATGTTCAGCTCATTTAGCTCTACAAAAGTATAGGGTCAACATCAAGACCAGGTGAGCGATTCAGGCTCCTGGGAGCCTCTTGTTTTCATTTTGCATGCAATTTCTTCAAAGTATAGAGTTAAACTTTAAGATTTAACAATTTTTAATAAACGTTGTTGATGACCTTTAACCACAACTAATATTCACAGTATATGAAATTTTAAGAAAAATAAATGTTTGTTTTTCTCCCTAGGCTTTTAAGAGGCTGAATAAACTGGCGCTGACCTTAGAAACAGATAGTGTCAGATACTCAGTGGATAGGATAAGAGTGAGTGAGTGAGTTGGTG
The DNA here is from genome assembly GCA_963971305.1 of Arcuatula senhousia. NCBI lineage: Eukaryota > Metazoa > Mollusca > Bivalvia > Mytilida > Mytilidae > Arcuatula > Arcuatula senhousia. The sequence goes on along the minus strand of OZ020314.1, from coordinate 25,506,290 downwards.
TTTTACGCCCGTGCAACGCTATATAGGTTATTTACAGGCGATGAACATGAAAAGGATGATAAAATGAACATGAAATGATGATGATAAATGAAATATGGAGATGGGGTGGGAAACAAAGGACCGGTAAATTTTGAAGAACCACAGGAAAAAGGGGAGAGGTGGGTAGGGGCGGAAAATTTAGCCTATGTGGTGCACTACTGGGCGGTCCACAAAGGGGTCTTTTACGTGCATGAAGCGTGGCACTCTCCACACACGTTGGCCCACTATGGTCGGCGGTCAGGGTTTCCGTATTATAGACCTGACAACCCCCGCGGACGAGGGCTACCCTATTCAGCCACCTAGGGTACACACTTGGTCGCTCTGTGGGCTGAGCACTGACCCGACGTCAGAATCCCAAGACCCTTAGTCGCCTCTTACGACAAGCTAGGCTCTGCTGCGGGCCTATTCGCCACCCGGGCCCCGCACGGGACGGATAGGATAAGAGTGAGTGAGTGAGTTGGTGTTTTACGCCCGTGCAACGCTATATAGGTTATTTACAGGCGATGAACATGAAAAGGATGATAAAATGAACATGAAATGATGATGATAAATGAAATATGGGGATGGGGTGGGAAACAAAGGACCGGTAAATTTTGAAGAACCACAGGAAAAAGGGGAGAGGTGGGTAGGGTCGGAAAATTTAGCCTATGTGGTGCACTACTGGGCGGTCCACAAAGGGGTCTTTTACGTGCATGAAGCGTGGCACTCTCCACACACGTTGGCCCACTATGGTCGGCGGTCAGGGTTTCCGTATTATAGACCTGACAACCCCCGCGGACGAGGGCTACCCTATTCAGCCACCTAGGGTACACACTTGGTCGCTCTGTGGGCTGAGCACTGACCCGACGTCAGAATCCCAAGACCCTTAGTCGCCTCTTACGACAAGCTAGGCTCTGCTGCGGGCCTATTCGCCACCCGGGCCCCGCACGGGTTGGATAGGATAAGAAAATCATTTGATGAAGAGCTAAAAAAGGCAAAAAGTCAGCTGACAACCTTAAGAAGATGGAAGAATGACCCTGTGGTACAAAGACTTTTTGACCCACCAGGTACATTGTTAACATATAACATGTAAAAATGCAAATGGTCAATTCCGAGTGAAGATTAACAAGTAAAGATGAGTGAGTGAGTGAGTTGGTGTTTAACGCCCGTGCAACGCTATATAGGTTATTTACAGGCGATGAACATGAAAAGGATGATAAAATGAACATGAAATGATGATGATAAATGAAATATGGGGATAGGGTGGGAAACACAGGACCGGTAAATTTTGAAGAACCACAGAAAAAGGGGAGAGGTGGGTAGGGGCGGAAAATTTAGCCTATGTGGTGCACTACTGGGCGGTCCACAAAGGGGTCTTTTACGTGCATGAAGCGTGGCACTCTCCACACACGTTGGCCCACTATGGTCGGCGGTCAGGGTTTCCGTATTATAGACCTGACAACCCCCGCGGACGAGGGCTACCCTATTCAGCCACCTAGGGTACACACTTGGTCGCTCTGTGGGCTGAGCACTGACCCGACGTCTGAATCCCAAGACCCTTAGTCGCCTCTTACGACAAGCTAGGCTCTGCTGCGGGCCTATTCGCCACCCGGGCCCCGCACGGGTTGGATAGGATAAGAAAATCATTTGATGAAGAGCTAAAAAAGGCAAAAAGTCAGCTGACAACCTTAAGAAGATGGAAGAATGACCCTGTGGTACAAAGACTTTTTGACCCACCAGGTACATTGTTAACATATAACATGTAAAAATGCAAATGGTCAATTCCGAGTGAAGATTAACAAGTAAAGATTAGTTTCTAAACAATTATATTAAATACAAAGGGATATGGAATATGTGCCAGAAAGACACGATCCACATATTGAAATTATTTAAATAAATGACAAAATTCAAAATTTCACTGCGTGTGAAGCGCTTTTCTGGATTAACCTTCATCAGATATGCTAGGGGTCGAAATATTGGAAGACCGGTAAAATATTAGATTTCTTCACTGGTGTGAGGTCCAATAAAAATTCTTGTTTACAAAGATGTCATAAATAAACAAGTTAAAATTGGACATCACAATATAGTATTAGTGATGACATAATAAATATATCAGTGCCAATATGGCTTATCACAGAGCGACCAAGTGTGTACCCTAGGTGGCAGAACAGGGTGGCCCTCGTCCGCGGGGGTTGTCAGGTCTATAATACGGAAACTCTGACCGCCGACCATAGTAGGCCAACGTGTGTGGAGAGTGTCACGCTTCATGCACGCTAAAGACCCCTTTGTGGACCGCCAAGTAGTGCACCACATAGGCTAAATTTTCCGCCCCTACCCACCTCTCCCCTTTTCCTGTGGTTCTTCAAAATTTACCGTTCCTTTTTTTCCACCCAATCCCAATCTTTCATTTATCATCATCATTTCATGTTCATTTTATCATCCTCTTCATCGCCTGTAAATAACCTATAAAGGGTTGCACAGGCGTAAAACACCAACTCACTCACTCACTCGGTAAGAGTAGGACCTACAATCTGTTTGTCGAATATTTAAACTTGTACTATTAAAACATCCTTAATCGGTATTGCATGTCTTATTTTAGGAGGATGGGATTTGTACAGAAAATTTTCCATATGAGCAGCTGAAACTAAAGCTTTATCTAGGTGAGTGAGTGAGTGAGTTGGTGTTTTACGCCCGTGCAACGCTATATAGGTTACTTACAGGCGATGAACATGAAAAGGATGATAAAATGAACATGAAATGATGATGATAAATGAAATATGGAGATGGGGTGGGAAACAAAGGACCGGTAAATTTGGAGAACCACAGGAAAAAGGGGAGAGGTGGTTAGGGGCGGAAAATTTAGCCTATGTGGTGCACTACTGGGCGGTCCACAAAGGGGTCTTTTACGTGCATGAAGCGTGGCACTCTCCACACACGTTGGCCCACTATGGTCGGCGGTCAGGGTTTCCGTATTATAGACCTGACAACCCCCGCGGACGAGGGCTACCCTATTCAGCCACCTAGGGTACACACTTGGTCGCTCTGTGGGCTGAGCACTGACCCGACGTCAGAATCCCAAGACCCTTAGTCGCCTCTTACGACAAGCTTTATCTAGGTAAACAGAATTTAGAGAATAAGAGAGGAGTGTATGCTAAATATTAATATTTTTGTATTAAAATTGTCCAAGATACTCCAAATATTCATTATAAATTTGACATTTATAACAATTACACCATGGCCCTAGGGCGTTCATGCATGTAAGCCATTAAAAAATTGCATATTATTAGATAAATGCTATATGAGTGTGGTTTCTTTTAAAATTGAATCATGCTATCGGCGATGCATAATTTAGAATTTGTATCGATGATACAAAAATAATGTATCTCAAATTATCTTAAAACGTCTGAACACGGTCCAAACAAATCTAAATTGAATTAAAGGGTATCGATCCGATAATAACTGAGATTCTTAACATCGGATAACATACGATGGTCTTTACAAACTGAATTTGTCTTAACAGATATGAAACAACTGTGATGATGATTGATCTGAATATAAACTGAATATCTGAAATTATCTGAACGAGAATCGGAAAAGATTTGTTCAGTAGAAAAATGTGTTGATTGGCCATATCAGATTATTTTCGGTTTACTAGTGCTAGGAATTCCTCTCTGTAATAGTAAACTTCTTAAATACATGAAGTTAGATAATCGAAAATATTGTATGATGGAAATTTAAATTATTACGTATCTCATTTTTTTACAAATAAATAACTATTTAAATTAAAGTGATGATAATGTAAGCTTAGTTAGTTAGTTCGTTAGTTATTGCTTTACTCCCAAGTAGCACGATTTCGGCTATATCCGGGAGATGAACATGAAAATGATGATGCAATGATGATGAAGTGGAGGGAATGGGGACACAAGGCCAATCGGGTTGAAGATTTTTGACTGCCACTGGAAAAAGGAGTAATGGGTAGGGACGGGAAATTTAGCCTCCTACATGGGGATCCTACGGGTCCTACTCTTACCGAGACCTGCAGCAGGGTTCTTTAACGTGCGAGGAACGTGACATTTTTCCCAACACGGTGCACCACTATGGTTTGCGGTCAGGTTTTCCGCATTATCGCTTGACGACCTCGCATCTCTGGATGTCAGGGCTGCCCCATTCAACCACCTGGGGCACACATCCCAGTCCCTTTTGGGCAAAGCGGCCTGACCCGATGTCAGGTTTCTGAGCGCTCTTTAGTGGACTTTTACCGACAAGCTTAGCGCTGCTGCGGGCCTATTCGCCTGACGCACGTTTCGTCTATTCAAAACTCATCAGAGGCGCAAGAAAAAGTTCAAGATCAAAGTAGTTTGGCGACAGTTCCCAGGAACAAGTTCAGGATCAAAGTAATTTCTTCTGTTGAAGACCATGCTGACAACAAAATACAAGTAAAGCAATCACAATTTATAACCAAGAAGATCCCTAATCTCTATCATGATGTATAACAGCTTCCTTTGGAACCCTATGTCAATAAAATTTAAGTTTAAATAATAATAAAATACACCTATCAAACGAGAAATATGTGTTATTTTTCACTAGGATTAAATTTTATCGACAAAGCAACTTTATCTATAAAATTCTATAATTTACCTTTTATAAAATAAATCCATATTGTAATACTTTAAATAGAACACAAATAATTAGTAACATATTAAACCCGTCAACTCCTGAGGAAATTAAAACAGTCGTTTCTTTTTTGCAACTGTCATTAGAACTGAGGAGAGGAGACTAGCAAACTGTTTTTTTTTATTTTTTTAAGGTTTATATGTTATAATGTTTGTATTTGTAAACTCATGCTTGTATGTTATCTATGTAGCTATATGTACATGTATGTACTACGACCCAAATGGGTTAAAGTTTTCAAATAAAGAATAATGTATTCAAAATAAAATTGAAATAAAATACTGTTCAAATAAATAATAAATCACCCAAAATCAGCATGACGGACAGACCAGTACGGTAAAAAAACTTTAAAATTAAGCTTTGATCCGAAAAAGTCTGTCAAATTTACAATAGAAATGTTTGGTTATTCAGGTACAAAATTTCAACTTTCGTGTAGACCGTTCACCATGATGATGAAATAGCACTTAAAGAGCAATAATGTCTTATAAAAATGCCCCTTTGGTACTTCATTGCTTCTTTCAATACCTAACATACTATGCAAAAATTAACAAAATTAGATTTTCATAGATCTGTAAGGATAAAGCATCCTAAAACAGGTATACTTACTTTCAGTGCTGAGAGGAATGTTTTGTTTTGTAGCATTCCGTGACCTATGGATGGATCTGCTTCTTGATGATCCAGTTCTGCTTGAACGACTAGGTGGTGATCTACAGGTGGATCTGCCTCTTGACAATCTTGCATGCCCAGTTCTGCTTGAACGACTAGGTGGTGACCTACAGGTGGGTCTGCTTCTTAACAATCTTGCGTGCCAAGTTCTGCTTGAACGACTAGTTGGTGACCTACGGATGGACCTGCTTCTTGACAATCTGGCGTGCCCAGTACTGCTTGAACGACTAGGTGGTGACCTACAGATGGATCAGCTTCTTGAAGATCTTGCATGCCCAGTTCGGTGCATCGTATATTCGTGGAAATCAGTACTTGCGAATATAAGTACATTTACAGTATATGTTACTGGTAGATGAAACAATAAGTATTAAATAGGATAAGATACTCTAAGGGACTGACCATTTAAAACTTTATTTGCAGAGTGACTCCAGACATAATTTTTATCTTGAATTTGATTTTTCGTTGCAAAGTCTATAAATCAATGATTATTTTTCTATGATAAAAAGATTTGTATTTATTGTTAAGCAAAATCTTTTTGAATCGGAAAATAATCAATTTTTTTCCATGTTTCAAAATCTTTTATTTTTTTATACTTGCAATTTACAAATTTTGGAATAAAATTCTGTAAATGTTATGTTTTGTTTTTTTTAAGGAGGGTGTAATTTTTGTGTTGCTGATCTAATAAATATAAACTTTTATTAGTTATAAAATAACAAACAGTGATGACATATAACTAATAAAAGTTTATATTTTTGTACCTCATGTGAGTATATTTTTATTAAGGGGTCAACAATCTCATCCATTATGTCATTATACAGTTTCTTTTTCTTATCATAATGCATCATCTTTATCTGCTTTCCAGATAGTTTTTCATGCTGTGGTTGATCACCAAGTTCTTCCTTGTGAAACATTTTTTGGACAAAAGACAACCAGTAAGCGCATCCAACTGTCAAAACAAAGTCTTCATGCGCCTAAAATAGATCAATTATTGTGATTTAAAAAAAAAATACATGATTATTTTTTTGTATAGGAAACTTAATTTTACTTCACCTGAACATAAAACATCATTTCTAACATATGCATAGCTAAGATAGTTTAAGGAGGGCCACATTACCGAATCTTTTTTTTTGTTTACTCTAATGAATTTCAATAAATTTAAATAATTTCATTTGCTCTTTAATAGAATTGTTTTTTTATATTAAATTGTATATTGCCAAGTATGAAGACTCTAAATATGATGAGGTGCTAAGATGTTATTAGAATAGAACGATAAGGAGTATAAACACATGTCACAAAATAATTTTATAAATATTGAAATGAATCAAGGCAACTGTTCCTCATTCAAAAGTCAAAGGGTTACCTTGTACACATGGAACAAAATGATTCCATCTCAGAGAAATCCAGATTTCCAGACTTACCAACAGAAGAAACAGGGGGTTTGCTGGACCTATACTCTAAGATGCAAGACATGCATGTTCCTGAGTCAGCCATTTAATCTGTTCAGAGATTTACCTACCACAAATCGTGGTCCTAATCCTGGAGCACCAAATGTTGCCCTTGCAAGTGTACTTCAAGACTGTCTCATGGGTAACAGAAAGACCCGGGAGTTGTTTGCAAGATTGAACTGTCACCCACCCAACAGAAGTTGCATGAACAAGATGTCAAATGCGGTTGGAAAATTATGGTAGAGCAGAACAAAGAAGATATGCTGAGAAAGTTGGAGTTTGTTAAGGTTGACAACAGAGCTAAGGGACTTCCAGAAACTGAGATCAACATTACAGTCGATGGAAGATACAACAGTAAGACCATCACGAGTAAGAAAAAGCCTGGCCTAAATGCATCCCAAGCATTTTCCCTTGCAGTTGAAACTAACACGGGTATGAACTATATTGTATCAGCAGTTCACCAAAACCAACTGTGCTGGAAATAAGCCTGGTTACGAGGAAAAGGTTTCGAAGCATCCTGTCCTGATGGCCATGAAGACTGCAGTGCTAACCACCATCGAACAGCACCACTCTGAGTATGGCATTGGAAAAGAAATTGGAACTCAATTAGGTTTACAGGGAATGTTGGTGAAGTATGCAACAACAGATGGTGATGGAACGGCAGCAAGTGGAAAAGAAGATTCAATCAGAGCTCTACACCCTTTATGGAAAGTGACCAGACTAGCAGACCATGTTCACTTGGGCCAATCACAGTTCAGAGCAACAATAAGGGCCACATTCAACGATGAAATGTTTCCAGGGGCCACAAAAGAACAGAGGGATTTAAAGAAAAAGAACTTCAGTCTAGATGTAAAAAGCAGATGTTCAATGATGTTGGGAGCATTGATGGTGAAACATGAAAAGAATATAGAAGATGTATGTAAAGACTTACAAGCTGTCCTTGAAGCTCTGTCTCAATAAATCATTTCATACTGAAGAATAATTTTGCTTCAGATTTTCTCTATCTATAATACTTTTTGATTATAAGTAGAAAAATAGGTTCAGACACCCCTAGATTTTATTTTTTAGCAATGATGGCCATGTTTTTAGGTGGGCAGTCATAATTTTTGCAATTTTGGTAGAGAACATCCCAAAGATGATGTATGCAAAGTTTCAAAGCGATCCCTTCAGTAGTTCATAGGAGAAGATTTAGAAAAAAGTTATTGACGATGAACTAAAAAGCCAAAAATATATGCCAGGATCATGTTTAGCCCTATTTGTTTTGAGCCTATCAATTCTAAAAGTCAATTGGAAAGCCCCAAAATAAATCGCATCTGTAAACTGATGGTAGGAAAAAATGTTTTCCATTGTGATTTTTAAAATTCTGTTTCGTTATGTTGGTTGTGTCATGTACACTTATTCCATATTTCATTATTGTCTAAAATGTCAAGTTTCATAGCTATAGGGGAACCAAAACAAAAAAAGGCTGGAACACAAAAAAAACTCTTTCATTATTTATCCCCTTTGCCCACAATTTCTTAACAAAAAAGAGCGACCCCAACACCAATCCCAGTTCCTTTATGGTGGAAAAGTTAATGCACCACAAAGGCTAAATTATTCGTTCCTAACCATCTCCTCCCTTTTGCTGTGGTTCTTCAAATGTGTCCCATCCCATCAACATCTTTAACTGAAAAAAAAAATAAAAATCGAGTCAAAACAGAAATGGCTAGAGTTTGAAAAAAAGGAAGTAGATGTCCTACAGACCAAATATTGGGACCCCACACTGAGGCTGAATATCTAATATCAAAAGGCTGTGATAAGTAGTTGCCAGGGCTGCCAACTTGCAAGGTTTTCAATCACCTTAAAGATATCACAGAAGCCCTCCTACCGTCCCGTGGGGGCCCGGCAGGCGAATAGGCCCACAGCAGAGCCTAGCTTGTAAGAGGCGACTAAGGGTCTTGGGACTCTGACGTCGGGTCAGTGCTCAGCCCACTGCACTTCTTGGCGGTCCACAAAAGGGATCTTTAACGTGCACGAAGCGTGGCCCTCTCCAGGCACGTTGGCTACTATGGTTTGCGGTTAGATTATCCGCATAATAGGCTGACGACCCCAACATTTATCATGACAGGGCTGCCCAATTCTACCACATGAGGCATACATCCCAGTCGCTTTATGGGCAAAGCGGTCTGACCCCGATATCAGGTTTCTGAGCGCTCTTTAGTGGACTTAAACCGACAAGCTTATCGGTGCTGCGACTTAACGACACGTAATTGTACAATTGGGCGTTCTAATAAAAGAAAAAACATTGCCAAAATTATAGTTCTCCGATTTTAGTTTAAGGACCCACCGTTTCATTCAAAAGGTTGCAAGGCCTTTGTGTTTTTATTTGGGGTAGGAAAACGATTTTCTGTCAGACGTGTCGAGACAAAATTAACATCATTTGGAGCTCTGAAAAAAAATCCGTTATACAAAGTATATCCTCTTATGGAAAAGGTAAGAAAAAAAAACAGCATGAAAGATTTTAACTTACACCAACAAGTTTCAGTTGACGAAGCTATGATAAAATGCTATGGCCAGCACTATGGAATAGTCGGGGTACCAAACAAACCAGCAAAAAAAGAGGATTAAAGATCTTTTAGCTTGCTGGTGCAAATACAGGCTACTTATGGAACTTTCAAGTTTACATGAGAAAGCAAAATAAAAGAAGGACTGACATGACGGGTAGTTGAAAATCTTGTGGAAAAAACAACTATGCAAAATCACATCGTATTTGTTGATTAATTTTATACAAGCGTGCCATTGGCACTTTCATTTCTGGAACAGTCAACATATATATGTGGATCCTATAGGAAGAAAGTACTGGCCTATACACCTCAAAATGGATAAGACAAGAAAGATGATATAATAGGAAGTTTCATTCCCGTTGCAAACAGTGGAACTGTGTGCCCCAGGTGGTTGAATGGGGCAGCCCTGACATCAAGAGATGCGGGTCGTCAGGCGATAATGCGGAAAACCTGACCGCAAACCATAATGGTGCACCGTGTTGGGAAAAATGTCGCGTTTCTCGCACGATAAAGAACCCTGCTGCAGGTATCGATAAGAGTAGGACCCGTAGAATCCCCATGCAGGAGGCTAAATTTACCGTCCCTACCCATCACTCCTTTTTCCAGTGGCAGTCAAAACTCTCCGAACCGATTGGCCTTCTGTCCCCATTTCCTCCACTTCATCATCATTTCATGTTCATTTCCCGGATATAGCCAAAATCGTGCTGCTTGGGAGTAAAGCAATAACTAACTAACTATTTTTTGGGGTTGTAAAAAGAAATTCGATTTGCTCCATTACGAGCAATGGGACCGCATTGTAGCTCCGCCTAATCAAAACAAAAAATAGGGTTAGGGGTTAGCATAAAAAACATACAATTAGCCATAAGGTTGGTATTTAAATATAATTAGGAAAAACATAGAATAAGGACAAGAATTATAATTAATGATACAATTACTTTTAGAACAAGAACATACAACTAGGGTTACGGTTAGTGAAAACACGATATAAGGGATAGGGATTAAACCATACGATTTGTGTTGAGGTTTGTATTGAAATATATATTAAGGGTTAAGGTTATTACAAAAACATACAATTAGGGTTAGGGTTAGTGTTAACGCAAACTAAGGGTTAGGGGTTAGCATAAAAACATACGATTTGTGTTGAGGTTGGTATTGCAATGTATATTTAGTTTAAAGGTTATTACAAAAACATACAATTAGGGTTAGTGTTAGTGAAAACGAAAAAAAAAGGTTAAAAAACATACAATTAGCCATAAGGTTGGCATCTAAATATATTTAGGGTTAGGGTTATTACAAAAAACATAGAATTAGGGCTAGAACATACAATTAGGGTTAGGGTAAGTGAAACCACAATATAGGATATAGGGGTTAGCATAACAATACAATTTGTGTTGAGGTTGGTTTAGCAATATATATTTAGGTTTAAGATTATTACAAAAACATACAATAAGGGTTAGGCTTAGTGAAAACGAAAAATTAGGGTAAGGGGTTAGCATGAAAAAAACATACAATTAGCGTTAAGGTTGGTATTTAAATATATTTGATGTTAGGGTTAGTACAAAAACATAGAATTAGGGCTAGTATTGGCATTAATGATACACTTACTTTTAGTACTAGAACATACAATAAGTGTTAGGGTTAGTGACACCACAATAAAAGGTATAGGGGTTAGCATAAAACATACAATTTGTGTTGAGGTTGGTATTGCAATATATATTTAGGGTTAAGGTTATTCATCCTCGGAAACCCAGGGGTTCTTCTCTCGCTTACTCATTCATCACCCCTGGGACACTTGGTATGAAGTTGTTCGTTTCGAGTTCAGGATCTGATCTTGAACTTGATAAAATTTCTTTATAGAAACAAGTTAAAATCGCATTTGAAAAATCTAAAGCGACCAATCAGGAAGCTCGTTACAAAACCATCAAAAAACGAAGTATTTCATGCGTAATGTCCCACATCCTCGGATACCCAGAGGTTCTTCTCTCGAAGAACCCATGGGTTTCCAAGGATGAATGTCCCAGGGGAGATGAATGAGTAAGCGAGAGAAGAACCCCTGGGTTTCCGAGGATGAAGGTTATTATAAAATCATGCAATTAGGGTTAGGATTAGTGAAAGCGAAAAAGAAGGGTTAGGGGTAGCAATGGCTTTAAAGATATTAAGGATTTTGTAATTTGAGGGGGCAGGGCATGACCCCATGGGACCCCCCTATGGTACCAAATGATTCGTCTAATCATAAGGAGTAATAATATATATGGTTGTAGGGTGGGGATGTCAATGATTTTCAAGATATTAAGGATTTCGTAATTTCAGGGGGCGGGGCATGACCCCCTGGGACCCCCCCTATGTTACCAAATAATTCGTCTTATCATAAGGAATAATAATATTTATGGTTATAGGGTGGGGATCTCAATAATTTTCAAGATATTAAGGATTTTGTAATTTGAGGGGGCGGAACATGACCCCCTGGGACCCCCCCTATGGTACCAAATGATTCGTCTTATCATAAGGATTAATAATATATATGGTTATAAAGTAGTTATTTGAACTATTTTTGACATATTAAAACATATCATTTTTGGGGTAATTGGGGGGGACGTGGTACAGTCCCTGGGGGGGTCCCCATACTTGAATTTCAGGGAGAAGCCATATCTCATAGGGTTCTACCACTGTGCCAAATTTGAAATAAATCGGTCAAGTATAAAGTACAAAAGGGCCCCGGACAAAGAAAGAAGAAGAAGTATAATAATAACTAGGTATAATTTGTGTTGGGATGCCAACACACAAGTCGCCCAAAATCGCCTTGGATACTATTTCTTCCCATTCAGTACAATAAAATATGTATAGAAATCAAATTTCGTTGAAATCATACAAAGTTCACATTTTTAAGGGGGCGGGTGTAGTAAAATGGCCGCCATTTAAAAACCGTTAGTCGGATTTCAAATCCGGTCGCAGATTTGAACTCAGCATACCCGCTTTACCAAGTTGACTAATTTTCAAAACGATCCGATGAAAAAAAAATTCCGCCCACTTTTTCCGATGGCTGCCATTTTGAAACGGCGGCCATCTTGAAAACTCCAAAAGGAGCATACAAAACTTTAGATGGTACTCTAGCATTGTACCAAGTTTGAATGACCTCAGACGTAAGCCCCAAAAGTAGACCCCCGGACAAGTTCAAGTTCCGGAAGAAAAATAATAATAATAATAAGAAGAAACGGGGTAAAAACAATAAGTCGCCAAAACTTTGTTTTGGGCGACTTAATAAGAAGAAGAAACGCAACAAAAACAATAAGTCTCCAAACTTCGTTTGGGAGACTTAAATATGCAATACATTAAACACAACAAAAACATACATGTGCAAAGGTAGCAAATAAATATAAGATTTGTAAAATAAAGTACAATACTGTCTTTAGACAAAAAATTTTTACCCGTTAAAAAATAACCTGTGAAATATAATTTGCAGTGTTATTGATAATTTTTTTGTCTTTTTATGTTTTTGTTTTGCAGAGAGGTCCTCAAAAGTTACAAGTATTAAAAAACTGAAGGAAAAGACAAAAGAGAAGAGAGTCTTCAAAGAACGCACATATTCTCTATTTCAACAATTACGGCCATTATAAAAGAAATTGTAAAAAAATGGACTGGTATTTTTTGGGGTATTCTTAATTAAGGTCTTGCATCATGATGCCGTCAACAGCAACAAAAGCTCAGAAACTTTGAAATTATCTATGCTTAATTCAAAGCCTTGATGCTGAGAGTGAGTTGGTGTTTTAAAGGTTATTTACAGGCGATGAAACATAAATAGGCCCGCGAGGCGAATAGGCCCGCAGCAGCTCTAAGCTTGTCGGTAAAAGTCCTCCCACGTTAAAGAACCCTGCTACAGGTCTCGGTAAGAGTAGGACCCGTAGGATCCCCATGCAGGAGGCAAAATTTTCCGTCCCTACCCATCACTCCTTTTTCCAGTGGCAGTCAAAACTCTCCTACCCGATTGGCCTTGTGTCCCTATTTATGTTCATTGTATCACCATTTTCATGTTCATCTCCCGGATATAGCCGAAATAGTGCTGCTTGGGAGTAAAGCAATAACTAACTAACTAACTAACTACAATGAACATGAAATGATGATGATAAATGAAATATGGGGGTGGGGTGGGAAACATTTAGAAGAACCACAGGAAAAGGGAAGAGGTGGGTAGGAACGGAGAATTTAGCCAATGTGGTGCACTAATTGGCGGTCCACAAAGGGGTCTTAAACGTGCACTTAAATTTTAATCTCTGCTGTTCTTAGCAAGATATGTGGGATATCTTAACCTCATTTAGTAGAGACAAAGCTAAGGAAACAGGTGCCGCTTTAAAACAAGAGGCTCCCAGGAGCCTGAATCGCTCACCTGGTCTTGATGTCAACCCTATGAAGACTTTTGTATAGCTAAATGAGCTGAATGTTTATAAGCATGAAAAATCTTTTCTCTATTTGCAATTGCTTTAATTCTAAATAATCAAAAAACACTAAGGGGCTGTAACACCTATAAGGGGTTATCAGACAACTTCAACCCTATGGAGACTTTTGTAGAGCTAAATGAGCTGAACATTTAAGCAAGCAACAGCTTTTCTCTATCTGCAATAGTTTTCATTTTTTAAGCCAAAAACACTATTTTTGCCTTTAAGGGGCTGTAACCCCTATAAGGGGTCAACTGACAACTTTGACCCTATGAAGACTTTTGTAGAGCTTAATGAGCTGAACATTTTAGCAAGCAACAGCTTTTCTCTATCTGCAATAATTTCATTCTATAGGCCAAAAACACTATTTTTCGCCTTCAAGGGGCTGTAACCCCTATAAGGGATCATCTGACAACTTTGACTTTATGGAGACTTTTGTAGAGCTAAATGAGCTGAACATTTAAGCAAGCAACAGCTTTTCTCTATTTACAGTAGTTTTCATTCTTTTGGCCAAAAACACTATTTTTCGCCTTTAAGGGGCAGTAACCCCTATAAGGGTTCATCTGACAACTTTGACCCTATGGAAACTTTTGTAGAGCTAAATGAGCTGAACATTTAGGCAAGCAACAGCTTTTCTCTATCTACAATAGTTTTCATTCTATAGGCCAAAAACATGCAAAAACGCTATTTTTCACCTTTAAGGGGCTGTAACCCCTATTAGGGATCATCTGACAACTTTGACCTTATGGAGACTTTTGTAGAGCTAAATAAGCTGAACATTTAAGTAAGCAACAGCTTTTCTCCATTAGCAATAGTTTTCATTCTATAGGCCAAAAACACTATTTTTTGCCTTTAAGGGGCTGTAACCCATATAAGGGGTCATCTGACAACTTCAACCCTATGGAGACTTTTGTAGAGCAACTTTTTGATTTACAAGCCAAAAACAGTAGTCTGACCCCCCTGGTCTATTTTTAGTAATGGTGGCCATGTTTTTTGACGGATCAAAAATTGAAACACAAGTTTGGTGCAGGACACCCTGAGATCATTCATACCAAGTTTCATTAAATTCTGTTCAGTAGTTTCAGAGGAGAAGATTTTTGAAAAATTGTTAACAGACGACGACGACGACGACAGACGACGACGACGGACGCCAAGTGATGGTAATAGCTCACATGGACCTTCGGTCCAGGTGAGCTAAAAAAGACTTACGTTCAATGAGCTCCTTAAGAGCTTTCCTATTGTGTGCTCCTGTGGTGGAATTGCCCAAACAAAGATAATCACCAATCTGGTGTAGACCCATCTTTTCTATATCCTGTCTACTATTTCCTGTCCTTTTAACAATGTGAATCATTCTGCTCGTTGCTCGTTTAGATATGATTGACTGAAGTCTACTTGTTACAGCACTTTTTTATAAAAACTATAAAACAGTTGTCAGTATTGTATAATGAACATAAGATTTAATGTGACACACGCGTCTAATAAGACAAAAAAAATCATACGTTAGCTATTATACTTATCTTTCTGTCGAAAAATACATAAAGTGTTCTGTTTTATTAGAGTTCCCTTCATCATTATTTTATTTAATAGTATATTGTTATCATAACTTTTTCAATAATGCTAAAAAATAACGAACAATATTTCATACAGATTTCTAATTACACAACATTATTATTCACATATTTCCAGATTTATAGGTTCTTACACAAGTCTTTATTGAAGATCAGGGATTTCTTGCACGAGTGTAAGAAATTCAGTCTTTTCACGAGTGGAGCGCAGCGGAACGAGTGAAAAGACGAAGAATTTTTTACACAAGTCATCGAAATACAAATGACAACAAAGTTCCAGACAATAAATTTTGCTAAACAAAAACGGAAGAATTAAAGTTCTGCAGACTTTTAATTCCAGACCAATCCAGTACGGATGAAGCTTCTTAAAAGACTAATATTAATATTTATTAGACAAAGTAAAAAGAAGTTATAAGATGGTGCTTCCACAGTGAAAAGCACTTTGAGCCAAAAAATACTTTCTTTTTCCATTCTTTACAGTTCTTGCTTTATCCTCGCATCACTTGATTTGTAAGAACCAACTGAATTTCCTAGAATGAAGAGTCAATGGATACTCTTTACACGACTAAGAGCAGTATACATTTGGCCAGAATTAAAAGTTATTTTTGTTGACACTTCTAGTTGATCCTCAGTTCTTCCTTGAGCTTTATGTATTAAAGTGATTGCACAGGCTAAAGTATGAGGAAACTGGACTGTTTTAGCTGATACTCGACCTTTACGTAGTTTTACTTCATGAAATGAAATAGGTGTTGATACTTCATCCATTGTCACAGAATGCAATTTCATTTCAGCTTGTTGTTCGCGATAGTCACGGTCGTTCTTCCAGTGCTGTTTTCTAACCAATGAACAGCACACGGTCTAAGAGTTCAAAGAATTTTAAACCAGGAGATTCCAGATTTAGACTTCGTAGTTCACGTTTCAAACCCTCATCTTTCATAGCCTCTGCAAACCTTCCTTTAAGGGGCGCATCTCTACATGCCCTGAATGATCGGTTAAGCATAATATTTTCACATAGAGGTCCACCGTGGTCAGTGAACAGGTAATTAGATCTTCGTCTCGTTGGTACTAGTAATATCCGTAAAAAACGGTGTTGTAGCATTTGGAGGTTGCCATAATGCTATCTCCTCTTCTTAGGACCTCCTGTCTTGCCTTTCCTGCTAGATTGTCCGACATAAAATCAGCTAGATCTCAACCTGCTAATTTTCAATACTATGCCTGAGTTCTTAAATCAGCCACCAATCCGTTATTGACGGGTCAGTTGATGAGCTGGGTCGACCCTACATCTGTCCACACAACGACTGTTGACTTTAACGTTGGTCTTGCTTTTGCCGCTTTTAGTTGGTGTTCCTGCTGCTCTAGATTTTCGTCTTCCTTTTTTACCACCAATGCTAGTTACTTGACCTTTTCCGCTAACTTTTGTATTTGCTGTTCGTCTGCCATAATGACTGCTTAATGTTTGTTTTAAGTCAAATATGATAATTACTTATTTTACAGAAAAAATAAATGCCATTTATATCTAATAAAAAAAACATCAGCAATGTGGAGTTCTTTTCTAAAAACCTGAATGTTCAAAATTCACAAACATTAAACCTCCGCATAATTTACAAATAACATCAAGACTACATAATCAAGTTTTAATATCTAAAGTTAATTTCTTCGATTCTTTCTTCAACTTCCTTGTTATCTTTTGGCATGACCCTAAATGCCTGTCCTCCCCGTGCGGGTTCCAGGTGGCGAATGGGCCCGCAGAGGCGCTAAGCTTGTCGGTTTAGGTCCACTAAAGAGCGCTCAGACATCGGGTCAGGCCGCTGTGCCCACAAAGCGACTAGGTTGTGTGCCCCAAGTGGTTGAATGGGGCAGCCCTGTCATAATGAATGCCGGAGTCGTCAGGCTATAATGCGGAAAACCTGACCGCAAACCATAGTGGTGCACCGTGTTTGGAAAAATGTCACGTTCCTCACACGTTTAAGAACCCTGCTACAGGTTTCGGTAAGAGTAGGACCCGTAGGATCCCCATGCAGGAGGCTACATTTCCCGTCCCTACCCATAACTTCTTTAATCTAGTTGCTGTCAAAACTCCTACCCGATTGGCCTTGTGTCCCCATGTTCTACACTTCATGCTCCCGGATATAGCCGAAATCGTGCTTCTAGGGAGTAGCAATGACCAACTAACTAAATGCCTGTCCGACCACTAAGGCCTGGTAACTGACACCACAACTGGAACTGTACCATGTTGTGGTTACTCTGCCATATGTTTTCGATTTGCATCTTGTCTTAATTTGTGCCAATAATTTATTCTTATGTTCTCCACAAATTTCAAAGTTTTGAGTCAATTCACTAGAAAGAAGTCCGAAGTCAGTTAATATGTTTAATTATACTTCCTAAGATTTTTCCCTAACAAATTGTAATTTAACAATTCAATCTATCATATAATTTATTTCAAAAACGAAACCCAGCGGGTGATAATTTTTTATCTAACACCCTCGCGGGTGATATTGTTTTATCCATCACCCTCTTGTGCACCGAGCTCGTGCACAGCCTCAATCTGACATTTTTAATCAGTTGTAAATTTTGATTGTATTTAGATTCAACATTATTTCGTGCAAAGTTCTTATTTTAACATTTATTAATGCATTCACTTACAGACAAACACCTAATCAAATAAAAAAAGTGTTTTCTTTAGTTATTTCATCGGGCAACATTTAGTTTCAGTTTAACTATATAAAGATTTAAAAACCCTTTCGAAAAAGTACTTAAATGATTCAGTATAATAAATTAAATAACATATATCTGAGAGGGTGATAAAGTAGATTGATACCCTGAGAAAAGCATTGTCAACATCTACTCTATCACCTGTGGCCTCTCAGTGTTATTTATATATTGAAAACCTAATGGCAGAGATGACAATTTAACTATTTCATTGGAACATACACATTTCTTGGAGCTTTTAAAGCTACTATAGGCCTTAGTTGTTTGTTTGATTGCACATTATTAGTCAAATTTAAAAATATAAACATTGTGGTATGATGATCGTCTGCCATTATTGATTGAACACTTTCTATTGTTTTCACACAGAAGAACTACTAACAAGGGAAATAACTGAATTTATACCACAGGGAAAATGCACCACATTTAAACAGCTTATATTAAAAAATGGAAAAAAATATTCTAGAAAATTTGATTTTATTGCAAACGTTAATCGCCTGGACTTTAAAGTATCTTCAATCACCTGGACTGTTGCATGTGGTCTCGCCTGGACGTCAGCATGTTTTACAGTCATTTCATTTATGATTTTTTTTTTGCTGAGTTTGTGACAGATTGACTGAAATATAAATATGTAACGAGTTTAATTTTCAAAAAAATACCCTGGCTAGACCACAACATTTCAATATTGTTTTGCATTTAAACCGATGGTACATGTTTGAACTTCACAAGTCTTCTCTGAATTTGCCAGTTCTAAGAACCTTACCAATTGTTGTAGGTCTGCAAAAAATATTTTTCATTCATTAAAATCGGTTGTGATGCATCTTGGAAACGAAGATATCTGAGTGACCGCCAAGTAAGAATACCCTTGCAGACGCATATAATATATATTCCTATATGGCCTCAGTCGGAAAATAAGAATACTATGAGGATCGTGTCTTTCTGGCACATAATCCGAATTATTTCGATGTTTTAATTTTATTAATTTTTGTGGGGTATTTATTTACGTGGTTTTCGTGGGTGGCACTGAACCATGAAAATTGATATCGAACAAAGAGTTAATTTAACATTGATTTATATGGAGCAAACATCAAAACCACGAATTGAAGAATCCACGAACTAACACTTTTTTTCACTTAACCACAAAAATTGATACCCATGAAAATTAATGTATCCACATAAAATACCTACAGTTCTACAATTCATTTCGCTTTAACTGTAACTATTATGATTATTCTATTTACGAACTCGTTCTCTGGGACCATCTTCTTCATTAACTCATCATTGATTTTATATATAATATCTTATATCAGGACAGCCTTCTAAACATTCAGTCCACTGTAAATATAACATAATTGATATGAGTGGCAGGCATTTGTTCGACTTTTTATGACAAGCTGATGTGTCATAACGACATGAGATACCCTGCTCCGTAGGCATCTTTGACTTTAACACCAATTTTAAGTCAGAGAGAAGCAGAGGTACCAATGCAGTATCCGAATGTCAAAAGTCCGAAAGAGCAGAGACAAAACCAGTAAACACCAACAAGAGCGGGACAAAAACAGACAACATGTAAAACATGGATACACAAAATAACTGAGTATCAATCAACAACGCGAACTCCAGTCGAAACAAGAGTGAACTCAGGTTCTCCAGAAGAATAAGCAGTTCCTGCTTGCTATAGCACACCCGTCGTGTTGCCAAATCAATTCAACATGTCAAATCCGCAAAAGGAAGACAAAACAAAACTCTATGACAAACCAACATCTGCACTCATCTGAGATCGAAATCCCATATTTGTCTATAAGTACATGATGTCTTCCGTAACAATTCTTGAGTGAAGACAGCAACATAACCTTGTGTGAGCAATTTTTGCGTCAGACGTAACGCTCTGCGAAGGAAATCGATGCAAGTCCCGCACGCTCTGGAGAAACGAATCACATGTACGTGCATATGGTACATTTTTCTTCATGACTGTAACATTTATGGCAATGTTTGCATTCATTTTTTTTAGTTTCCTCAACATCAAATGGCTTTTCCAAATTTGACATCATTCAAGATGTAAAATTTACCAAAAATCACGAGGTACATACATATCTTTGACAACATTCCTGTTCCTTGTTTAAGAAGGGGGTCTATCTGTGACTATTTCAGGGCTGGATTTGAATTATATGCATCTTATTTAGACCATGGGCCAATTGCAGAACCGCGAGCAGTGCCAAATGGCCTCCTTGAAGGCTGCTGGCGGTTGTCCATTGTGGTTTTTCTAAATTGTCGTTTAATTGTGGGCTGTGTCGCGTACACTTATTCCACATCTCTTTATTTTCTAGTATTGTATTACTAAGATAAAAAACACCAGGGATTTTATTCCTGGATAAAAAACACTAGGGAATTTATTCCCGGATAAAAAAACACTTGTGATTTCTTTCCTGGATAAAAAACACTAGGGAATTTTTTCCCGGATAAAAAACACTAGTGATTTCTTTCCTAGATTAAAAATACCAGTGATTTTATTCCTGGATAAAATATATTTGCTTCATCAGATTTGAAACATGTAAATCCCCAAGCAATGGAAAAATGTCATATGATAAAATCTCCTATGGATGATCTACACTAGGATAAATATTCATCTGGAAAAAATACACTGGAGCAATAACTCATAGTTATGTGTTGATATACAATTGAATATCCTTATGTTCAACAAACAAATAAATTTGTCAAAAATAATATTCTTTCGTAGTTTTTTAAATTCATCATTTACAATTAAATATCCAAATCATACTTTTCAATGATTTACACAAGTATTATAAATTTATACATGGAATATACTTGTCAAGCAATCAAAAATATTCATAGATGCTGGACTGCCTCATTTTTTAGTACGTTTTGGCCTTGTAACAGATGCCAACATTTCATCCAGTTCAATGTCAAAATTAGTATTAAAAGTAACAGTATGTGATTGGCATTCATCTTCATCAGGTTCAATAAAAGCATTTTGGGTTACAAAATGATAATCATCAAATAATTCCATGTCCATTACCGGTCTCCGTAGCACTGGTATCATTATTATTAACATCGGTAACAATATTCGTATAATCACCATCATCCTTTTCAGACATTTCTTCATTTTCAATTTCGAAATACCTTTTCATACTTTTCTGATTATATGGTCCAATTACTTTTTCACCATTCATATCAGACAGCTTATAATTACCCTTTCCACAGTAACAATAAATTAAGTAAGGCTATTTTGTTTGTTCACATAGCCCTTTTTTCCTTCTGAAATTTTTTAGCAGAACTTAATCACCCTCACTGAATCCTTTAGTGTCAACTCTATGCCGCTGATCATATGCTTTTTTCTGCCTACTCTGTGCCACATCAATGTTTTTCATAATTTTCATATCAATTTCTGCCCTGGTTTCATGTAAACATTCGATAACTTTATCAAGTTCAACATCTTCTACTGCTGGACGTGGAGCAATATTTTCTTCATTTGGTAAAATCAGTTTCCTTAAATACAACGCATAGAATGGTGTGACTTTAGTTGAGTGATGTTCAGATGTTCTATAGGAAAACAGTGCAATAACAAGGTATTCCTCCTATTTGTTTTTATTTTCCTTAATAGTTTTGTTAAGCATCGATTTAAGAGTTGAATTAAACTTTTCAACCATGCCATTGGATTGCGGGTGGTATGGCGATGTAGTTATATGGTTGATATTAAATTTCTTTGATAAACTATCAATAAGCTTGCTATTGAACTCGCCACCCTGGTCGCTGATTATGGTAGACATTACTCCAAATCTACATATCCAAGAGTGCAATTTGTCTGCAATTTTTCTGTGTTTTTGGAAAATAACGGAAATGCTTCAGTCCATTTTGTGAAGTAATCAATAACGGTTAGTATATATATGAAATTATAAATAAGTAAATGTTGAATGTTATAAAAGTTTTATCCACTGAGGAAGATTTAGATTATTGGAATCTGCACATTTAAAAGTAAATAATAATTCAAACATGTATATGGAATGCAGATTATAGAGAAAAAATATTTTTACAACTGAATACATTAGAACTATGTTATAATGTATAATTATGTATTGTTCATCATGTTCATAGGACTATAAAAACAGTACATGCTGTAACGCAATATTGTTTACATTCAAAATGATGATGAACAGCATGAAAAAATCACATTTAATGCTGATGATGTAGTCTGGGGTTAAATCACTTTTGTTCATTGTGAATTCACTTTTGTCCCATCAAATTCTATGTTTATCCAACTTTTTTTTATAGTTTAATTACAATAAACAAGTATTGGATATTTCAAAATTCGATAGAATCATTTGTATTCTTTGTTTATGTGATATCCATTTTTTCGCCAGTTGTACATGTGGTTTTGATTGTCACAAATAAAATTTTTACTAGGAACAAATTACATGAACATATTTTTTCACTTACCTAAATCCTTTATCTGACAGTGGAATCCCTCTCTCTTTATCAATAGGCCCTATCAAATCAATGCCAATTTTGGACCAAATTCTTGGTTCTACGGGAACTGGAATCATCTCCGACACTAATGTTTCCGTTTTCGTATTTGTTAACTGACATTCTCTACATCTTTATACATAATCTGATGTGTCTTTGTACATTCCTTTCCAGTAATATCGTTCTTTAAGTTTTTGAAAAATCTATCTCTACCTACAATAAAAGATTTTTTAAAAATCCAGTGAGTCTAAGTCAGTTCGATCATGGTAAATGTATATTATGTAACTCATTACCCGTGTAAAACGTTGTCTAAACATTAATAAACTTTAATATCCCATGATATCCCATTAACTATTTAAAGGGGAATGCTTTAGGTATTTTATGAGTATTTGGCTTTCAAAATTTTAGGCTTGAACATGTTGAAAGCAATTCTATGAATATACCCTTTCAAAATTTTAGGGCTTGAAGATACCTGATTTTTTCGTTTGTATGTATATATACATGTACAATGTATATACATGTATATATGTTGGTTTTTTTTCAAAATACACTAGGATTATTTTTCCATCATGTCAATGCTCGTGCATTTTAAACATTCTGAATAAAATTTTAGCAAATGAATCATGTCTAAAATGAAGGGCTATGATCTTTGGGGGAGGAAAGGCGGGAGAGTCTATTCAAACACAATAATCTTCATCTATGTCATAAAGGATAAAAAACCCTAGTGATTTTTTTTTTCTTGGAAAAAATGCAAAACACTGGTTATTGAGATACGATCTACAATTGCTGAAAATAACAAAAAAGTGATTTAAAAGTAAATATTACCGAGATGAGAGCCTGAATGTACGTAGCACATTTCCAAGACACAATTTTTTTTCTGTTAAGTTATGACTGCCAGGCCTTCTTTGGTATATAAATAGTCCAAACCATCGTGAATTCTAACACAAAAATTGTCCTTTCTAGACCTAATTCGTCGCTTTTCGTTCTCAGATACATCTTCTACCTTTTATCTTTCAAGTAAAGAAGAATTGTCTCGTACTCCTCCTGTTCCATACTTGCTTTGAAAGTAAGTAGATTCATTGTCAATTATTATTTTGTATCATATTTAGGTCAAGAGATTTCGTAAAACATTTTATTGATTCAGATAGAATCACTTGACTTGAATTTAATATTAGAACAGGTAATGTTCCTGAATACATAAAAATAATAACACGGTTCAGTTACACTATTGACAGTAGCTACAATAATGTAGCTCCTTTGACATCTCTGATTAGGCGGAGCTACAATGCGGTCCCATTACTCGTAATGGAGCGAATCGAATTTCTTTCTCCAACTCAATCAAAGCTTCAAGGTGGTTCGAAAATACAAAAATACCAATAACACTGAGATAATAAAAATTTTGGTCGACAGTCATAGGTAAATAATAATTTAACCAACATTTTCAAAATTTTTATCCTGAACTTCATCATAAAGTTCAGGATCAAGATCCTTCAAAAATTGATGTTTTCACGAAAATCTTTTAAACTGTGCTAAATGTCGGAAAATTTAAACTGAATTCGTCATTCTAATACTATAAGCAATATTTTAATGCCAAATTTGACGTCTAACGGATTGAGTTGCGCCCGGTGTGATTTCACTTTCGGCGTTGCTCCGTTACGAGCAATGGGACCGCATTGTAGCTCCGCCTAATCAGAGATGTTGTCGGGACGAGTGGTAAGGACTTAATGCATAAAAATGCTGTGTAAGTACAAGTTAATGTTACCTCATGGAATGATGTCAAAAGAATGATGTCCGAATCCATTTTAGGGATCTCAGCAAGGTGTCCAAGGCTTCGTCAGTCTCCGCATTGTCCGTTGACCAATGAAAACACTTGTTATGGTTGTTGAGTAAGTCTCGGGTGATTTCGTAATATGAGGTTTGTGAGGGGGAGAACAATAAGTTCAGTTAATGACCACATTCCTCCCTTTCCTGTAGAATGGCAGTATGTCCATAAAATGTAGAAGTATACTGGATAATAATAAGATGAGTTGAAGCATTTTAAGTCTGTAACAATGTTCACAAAATTCCCACACAGAATATTTTCCTAAAATTCTGAACACAAATATCCCTCATATACATGTAGTAAAGTCAATCTGTTGACTTGGCAATAGTGTATCCAGCAGATCTTTGGCTGTCGATTCATAAACGATGACAAGTACCTGAGTTCTTCAGTATAGTTGATACTATCATTATAGTTGAATAACGAGTCTTGTCAGTTTGAAAATTCAAATATTTCAAATATTGGAAAGGCGTGAAGCCTTATAATATTAGAAATTGGGAATATGAAAATATGAGATAGAAGGCGTTAAGCCTTACAAAATTAATAAAAATGAAAAGTAAATGAAATAAGGACCTTGGAAGGCGTTTAGTCTTATTAACTTGAAAGCGAACAATAATATTTAATGAGAATGTTTTAGGTATAAAAAGGACTGAATTATTCAAATTTATGTCAGGGTATGCCTACACCATGTACACAAGAAAATAAAATATGATGAATGAATATAATGAGTATTAATGATAAAAGATTGGTAAAAAAAGATAAATAATTACCAATTTTGAAAATGAGTCAAAACACCAGGGTTTCTTTCCTTGTAATGCACATGGTCGATATCCTCGGTGCTGGATTTGGCTTCCTTGTTCGAACGTTTTGGTTTTGAGTACTTTTCGCTTTCAACTGTTTTGGATTTTGACCTTCCAATGTTTTGGTTTCAATGCTACTGATGAGAGGTTACTCCTTGAAATATCGATATATAGCATATCCGAATTAACCGTTTATATCTGTGTTTTGGTATTTGTAATTTTGAAACCACTGGGCGATAACCGCTGCTGGTGGACCAGAGGTCCCCGAGGGTAATCACAAGCCTGGTAGTCAGACTTGTCTGACACGAATTACCATAAAATTTCTAATATATTGTCGCTGGAATTTCCGATTGTTAAATTCAAAATTGATGAAAACACCAGGGTTTCTTTCCTTGTAATGCACATGGTCGATATCCTCGGTGCTGGATTTGGCTTCCTTATTCGAACGTTTTGGTTTTGAGTACTTTTCGCTTTCAACTGTTTTGGATTTTGACCTTCCAATGTTTTGGTTTAAATGCTACTGATGAGAGGTTACTCCTTGAAATATCGATATATAGCATATCCAAATTAACCGTTTATATCTGTGTTTTGGTATTTGTAATTTTCAATGATAGATGTATTAATAAAAATATTTACAAAAACATGAAAAGTATGAGCTTCAATAAAATATTGAAGGAAACATGAAAAAACATGAAAATGAACACAGACAATATATTTACAACAACATGAATATTTATGATGAGGCAAAATGTAAAAATGCAAAAATAAAACCTGTCTGAAAATTATCAGAAAAGTAAAAATTAAAAACATGAAAAATGAAAAACATAGTGTAGGCACAAAAATAAAAATGGCAAGATGCAACAGATTTTGATTTGATACAGAAACAAGGACTGTTCTAAATTGTTGCGGTAAAGCTTTATATAATTAGAAATTATAAAAACGGCGTATGGTAGCATTTGAAGTTTCAATGACAAATCTGGTTGGGACGTTTCTGATTCGAGCCACTTGTACTGCAGTGTCTGTCACATTCCAGGGGTGATTTATCTTGAATTTTGTGTCTATGGGAAGATATGGAGCATCTGTCTCCAAGAGGAATTTGTTCTCAGGGATGCTAGCAATTACAAGTTCTTGTTGACTGTTTGGCTTTTTTACACCAGATGTGATTCCAAAAACTACCCTGGGCAACTGGTTCCAAGCTTCAAATAAGATCCTGTAAAACAGTGACGGTGAATAGGCAAATTTGTAAAATTGTGTTGTTGAATTAGCTCTAAGGCTCTAGTTGCTGCTGAACCATCTCCATTATCCCTACAATGGATTACAAGTGGTTTCCCAAACTGTGCAACAAGCTGTATGTGAATAACAAATGCTTCCTCCTGATTGGCTCTAATCTGTTCTTGGCATTCCGAGTATGTTTGACATTTACCTCCACTGGTTATACATCTACACCGTGTTGTCATGTCTAATCCAGTTTCCCCTACACCTACACATTTAGATTCCTGAATCAACTGGTTTAATTCTCTCCAAGTACTGTTACTTATTCCAAATACTGTGAGATGGGGATGAATACCAAATATGACAAGGATTTTGTTACTGTTCCCTACATGTTCCATCCAATATTTCCAGTGTTGTGGATAAACATAGTTAGCTACCGCATATAAAAGAGTGTTTGAATTTCCTTCCACTATCATCCTCTCTATGTTTTCAAAATTTCTGTAATAAGTGGGGGATGAAAGTCGCTCTACCAGCATGTCTAGATGAAAATGTGAGTCAATGAACTCATATCTTTCTTCTGTCAAGTCTTCTATGTTATTCAAAATTTCTCTGCCTTCTGAGGTGCTACAAATGTTGGAAGCAGTAAATTTACTGTGTCTCTCCTCTGTGAAACATCTCTGAAGCAAACGGGTGAGAATTTCGAAATGGTATATGCAGATCACATGGTTTGGTGGGTTCAAAGTAAATTTCTGGCAGGGGTTGTTACTGTAATGTCTTAAATAAAATTCCATACATCGTACTTCGTTTTGTGTTAACACACCATTACTGTAGAGATTTCTTTCTATTACAAATTTTAAAAGATTTTCCAAAGTTTCCAAATTAAACCATTTAATCAACAGGAAAAGTGCACCATTCATGAGTTGGCACCATTTATGCAGGTTTCTCTCTGTAAGTGTTTCTTATGACCCTTCTGCGTTGTGTGGCATTGTATGATGATAGATCAAACTTGTCTTTTGGCAAGACTGTTCTTTGCATTCCCAACAAGCTGTGGTTGCAGACCAAAACCAGGGTAGATATGTACGTAATATATGTCTTTTGATGTGCGACTTCTTTGGTATATCGCATACCGGACAAAACTTCATCTTTGAAGGGAGCATATCTTTAGGCAGCCTTTCATAGGATTTGATTCCTCTTGGTAACACATTTTTAGACGGCATTGTAATAGTAAATTGTGTGGGGTCTCTATCTCCACTGGGTCCTGTAGGTTTACTCTGATATTTAGATGTGGACCTCAAGTCTGAAGTGAGGTGTGAAACCTCAACAGAACGTTTATTTTCGTATACCGTGTCAAATGTTACTGACACACCCATCATTTCTACTTCTTTCTGTTCAACTCTGACTTCTTCTACCACCACTCTTTTGTCTCCACTATCACCTGGGATCTCTACGTTATCATCCTCTACTTCATCTAACACTAACCATTCTGTGTCGGAATCCACATCATCTATGGTTTTGTCATCACCCTCTGACTTCTCCCTTTCTGCACAAGATGTTTCCGACCATGATTCGGCATGAAGAGATACTACATCTGAATTGGACATGTTTAAATTTTCTGTAATTAAAAATTATGGAATAATAAGGCGTGGAAGCCTCAAGGGATCGTATAATTTATATGGCATTATTCAATCTTATATATATATGCACATGTAAGCAGTATAAATAATTGAAATGAAATGAAAATCAGTGAAAAATTATTTCCCTGATAAGGCGTGAGAGCCTTAAAAATAATATATAAAATACTTTGTGTTTTGAATTTTACACCTACATGTATATATATCGTGTACATGTACATGTATGGACCCCTTTGTGGACCGCCAAGTAGTGCACCACATAGGCTAAATTTTCCGCCCCTACCCACTTCTCCCCTTTTCCTGTGGTTCTTCAAAATTTACCGTCCCTGTGTTTCCCACCCCAACCCATATTACATATATCATCATCATTTCATGTTCATTGTATCATCCTTTTCATGTTCATCGCCTGTAGATAACCTATATAGCGTTGCACGGGCGTAAAACACCAACTCACTCACTCACTCACTCACTGTACATGTATGTAGACAAATAAAATAACTCACTACATTATAATGAATGAAATGTAATGAAAAAAATTTAAATTAACGAATTTACATAATAAATCTTTTATTTATTGTTATTTTAATATTTTTTATTTATTTTTATTGTTATTTATTTATTTTTTATTTTTTAATTGTTATTTATTTATTTTTTATTTTTTTATATTATTTTTTATTATTTTAGTAAAAATTTATTGACACACCACACACACATAGCACATAAAATTTTATGACAAATACTTTGAAAAAAATGGATGATTATGATGAGAAAATATTATTTACATAAACATATTACAAAAATCCTAAATTCATTATGACAAAAATATCATTTCATAATGAATGAACAATCAAGAAAAATACTGAATTCAAAAATATGTACAACATGTAAAAATGTTAATCTGATAATAATGATAGTTTCTTGTGGCATAGATTAGCCATCTAGTTTGTCCCTTTGTTTAAAGGCTGTCTCTGACCTTTGATTCTGAGCCCGAGGAGAGAAATCTCTGGATTGTTGGTATCTGTTAGACCCTTGAAACTTGGGAGGCGTGAAGCCTCTAGCTTCATTATGAGATGGTCTATATTGTCTTTCTGGTGAACTTCTATTCATGTTTTGTGAATATTGACCCTTATTCTGATTTCTGTACTGTGGGCTTTGATTATACCTGTTTGGTGAATTCTGTGGACTGTTATTATATCGTCTGTTTGGTGAGAATTGTCTTCTTTCATTTTGCCATGGTTTTCTTTCTGGCGAGTGCCATGGTTGTTTATCAGATGATTGCCAAGCTGGGCGGAGATTTACTGGTTGTCTCTGACCATTAGGTGTGTAACCTAAACCTTGGTATGAGGGTTTAGGGGTAAAGCCTGAAGATGAGGGTGATTTTTCTCTCTTCTCAGTATTAGTAGCGATTGCATTTGTTAATTTCCCTACTAATGATGATAAGTTTTGGATTTCTTGTTCTAGACTTGAATTAGGCTTGGTTGGAGTTGTAATTACTTCTTCACTGTCTGAAAATGTTACCTGTCTTTGTGAGTAAGACTGTTTTGATGTACCAAATATGGCTCTGTGGTTAGCTAATGAAGTCTTGACCAGTTTTACTGCTTTTGATAATGTCGTAGGGTCCTTTTCCATAGCTTTTATAGCTGTATCTTTTTCTTTACAACCTCTCAAGAAAGCTTCAGTTGCTATAGCTTCGAGAGTTTCGAGTTCACATTTGTCATTCCCATCCATGGTTAAGGAGTAAACTTTCTGAGAAAAAATCTTCTAGACTTTCATCTTGTTGTTTTATGTACTGTAGCTGGCGTCTTGCCGTAACAGGTTGTAGTTTCTTGCTAAATCTTTCTCTTAGCTTTTTCTTTAATGAATGATACTCTCCTGTATCGATTTTTCTGGCAAATTCAAGTGCATTGTCTTTTAAGCTGTCAACTAATTTTTCTATTCTTTTCGAATTTCTCCATCGTCTTCTAGTAGATACTCTTTCAAATTGAAAAATGAAGGATTCCCATGAGGGTTGTCCTGTTCCATCAAAGGTTATCATCTTAGGTCCTTTGGGACTTTTTGATCTGCTTCTGTCTCGGTCTGATGTTGAATATCTGTCATCACTGAGTGAAGACATAGAAGAACTTGAGTCTAATCTCTCTCTCTTACTTTTATTTTTGGATGAGGCGTTAAGCCTTGATCTTTGTGATGTGTTTTGTCTGTCTGATTGTCTATCATTACTGGCATCACCCTTTCTTGTGTTTCTGTTTGTATTTGATCTGTTTCCACCATTTCTATATCTGGATCTCCCTCTTGAATCATTATCAAATCTCTGTCTTTGATTTTGATTTTGTGGAGGTCGGTTATTAGTTTCTTGTCTTGAAGTATATCTTGAGGTAGGATTGTTTGTATCAGCATAAGGTCTCTGATTTTGGACTTCAAAATCTAAGTTTGGTCTAGGCAATGAAGGTTGAGTTGGTACCTCATTATTTATGGATGCCTGTGTTTGTGGTTCTTCTCTTCTTTTATTTTCTTTCTGTTTTTTAAAGTTCTGAACTTCTAAGTAATCAGCAAAAACAGTTTGGTTCCCTTCACCTGGAGTACTAGATACTGGTTACATGTTTATTGGTTTCTTTTCAGGAGAATTCAAGTTAATGTTTTTAGAAGGTGTTAACCTTAATTTTTCTGGCTTTACCTTCTTCTTGTCAATGCTTCTTAGCTTTAATATACCATCCATGCTATCAGAATCTGAAGAGACTGTATGAGTTTCTTTTGATCCAAATACCATGTTTGCAAATTCTGAAATAATATTCTGGATCTGTTTTTCATTTGGCTTTTGCATGTTTTCAATCTTGAATATCATATCTTGTCTTTGTTCATCATTCATATTTGTTATAACCAAGTGATTTTGTAACTCTTCAGACATTTTCTTGTGTTCTCTTCTCATCTCTTCTTTAAACTCTTTGTTGTCTCTTTCCAAGCTATCAAATCTGTTTTCTAGACTTGTCATTCACTCTTGAATTGCACTGCTATTGTCATCTTCATTTTTAACATCTAGTCTTTGCATGATTTGATCAAACTTTTCATTAATTTGAAGTGTTACTTGTTCTATGTTGTAAATTTTATCTGACAATTCTTTCAATTCAGATTTGGTGGCTAATTGTTCAAAGGAAATTATGGCTTTATCTACCATTTCTTGTATTTTGTCATCTTCTATACCAGTGCATTCTTTGAATGACTCATAAGTTAGCAAACCAGCTTCATTTCTTTTCTTGATTAATCGTCTTGCTTTGGACTGATTAATGCTTTCATTTTTAAGCAATTGTGCTTCTGTTGCAATCTGAACATTTGTTGCAGGTTTAGCAGCCATTTTCACCTTTTCTCTATCTTTTTTTATTTTGGAATTTTAAATATGAATAGCTTAACACTTAACTAATAACAAAGTTAAAGGTTATAGCGTATAGCCATAATATATTTACAATTTACAAAAAATGTACATTTCAGTGAATGAATAAAAAAAATCAAAATTTACAATATCTAATCTGTCAAAAACAAAAATAATTTACAAGAAATTTCCCTAGCGTGAAGTGTTAAACCTCAATGACATTATATTTATGAATGAATTTGATTGTCAACATATAATACAAAAACTTCTCAAAAAAAATTTTGAATAAATTACAATGTAACTTGTGTAAAAAAATTTACAAAAGAATTGTAAAGGAACAAGTATATAACAAATAACAATAAATGTTTCAAAAACTATAGATAGTGTATAAAAATTCTATCAAAAATAATGTAATCTTGGTTAGATATGCGTAAATGTAAACAACAATGAAATGAATTCAGTATATAAACAATTAAAGTATTGTATGTATATGGTAAGGATGTATTGTTAACCTTACATGACAATAATAATTGAGTATGTGTGTCTATGTGGTGATAAACAAAAATTATTTTATTTCACATTCAAAAAGTTTGTGAAAAATGTGTCAAGTCAAAAATTTATGACCTTATAAACAACAAAAAAACATTTGATTTAATCAAAATGTAGTGTAGTGTTGTAAGTAATCAAAAATTAATTCAATAATTGAAAGCGTGTAGCCTTAAAACTACAAAGTTGAAAAAATTGTTTGTTTACATTCTACTTTCATTTTCTGAAAATAATGTAACTTCCGGCTAGAGCATTTCCGGTTTCTTGCTAGTTGAAGATGAAGCCAATATGGCGAACATGACCTAATTAAACGATGTAAAATAAATTATTTCTCAAGCTTGTGCAAAAAATCTAGTTTGACAATAGATGCTAAATGAGCATAAAATATATTAAACAAACATAGATTATGTTGTTTTTATTGTGAATGCAAAGTATTCTTTTTTATTTATGTGGGAATGGCTAATGGACCATGAACACGAACCACGTGAGTCAAAATTGACAAAGATAAATGATCGCACTAACCGCGAAATATGAATGAAATAAATTCAAAAATATACCAAGTAAATCACACGAACAGTGGCGTTTGCGACGACGCCATTTGTCGGGACGAGTGGTAAGGGCTAAATGCATAAAATGCTGTGTAAGTACAAGTTAATGTTACCTCATGGAATGATGTCAAAAGAATGATGTCCGAATCCAATTTGGGGATCTCAGCAAGGTGTCCAAGGCTTCGTCAGTCTCCGCATTGTCCGTTGACCAATGAAAACACTTGTTATGGTTGTTGACTAAGTCTCGGGTGATTTCGTAATATGAGGTTTGTGAGGGGGAGAACAATAAGTTCAGTTAATGACCACATTCCTCCCTTTCCTGTAGAATGGCAGTATGTCCATAAAATGTAGATGTATACTGGATAATAATAAGATGAGTTGAAGCATTTTAAGTCTGTAACAATGTTCACAAAATTCCCACACTGAATATTTTCCTAATATTTTGAACACAAATATCCCTCATATACATGTAGTAAAGTCAATCTGTTGACTTGGCAATAGTGTATCCAGCAGATCTTTGGCTGTCGATTCATAAACGATGACAAGTACCTGAGTTCTTCAGTATAGTTGATACTATCATTATAGTTGAATAACGAGTCTTGTCAGTTTGAAAATTCAAATATTTCAAATATTGGAAAGGCGTGAAGCCTTATAATATTAGAAATTGGGAATACAAAAATATGAGATAGAAGGCGTTAAGCCTTACAAAATTAATAAAAATGAAAAGTAAATGAAATAAGGACCTTGGAAGGCGTTTAGTCTTATTAACTTGAAAGCGAACAATAACATTTAATGAGAATGTTTTAGGTATAAAAAGGACTGAATTATTCAAATTTATGTCAGGGTATGCCTACACCATGTACACAAGAAAATAAAATATGATGAATGAATACAATGAGTATTAATGATAAAAGATTGTTAAAAAAGATAAATAATTACCAATTTTGAAAATGAGTCAATGATAGATGTATTAATAAAAATATTTACAAAAACATGAAAAGTATGAGCTTCAATAAGATATTGAAGGAAACATGAAAAAACATGAAAATGAACACAGACAATATATTTACAACAACATGAATATTTATGATGAGGCAAAATGTAAAAATGCAAAAATGAAACCTGTCTGAAAATTATCAGAAAAGTAAAAATTAAAAACATGAAAAATGAAAAACATAGTGTAGGCACAAAAATAAAAATGGCAAGATGCAACAGATTTTGATTTGATACAGAAACAAGGACTGTTCTAAATGGTTGCGGTAAAGCTTTATATAATTAGAAATTATAAAAACGGCGTATGGTAGCATTTGAAGTTTCAATGACAAATCTGGTTAGGACGTTTCTGATTCGAGCCACTTGTAATGCAGTGTCTGTCACATTCCAGGGGTGATTTATCTTGAATTTTGTGTCTATGGGAAGATATGGAGCATCTGTCTCCAAGAGGAATTTGTTCTCAGGGATGCTAGTAATTACAAGTTCTTGTTGACTGTTTGGCTTTTTTACACCAGATGTGATTCCAAAAACTACCCTGGGCAACTGGTTCCAAGCTTCAAATTCCTGATAAGATCCTGTAAAACAGTGACGGTGAATATGCAAATTTGTAAATACCAAATGTGACAAGGATTTTGTTACTGTTCCCTACATGTTCCATCCAATATTTCCAGTGTTGTGGATAAACATAGTTAGCTACCGCATATAAAAGAGTGTTTGAATTTCCTTCCACTATCATCCTCTCTATGTTTTCAAAATTTCTGTAATAAGTGGGGGATGAAAGTCGCTCTACCAGCATGTCTAGATGAAAATGTGAGTCAATGAACTCATATCTTTCTTCTGTCAAGTCTTCTATGTTATTCAAAATTTCTCTGCCTTCTGAGGTGCTACAAATGTTGGAAGCAGTAAATTTACTGTGTCTCTCCTCTGTGAAACATCTCTGAAGCAAACGGGTGAGAATTTCAAAATGGTATATGCAGATCACATGGTTTGGTGGGTTCAAAGTAAATTTCTGGCAGGGGTTGTTACTGTAATGTCTTAAATAAAATTCCATACATCGTACTTCGTTTTGTGTTAACACACCATTACTGTAGAGATTTCTTTCTATTACAAATTTTAAAAGATTTTCCAAAGTTTCCAAATTAAACCATTTAACCAACAGGAAAAGTGCACCATTCATGAGTTGGCACCATTTATGCAGGTTTCTCTCTGTAAGTGTTTCATATGACCCTTCTGCGTTGTGTGGCATTGTATGATGATAGATCAAACTTGTCTTTTGGCAAGACTGTTCTTTGCATTCCCAACAAGCTGTGGTTGCAGACCAAAACCAGGGTACATATGTACGTAATATATGTCTTTTGATGTGCGACTTCTTTGGTATATCGCATACCGGACAAAACTTCATCTTTGAAGGAAGCATATCTTTAGGCAGCCTTTCATAGGATTTGATTCCTCTTGGTAACACATTTTTAGACGGCATTGTAATAGTAAATTGTGTGGGGTCTCTATCTCCACTGGGTCCTGTAGGTTTACTCTGATATTTAGATGTGGACCTCAAGTCTGAAGTGAGGTGTGAAACCTCAACAGAACGTTTATTTTCGTATACCGTGTCAAATGTTACTGACACACCCATCATTTCTACTTCTTTCTGTTCAACTCTGACTTCTTCTACCACCACTCTTTTGTCTCCACTATCACCTGTGATCTCTACGTTATAATCCTCTACTTCATCTAACACTAACCATTCTGTGTCTGAATCCACATCATCTATGGTTTTGTCATCACCCTCTGACTTCTCCCTTTCTGCACAAGATGTTTCCGACCATGATTCGGCATGAAGAGATACTACATCTGAATTGGACATGTTTAAATTTTCTGTAATTAAAAATTATGGAATAATAAGGCGTGGAAGCCTCAAGGGATCGTATAATTTATATGGCATTATTCAATCTTATATATATATGCACATGTAAGCAGTATAAATAATTGAAATGAAATGAAAATCAGTGAAAAATTATTTCCCTGATAAGGCGTGAGAGCCTTAAAAATAATATATAAAATACTTTGTGTTTTGAATTTTACACCTACATGTATATATATCGTGTACATGTACATGTATGTAGACAAATAAAATAACTCACTACATTATAATGAATGAAATGTAATGAAAAAAAATTTAAAAATTTAAATTAACGAATTTACATAATAAATCTCTTATTTATTGTTATTTTAATATTTTTTATT
The DNA here is from genome assembly GCA_963971305.1 of Arcuatula senhousia. Taxonomy (NCBI): domain Eukaryota; kingdom Metazoa; phylum Mollusca; class Bivalvia; order Mytilida; family Mytilidae; genus Arcuatula; species Arcuatula senhousia. The sequence continues at coordinate 25,470,613 of OZ020314.1, read as the reverse complement.
TATTTTTATTGTTATTTATTTATTTTTTATTTTTTTATATTATTTTTTATTATTTTAGTAAAAATTTATTGACACACCACACACACACAGCACATAAAATTTTATGACAAATACTTTGAAAAAAATGGATGATTATGATGAGAAAATATTATTTACATAAACATATTACAAAAATCCTAAATTCATTATGACAAAAATATCATTTCATAATGAATGAACAATCAAGAAAAATACTGAATTCAAAAATATGTACAACATGTAAAAATGTTAATCTGATAATAATGATAGTTTCTTGTGGCATAGATTAGCCATCTAGTTTGTCCCTTTGTTTAAAGGCTGTCTATTTGGCGACTCTGACCTTTGATTCTGAGCCCGAGGAGAGAAATCTCTGGATTGTTGGTATCTGTTAGACCCTTGAAACTTGGGAGGCGTGAAGCCTCTAGCTTAATTATGAGATGGTCTTTATTGTCTCTCTGGTGAACTTCTATTCATGTTTTGTGAATATTGACCCTTATTCTGATTTCTGTACTGTGGGCTTTGATTATACCTGTTTGGTGAATTCTGTGGACTGTTATTATATCGTCTGTTTGGTGAGAATTGTCTTCTTTCATTTTGCCATGGTTTTCTGTCTGGCGAGTGCCATGGATGTTTATCAGATGATTGCCAAGCTGGGCGGAGATTTACTGGTTGTCTCTGACTATTAGGTGTGTAACCTAAACCTTGGTATGAGGGTTTAGGCGTAAAGCCTGAAGATGAGGGTGATTTTTCTCTCTTCTCAGTATTAGTAGCGATTGCATTTGTTAATTTCCCTACTAATGATGATCAGTTTTGGATTTCTTGTTCTAGACTTGAATTAGGCTTGGTTGGAGTTGTAATTACTTCTTCACTGTCTGAAAATGTTACCTGTCTTTGTGAGTAAGACTGTTTTGATGTACCAAATATGGCTCTGTGGTTAGCTAATGAAGTCTTGACCAGTTTAACTGCTTTTGATAATGTCGTAGGGTCCTTTTCCATAGCTTTTATAGCTGTATCTTTTTCTTTACAACCTCTCAAGAAAGCTTCAGTTGCTATAGCTTCGAGAGTTTCGAGTTCACATTTGTCATACCCATCCATGGTTAAGGAGTAAACTTTCTGAGAAAAAATCTTCTAGACTTTCATCTTCTTGTTGTTTTATGTACTGTAGCTGGCGTCTTGCCGTAACAGGTTGTAGTTTCTTGCTAAATCTTTCTCTTAGCTTTTTCTTTAATGAATGATACTCTCCTGTATCGACTTTTCTGGCAAATTCAAGTGCATTGTCTTTTAAGCTGTCAAATAATTTTTCTATTCTTTTCGAATTTCTCCATCGTCTTCTAGTAGATACTCTTTCAAATTGAAAAATGAAGGATTCCCATGAGGGTTGTCCTGTTCCATCAAAGGTTATCATCTTAGGTCCTTGGGGACTTTTTGATCTGCTTCTGTCTCGGTCTGATGTTGAATATCTGTCATCACTGAGTGAAGAGATAGAAGAACTTGAGTCTAAACTCTCTCTCTCTTACTTTTAATTTTGGATGAGGCGTTGAGCCTTGATCTTTGTGATGTGTTTTGTCTGTCTGATTGTCTATCATTACTGGCATCACCATTTCTTGTGTTTCTGTTTGTATTTGATCTGTTTCCACCATTTCTATATCTGGATCTCCCTCTTGAATCATTATCAAATCTCTGTCTTTGATTTTGATTTTGTGGAGGTCGGTTATTAGTTTCTTGTCTTGAAGTATATCTTGAGGTAGGATTGTTTGTATCAGCATAAGGTCTCTGATTTTGGACTTCAAAATCTAAGTTTGGTCTAGGCAATGAAGGTTGAGTTGGTACCTCATTATTTATGGATGCCTGTGTTTGTGGTTCTTCTCTTCTTTCATTTTCTTTCTGTTTTTTAAAGTTCTGAACTTCTAAGTAATCAGCAAAAACAGTTTGGTTCCCTTCACCTGGAGTACTAGATACTGGTTGCATGTTTATTGGTTTCTTTTCAGGAGAATTCAAGTTAATGTTTTTAGAAGGTGTTAACCTTAATTTTTCTGGCTTTACCTTCTTCTTGTCAGTGCTTCTTAGCTTTAATATACCATCCATGCTATCAGAATCTGAAGAGACTGTATGAGTTTCTTTTGATCCAAATACCATGTTTGCAAATTCTGAAATAATATTCTGGATCTGTTTTTCATTTGGCTTTTGCATGTTTTCAATCTTGAATATCATATCTTGTCTTTGTTCATCAAGTAACATATTTGTTATAACCAAGTGATTTTGTAACTCTTCTGACATTTTCTTGTGTTCTCTTCTCATCTCTTCTTTAAACTCTTTGTTGTCTCTTTCCAAGCTATCAAATCTGTTTTCTAGACTTGTCATTCTGTGGTCTAACTCTTGAATTGCACTGCTATTGTCATCTTCATTTTTAACATCTAGTCTTTGCATGATTTGATCAAACTTTTCATTAATTTGATTCATGTTCTGTTTCATTTCTGCTCTTATACTTGCACATTCTTGAAGTGTTACTTGTTCTATGTTGTCAATTTTATCTGACAATTCTTTCAATTCAGATTTGGTGGCAAATTGTTCAAAGGAAATTATGGCTTTATCTACCATTTCTTGTATTTTGTCATCTTCTATACGAGTGCATTCTTTGAATGACTCATAAGTTAGCAAACCAGCTTCATTTCTTTTCTTGATTAATCGTCTTGCTTTGGACTGATTAATGCTTTCATTTTTAAGCAATTGTGCTTCTGTTGCAATCTGAACATTTGTTGCAGGTTTAGCAGCCATTTTCACCTTTTCTCTATCTTTTTTTTATTTTGGAATTTTAAATATGAATAGCTTAACACTTAACTAATAACAAAGTTAAAGGTTATAGCGTATAGCCATAATATATTTAAAATTTACAAAAAATGTACATTTCAGTGAATGAATAAAAAAATCAAAATTTGCAATATCTAATCTGTCAAAAACAAAAATAATTTACAAGAAATTTCCCTAGCGTGAAGTGTTAAACCTCAATGACATTATATTTATTAATGAATTTGATTGTCAACATATAATACAAAAACTTCTCAAAAAAATTTTGAATAAATTACAAAATGTTACTTGTGTAAAAAAAAATTACAAAAGAATTGTAAAGGAACAAGTATATAACAAATAACAATAAATGTTTCAAAAAATATAGATAGTGTATAAAAATTCTATCAAAAATAATGTAATCTTGGTTAGATATGCATAAATGTAAACAACAATGAAATGAATTCAGTATATAAACAATTAAAGTATTGTATGTATATGGTAAGGATGTATTGTTAACCTTACATGACAATAATAATTGAGTATGTGTGTCTATGTGGTGATTAACAAAAAATATTTTATTTCACATTCAAAAAGTTTGTGAAAAATGTGTCAAGTCAAAAATTTATGACCTTATAAACAACAAAAAAACATTTGATTTAATCAAAATGTAGTGTAGTGTTGTAAGTAATCAAAAATTAATTCAATAATTGAAAGCGTGTAGCCTTGAAACTACAAAGTTGAAAAAATTGTTTGTTTACATTCTACTTTCATTTTCTGAAAATAATGTAACTTCCGGCTAGAGCATTTCCGGTTTCTTGCTAGTTGAAGATGAAGCCAATATGGCGAACATGACCTAATTTAACGATGTAAAATAAATTATTTCTCAAGCTGGTGTAAAAAATCTTGTTTGACAATAGATGCTAAATGAGCATAAGATATATTAAACAAACATAGATTATGTTGTTTTTATTGTGAATGCAAAGTATTCTTTTTTATTTATGTGGGAATGGCTAATGGACCATGAACACGAACCACGTGAGTCAAAATTGACAAAGATAAATGATCGCACTAACCGCGAAATATGAATGAAATAAATTCAAAATATACCAAGTAAATCACACGAACAGTGGCGTTTGCGACGACGCCATTTGTCGGGACGAGTGGTAAGGGCTTAATGCATAAAATGCTGTGTAAGTACAAGTTAATGTTACCTCATGGAATGATGTCAAAAGAATGATGTCCGAATCCAATTTGGGGATCTCAGCAAGGTGTCCAAGGCTTCGTCAGTCTCCGCATTGTCCGTTGACCAATGAAAACGCTTGTTATGGTTGTTGAGTAAGTCTCGGGTGATTTCGTAATATGAGGTTTGTGAGGGGGAGAACAATAAGTTCAGTTAATGACCACATTCCTCCCTTTCCTGTAGAATGGCAGTATGTCCATAAAATGTAGATGTATACTGGATAATAATAAGATGAGTTGAAGCATTTTAAGTCTGTAACAATGTTCACAAAATTCCCACACTGAATATTTTCCTAATATTCTGAACACAAATATCCCTCATATACATGTAGTAAAGTCAATCTGTTGACTTGGCAATAGTGTATCCAGCAGATCTTTGGCTGTCGATTCATAAACGATGACAAGTACCTGAGTTCTTCAGTATAGTTGATACTATCATTATAGTTGAATAACGAGTCTTGTCAGTTTGAAAATTCAAATATTTCAAATATTGGAAAGGCGTGAAGCCTTATAATATTAGAAATTGGGAATACAAAAATATGAGATAGAAGGCGTTAAGCCTTACAAAATTAATAAAAATGAAAAGTAAATGAAACAAGGACCTTGGAAGGCGTTTAGTCTTATTAACTTGAAAGCGAACAATAACATTTAATGAGAATGTTTTAGGTATAAAAAGGACTGAATTATTCAAATTTATGTCAGGGTATGCCTACACCATGTACACAAGAAAATAAAATATGATGAATGAATATAATGAGTATTAATGATAAAAGATTGGTAAAAAAGATAAATAATTACCAATTTTGAAAATGAGTCAATGATAGATGTATTAATAAAAATATTTACAAAAACATTAAAAGTATGAGCTTCAATAAGATATTGAAGGAAACATGAAAAAACATGAAAATGAACACAGACAATATATTTACAACAACATGAATATTTATGATGAGGCAAAATGTAAAAATGCAAAACTGAAACCTGTCTGAAAATTATCAGAAAAGTAAAAATTAAAAACATGAAAAATGAAAAACATAGTGTAGGCACAAAAATAAAAATGGCAAGATGCAACAGATTTTGGTTTGATACAGAAACAAGGACTGTTCTAAATGGTTGCGGTAAAGCTTTATATAATTAGAAATTATAAAAACGGCGTATGGTAGCATTTGAAGTTTCAATGACAAATCTGGTTGGGACGTTTCTGATTCGAGCCGCTTGTACTGCAGTGTCTGTCACATTCCAGGGGTGATTTATCTTGAATTTTGTGTCTATGGGAAGATATGGAGCATCTGTCTCCAAGAGGAATTTGTTCTCAGGGATGCTAGCAATTACAAGTTCTTGTTGACTGTTTGGCTTTTTTACACCAGATGTGATTCCAAAAACTACCCTGGGCAACTGGTTCCAAGCTTCAAATTCCTGATAAGATCCTTTAAAACAGTGACGGTGAATAGGCAAATTTGTAAAATTGTGTTGTTGAATTAGCTCTAAGGCTCTAGTTGCTGCTGAACCATCTCCATTATCCCTACAATGGATTACAAGTGGTTTCCCAAACTGTGCAGCAAGCTGCATGTGAATAACAAATGCTTCCTCCTGATTGGCTCTAATCTGTTCTTGGCATTCCGAGTATGTTTGACATTTACCTCCACTGGTTATACATCTACACCGTGTTGTCATGTCTAATCCAGATTCCCCTACTGCTACACATTTAGATTCTTGAATCAACTGGTTTAATTCTCTCCATGAAAAGTAAATGAAATAAGGAGCTTGGAAGGCGTTTAGCCTTATTAACTTGAAAGCGAACAATAACATTTAATGAGAATGTTTTAGGTATAAAAAGGACTGAATTATTCAAATTTATGTCAGGGTATGCCTACACCATGTACACAAGAAAATAAAATATGATGAATGAATATAATGAGTATTAATGATAAAAGATTGGTAAAAAAGATAAATAATTACCAATTTTGAAAATGAGTCAATGATAGATGTATTAATAAAAATATTTACAAAAACATGAAAAGTATGAGCTTCAATAAAATATTGAAGGAAACATGAAAAAAACATGAAAATGAACACAGACAATATATTTACAACAACATGAATATTTATGATGAGGCAAAATGTAAAAATGCAAATATGAAACCTGTCTGAAAATTATCAGAAAAGTAAAAATTAAAAACATGAAAAATGAAAAACATAGTGTAGGCACAAAAATAAAAATGGCAAGATGCAACAGATTTTGATTTGATACAGAAACAAGGACTGTTCTAAATGGTTGCGGTAAAGCTTTATATAATTAGAAATTATAAAAACGGCGTATGGTAGCATTTGAAGTTTCAATGACAAATCTGGTTGGGACGTTTCTGATTCGAGCCACTTGTACTGCAGTGTCTGTCACATTCCAGGGGTGATTTATCTTGAATTTTGTGTCTATGGGAAGATATGGAGCATCTGTCTCCAAGAGGAATTTGTTCTCAGGGATGCTAGCAATTACAAGTTCTTGTTGACTGTTTGGCTTTTTTACACCAGATGTGATTCCAAAAACTACCCTGGGCAACTGGTTCCAAGCTTCAAATTCCTGATAAGATCCTGTAAAACAGTGACGGTGAATAGGCAAATTTGTAAAATTGTGTTGTTGAATTAGCTCTAAGGCTCTAGTTGCTGCTGAACCATCTCCATTATCCCTACAATGGATTACAAGTGGTTTCCCAAACTGTGCAGCAAGCTGTATGTGAATAACAAATGCTTCCTCCTGATTGGCTCTAATCTGTTGTTGGCATTCCGAGTATGTTTGACATTTACCTCCACTGGTTATACATCTACACCGTGTTGTCATGTCTAATCCAGTTTCCCCTACTGCTACACATTTAGATTCTTGAATCAACTGGTTTAATTCTCTCCAAGTACTGTTACTTATTCCAAATACTGTGAGATGGGGATGAATACCAAATGTGACAAGGATTTTGTTACTGTTCCCTACATGTTCCATCCAATATTTCCAGTGTTGTGGATAAACATAGTTAGCTACCGCATATAAAAGAGTGTTTGAATTTCCTTCCACTATCATCCTCTCTATGTTTTCAAAATTTCTGTAATAAGTGGAGGATGAAAGTCGCTCTACCAGCATGTCTAGATGAAAATGTGAGTCAATGAACTCGTATCTTTCTTCTGTCAAGTCTTCTATGTTATTCAAAATTTCTCTGCCTTCTGAGGTGCTACAAATGTTGGAAGCAGTAAATTTACTGTGTCTCTCCTCTGTGAAACATCTCTGAAGCAAACGGGTGAGAATTTCAAAATGGTATATGCAGATCACATGGTTTGGTGGGTTCAAAGTAAATTTCTGGCAGGGGTTGTTACTGTAATGTCTTAAATAAAATTCCATACATCGTACTTCGTTTTGTGTTAACACCATTACTGTAGAGATTTCTTTCTATTACAAATTTTAAAAGATTTTCCAAAGTTTTCAAATTAAACCATATAATATAAAGATACATTTAGGGTAAGGGTTAGTTCAAAATTATATAATTAGGGTAAGGGTTAATACAAAAACGTATAATTAGTGTTAGGGTTAGTGTAAAACATATTATTAGGGTTAGGGTTAGTATAAAACACACAGTTAGGGTTAGGGGTTAGCATAAAAACATAGAATGAGTGTTGAGATTGGTATAAAAGCCATCTTTTTAGGGTTAAGGCTATTACAATAACATACAATTAGTGTTAGGGTTTAGTGAAAACGCAAAACTATGGTTTAGGGTTTGCATAAAAAACATACAATTAGCGTTAAGGTGAGCATAACAAATATATTTAGGGTTAGTGTTATTATAAAAACACACAATTAGGGCTAGGGTTAGCATTAATGATACAATTACTTTTAGTACAAGAACATATATTTGGGTTTGGGTTAGTGAAAACACGATATAAGGGATAGAGGTTAGCATAAAAACATACGATTTGTGTTGAGGTTGGTGTTGAAATTTATAATAAGGGTTAAGGTTATTACAAAAACATACAGTTGAGGTTAATGAAAACGCAAAATAAGGGTTAGGGGTTACCGTAAAAACATACAATTAGCGTAAATATTGGTGTGAAAATATATTTAGGGTAAGGGTTATTACAAAAACATTCAATTAGGGCTAGGGTTAGCATTAATGATGCAATTACTTTTAGTACAAGAACATACAATTAGGGTTGAGGTTAGTGGAAACACAATATAAGGGGTAAGGGTTATTACAATAACATACAATAAGTGTTAAGTTAGTATAAACGCAAACTATGTTTAGGGGTTAGCAATAAAACATACAATGAGCGTAAATATCAGTATTAAAAATATATTTAGGGTAAGGGTTATTAGCATATTAAGATACACTTAGGGTTAGGGTTACGAAATCATACAATTAGGGTTAGGGTCGATGAAAAAACAAAATAAGGGTAGGGGTTAGAACAAAGAGATACAGTTCAGGTGAAAACGTAGTACAAAAACGTACAATAAGGTTACGGTTATGGTCTGTGAAACACAAAGTTAGGGGTTCTACCGTATAATTAGGGTTAGGGTTAGTGTAAAATATATTATTAGGGTTAGGGTTAGTATAAAACACACAATTAGGGTGGGGGTTAGCATATAAGATACATTTAGGGTTAGGGTTAGTACAAAAGTATACAATTAAGGTACGGGTTAGTACAACAACGTATAATTAAGGTTATGGTTAGTGTAAAACATATAATTAGGGTAAGGGTTAGTATAAAACATATAATTAGGGTTATGGTAAAAATGAAACACACAGTAAGGGTTAGGGGTTAACATATAAAGATACATTTAGGGTTAGGGTTAGTACAAAATTATACATTTAGGGTAAGGGTTAGTGTAAAACATATAATTAGGGTTATGGTAAAAATGAAACACAAAGTAATTGTTAGGGGTTAACATATAAAGATACATTTAGGGTTAGGGTTAGTACAAAATTATACTTTTAGGGTTAAAGTCGATGAAAACACAACATAAGTGTAAGGGCTTAGTACAAAAAATACATTTATGATAAGGGTAAGTCAAAAAAGAATAATTAGGGTAAGGGTTAGTGTAAAACATATAATTAGGGTTATGGTTAGTATAAAACACACAATTAGGGTTAGTGGTTAGCATATAAAGATACATTTAGGGTAAGGGTTAGTTCAAAATTATTAATTAGGGTAAGGGTTAGTACAAAAACGTATAATTAGGGTTAGGGTAAGTGTAAAACATATTATTAGGGCTAGGGTTAGTATAAAACACACAGTTAGCGTTAGGGGTTAACATAAAAACATAGAATTAGTGTTGAGATTGGTATAAAAGCCATCTTTTTAGGGTTAAGGTTATTACAATAACATACAATTAGTGTTAGGGTTTAGTGAAAACGCAAAACTATGGTAAAGGGTTTGCACAAAAAACATACAATTAGCGTTAAGGTGAGCATTACAAATATATTTAGGGTTAGTGATATTACAAAAACATACAATTAAGGCTAGGGTTAGCATTAATGATACAATTACTTTTAGTACAAGAACATATATTTGGGTTTGGGTTAGTGTAAACACGATATAAGGGATAGAGGTTAGCATGAAAACATACGATTTGTGTTGAGGTTGGTATTGAAATTTATAATAAGAGTTAAGGTTATTACAAAAACATACAGTTAGGGTTAATGAAAACGCAAAATAAGGGTTAGGGGTTACCGTAAAAACATTCAATTAGCGTAAATATTGGTATGAAAATATATTTAGGGTAAGGGCTATTACAAAAACATTCAATTAGGGCTAGGGTTAGCATTAATGATGTAATTACTTTTAGTACAAGAACATACAATTAGGGTTGAGGTTAGTGGAAACACAATATAAGGGGTAAGGGTTATTACAATAACATACAATAAGTGTTAAGTTAGTATAAACGCAAACTATGTTTAGGGGTTAGCACAAAAACATACAATGAGCGTAAATATCAGTATTAAAATATATTTAGGGTAAGGGTCAATAGCATATTAAGATACACTTAGGGTTAGGCGCGGGTGAATTAAGTAGTTTTGTTACAATTAAATAAGGGGGAGATCACTCTGTTTTTACCTAATTACGTATGCATGATTTATTCAAAATGGCGGTGTAAAAATAGACGTGTAAAAATGTAAGACATACCGCTTCAATATGATGTCTTTTTAAAAAAGGTTACTAGTTTTTTTCAAAATATTATTCAAAAAGTGTTGTTCTTCATCGAATTTGATTGATTTTGTTCGTCTTTTCGCCAGCCGTGAAACTCCGCCTACTTTCATTCATCGACCAATGAAAATACGATCGCGGTCAATTTAATACTTGGAAGTCGACCATTTATTGAAAGCACCTGCCAGACAAATATTGTTAGATTTTATTACGAATTCGTATTTATAGCGGCTACACTAGATCATAGAACCTCATGAGAAATAAGGTATGGTATATTTAAGTCGTATGATACGTATTTAAATGATTGAGAACGCAATATTTCTTGTAAATTTAGCTAAAACATGCCGTTTTTAACCAACCACGTGTTGTTGGAATTCTATTTTTTTTAAATCTAATTCTATCACATGTTCATGATAGTAATATTGCTACCATGAAACTTAATTGAAAAAGGGATTTTGGACAGCAGGCACATAAACCATATGCCAAAATCCCCTCTTCCTGACAATACATGTAGGTAACTGTTGCTGCAAAGACAAAGTAGAGTGTGAAGTACAATGTAGTAGAATTATGTTTGTCTATTTGTTAATTGTCCCGTTCAATGTTCAGAACTACTGTCACCCTAGCTGCGGTTTTGTAGCAGGGAGAACGGTCCTTTAGATAATCTTATATGGCGGACCGCTAAATAAAAACAAACATCAAAAAGATCATTGAGTGCATCCCCCCTGTAGAAGAGGATACTTGCACTTTACGTTAAAAGCAGCGCAACACACAGGCTGTTCTACATGTATGTACAAAAACAATCCCAGATTCTTAAAGTAGCTGGATGGGTGCCAGCGGCCCTGTCGGAAGTCTTCGACAGAGCTGATTGATATCTGCACTAGTCCCACTGATGTACTGATATGACTGGATTCTGGCTTGGGGCTTGAGGAACTTCAGGTTGTGGCCTCTGAATCATGTGTAATACATTGCAAAAAAGAGCATTTTGTTGTACACATGATACATTAATATTTAAATACATGTACTGATAATCTGGAGGTTCACATGTGTTTACACTTTGAATAAAATTGCTGATATTTTACACTTTTTCATCAGTCTAATAGTATGTTTAGTCTATCCAATTGCTACTAAGGCATAGCTGAGCGCTGCGTCTAGATAAACCTAATTTACAAAAAGTTTTAGTATATTTTATGTATGCACTTGATCCATATAATATATGCAGATATGCCCCAGGCAATTTTTCTTTGTGTTTTTAGTTAAATTACCCAAATATAGCCAAATATCATCAATGCCTATACATGCATCATTTAATTGGCCTCCATGTGCATGGTAATTTCATTGTCTCTGTTAGGCCTTGAAAAATTGATAGTTGGTTTCCCCTAACATGGGCAAAATATGAAGACCCGGTATTTATTTTTATGATATGAGTTTTCTCAGCTAAACTTTCAGTTTTTAAATTTTTAAAACAGAATAAACAAAGTAAGAAAATACTTTTTTTATTCCAAATTTTCATTGAAAAAAGAATTTAGCAAATCTCATTATCTTAGACCCGGCAGGCCAGAATTTAATGTTTTACTTTTATTTTTTTTAAATGAAAATAAAATTTATTGACCAGGCACCAAAAAAAAACAGACCCGGTAGGTTTAGGGGAAACCAACAATTATTTTTTTGTCCTTATTAAATCAAGGAAGGTTATATTTAGGGGTAATTCATGCTTTAATTACATGTAAGGTAAACAAAAATGAGAAAATGGCAACATTAAGTAATTGGTAACAAGAAAGAGAGAAGCTAGAGGCGCTGCTATACATGTACCTTTATATTTTTGTTATTTCTATACGTAGTTTAAGCTCCACATAGACTTTAAAAAGGGAAATATCAACCATTTTATTCAAAGTATAACGGTTACCTTGAACCTTATAATCCAAATATGGCTTACATTGTAAATAGTACATATGTATGTTAGAAAGCTAGTAAAAAAAAAACAGCCGTAGATTGCAAATTTGAGACAGATATTAAATGCTGCTGGAATGGTCATAAGACTATAATATTTAGGATATTGTTTTTTTTAATATAATTTTAAAGACCTTTCAATTCACACACCGACTATTCAGACACACAGAGTGCGGGTGGAACACACAAGACCAGGTTTAATTGTTTGTCAGCTGACACTTTCTGTTAGGCCAAAAAGTATGTGTGTTTCTGGTTTCATGCCTGAATCTATATTTTAATTTTTGGGAGTACATACGTTATCTATACGAAAAATATTTTTTTTGCACAAACAAAATCAAGTAATCAGTCTCAGTAAACACAAAACAATAAATATGTAGAAATTACAAACATCAACTGAATAATCATTTACTATTATAAATAAATTCAAGTTAACAGAAAAAAACTATTAAAAAAAATATTATACAAGTGAAATATAAATATTTCATTCAAGCCCTATACCGAAGGTCCACCATAAACAAGACCAATCGATGTCTGGCCCTGCGTCGCACGGCAAAACGTTGAACCATGTACATATTCTAGGCCCAATATGGACAGTCAATAATTTTTGACACTTGCATCCTATGGTGGACTTACAAAGCACATTTGTCACATGCAACCCAATATTAAAAATATTTAAAAAAAAATAAAGTTTCTATTTTTCCCCCTTAACTTGTAAAAAAAAAATTCTAAATTGCACCGTAAATAAAAAAAGTTCTTTTTGGGCCCCTTATTCCTAAACAAAAAAAGAGGGGACAACCAAAGTCAGCCCCACCCTTCCTTTTATGGTAAGTAACATTACTGTAAAGTTTCATAGCATTTGATCAACCAAAACAAAAGTTATTGTGGAAACAAATAAAAAAGTCGCTTTTGGGCCCCTAATTTCTAAACGAAATTATAAAATAACCCCAAAAGGGGAGGCGCACATCTTCAATATATCTGTAATCACTGTGTAAAATTTTAGAAAGATCTAGCATTTGGTTTTTGAGATTCAGATTACACAAGACAGGCACCCCATAGCGCGACGGACGGAGTGACCCGACTACTAGACCTGCGTCGCCGAAGGTAAAAAGAGTCAGAATAAGCTGTCCTCTAATTAACTCCTTGCGGGGAATCGAACCCCGATCTCCTATCTTAGGTGTTTTCCTATAAACTACAAGGACTATTTATAGAGTCTACAGCATAAACCCTCTTTATTAACAGACCATTACAAATAGTATATTACATGTAGATCAGCAGAAGTCTCCATCCAACAACAAGATGTTTTATAAGGAATTTCAGAGATAACTACCTCATGTACCTCTAGATCTGCAAATCTTAAAATTGTAATTCTTTGTTATTATATGTACTGTAATATGCCCATTCTTATGGACAATAAATACTTTTCTTCTTCTTTTTCATATATACATGTACTGCTGGCTGTTTTCCATTGCGATTTTTAAATTCCCGTTTCTTTATGTTGGTTGTGCATGTTGTGTCGCGTACACTTATTCCACATCTCTTTATCGTCTAAGTATTGTACATATGCTTAGAAATAAAAATGAAAGTACAACAATACAAATAAAATATAGATCAGCAGAAGTCTCCATCCAACAAAAGAATGTTATTAAGGATTCAGAGATAGCTACCTCTATATGCCTGGTTATATATACATGGTACATGTACATTCTACAAATAGGAATCAAATGCATTCCAAGCAGACTTAATTAGCATGAACTAAAGTGTTAGCTATAAAATGATAAATTTTGTTCAAAACAGATACAGACAAATGTAGTCCATCAATGTTGAATGTAGAAAACAAATGTAGACTATGTAGAAAACAAATAAAAAGGCATCACCTAAAAAAAAATACTGTCAAAAAAAAAAACAAGCCCCCCCCCCCCCTGCCCCCCTTCATGTTTAATGTTAGGTCTCCAACATGTTCAGTTCATGAAAATAATATTTAGAAATATTATTTAACTGCAAAAATTATTATAGGTTATATTAGAGATAATCGGAGAAGCGACGTACGTATCTACGTATCATTAAGTTGCCCTAAGAAGTCTTAAAACGACATAATCATTACCTCCCTTATGCCAGGTGTCTTAATTATAATCATAGATGTATAACCCATATATAGACATCTATGGTATTATGCATTGGGACTCTCGTTTATCGTTGTTTATTTATTATTTATTTTATATATATTATTATGAATTTTTATATAAATTATTTTTTTTAATTCTTTGTTTTCATCATTAGTATTATTATTTGGTGGGGGCGGGTATAAATATGTAAAATTAAAAAATAGAAAATACATCTTATAATTTAGCGATTCCTCCGTTTAAACTTTTGTTTTAAAAATATTCACCCAGGCTTCCCATCTTTTATTCTGGAGATTTTTTTATTAATTTTTAGAAATTTTCCACTGTTTTAATGAATAAAATTTATTGCAGAGTAACTTACTTTGTTGCAGATTGTGCGTTCATCTGCTAGTTTTTGTCAACATATATTCATTACCTTTTTGTTGGAATTTGGTATCAAAAACCCCACGTATAGTAAACGGGATTGTAAGTACTGACCATTTGTATAGAAGAGGGGATTTATTTACAAAAAAAAATAAGTTAAACAGTAGCTACATGTACGTTTGTAGATAATTGTCTCTTAGACTGTCCAAATAACCTCTTCCTATGCATCACAGTGGAATTTGAATAACATCTGGTATGAATTTAATAAAATCTTAAGCACCTATTCGTGCATTTAAGAGAGCGATCATTCGATTTTAATGGGGATAATGGGGTTATTGATATGTTTTTATACCCCCACTCGTAAGAGAGGGGGCTATATTGCAATCACCTTGTCCGTCCGTCTGTCCGTCCGTCCGACCATCCGTCCTTTCGTCTGTCCGTCCGGTTCAATTTCTCTGCTTCTACTGGATGGATTGGTTTTAAATTTGGTACACAGCTTTAGCTTGATGAGTTATACCAGACCTCCTCTTTTCAGGTCAGTTCATCATCTACTTCCTGTTTTCCGAACCGACTTAGACTTTTTAGGGTAAAAAAATTAAAATGTGAAATTTTTCGTAACAGTTTTCTCGGCTACTACTGGATGGATTGGTTTCAAATTTGGTACACAGTTTCAGCATGATTAGTTATACCGTGCCTTCTTTTCCAGGTCAGTCAATCATCTACTTCTTGTTTTCAGAGTCGACTTAGACTTTTTATGGGTCAAAAATAGACAATTTTTCGTTACAGATTTCTCGACTTCTACATAAGGGTTTAATTTCAAATTTGGTATATAGCTTTAGCATATGATGAGTATTACCGTGCCTCCCCTTTCCAGGTCAGTCGGTCATCTACTTCCTGTTTTCCGAATGGTCGAGTGGGGATATGCTTAGCACGACTTCGTGCAACCCCTTGTTCATATCTGAACAATCAAAGCCTGGATGTTTTGCAAGCTATTTTTGAATTTTAAAATCAAATAAAAAATTTACAGCAAAAAAGACCATTCTGACCTTTTTTATATCAAAGCGTTGTCCTGAATTTTTATTTTCTGATTGTTGTTGGCATACTGCTTTTTATTTCAAATTATACCATAACCCCCCCTTTTTTTCCAAAACAAAATCAAATGGTCGCTACCTAAGTTACATGTGGTTTATTTCTACCTCAGGCAAATTTTTGACTCAACCTAAACAAATTTCAAATTTTGTATTCAATTTTGCATTTTTATGCCCCGCTTGAAGAAGAGGGTATACTGTTTTAACTATTATTCCTAGATTGCTGATATTTGGAAACAAGCTTGTTATGGCATGGTGTATTGTGGAATACGTTTTTGGATTTATCGGACATTTAATTCCTGTTTATCGAAGACTTTAATTTTTCCGTCACACAAAATTAATTCTGCCCAGCTTTTAATTTACATATAACTTGGCTAGGCAACTATTATTCCTAGGTCGCTGATATTTGGAAACAAGCTTGATATGGATATGATGTATTGAAGCATACTTTTTTGATCCAAATTGCAGTTGGAGTCGACATATGTGTTGTAGTGTCATGTTTATTTACTCCATATCCTTTCATCAATAATTATACTTCCCGTTTACCGAAAATTAAAACAAAAAACTGTCGCACAATTCATTCACTTACATGAAAACTCAGCAACTCCTAGGTTGCTGATAATTGGTCACAAGCTTAGTATTGACATGATGTATTGATACATTTTTGGATCCATCGAACATTTACTTCCTGTTTGTTGTAAACTTGATATTAAACGCATTGCATACTAGTAGTAGTTGTGAAAGCGGGAGTATTACTGGTGAGCATTGGGTCACAGATTTCTTGTTTCTTTTGTTTCATCGTTCTATGTTCTTTATATATAGTGCTTGGCTTTTTTTTCTTTTTGGTTACAGCGGAAATGATGAGACAAACCTTGCGTCAGTCGTAGCAAATGTTTTAGTTTGTATGTTTGTTGCAACTTTCATTCACTGTATTACCATCTACCTCAGATATATTAATGGATACATCACTGACCAAAACTGAGGCAAAAACGGAAATTTTAACAAATACAAGTTTATATGACCACAGCAAAAGTCTTTTAATTTGTTACAAAATCATACTGAAATGGGTTTCACAACAACTGTGCGAGTCGTTTAGGTCCCCCTTCCTCTTAATTTCATCTATAAAAATATAGAAATGTTGGGTATAATTATATATACGTTCGTACGTTCGTTCGTTCGTACATATGAACGTAATGGTATTTGTTTTGTCAATAACTTGGGAACTAAACATCATAGAGGGATGATATTTGGTTAGTGGGTACATCTTCGATGGTAGTCAGTATCAGTACCATATTAAGTGGCCTTGACCTATATTTCCGCATGAATGATTCCGGTTGAAGTTTTGGTTAAGGTCCATATCCCAGCAACTGCAAGTGATAGAGCGATGACATGGGTTAGCGGGTGCATTTTGGACAGTAACCAACATCCGTACCAAAATTGGGTCACCTTGACCTACAATTTCCACATGAACGACTCGGGATTAAGTTTTGGTTTAGGTCCAAATCTTAGCAACTGCAAGTGGAAGAGAAATGATGTTGGGTCAGTGTGAACATCTTAGAAAGTACTTAGTAACCAACATCCGTACCCAAATTAAATCACCTTAACCTACATTAAATTCAGATGAATGATTCAGGTTAAAGTTTTGGGGTTTTATGAAAAAAATATTTTTGAAGGCATCGCAACAGAATTTTTTTTATTATTTGCATTATTTTATGTAGCTGAAATATCCTTCTTCAGAATATTTTTTTTCTTATTTCTTACCCTCTGCTGCCAAAATATTTTTCTATCAAAAATAATTTTCAAAATATTTTGGGGAAAAAAACCAAGCCCCCCCCCTTTCAAGTAAAATGTTCGGTTGGTTTTTTTTTAATAGTCCAAGTGTGGCATACATTTGTATTGGGGGTGCATTGGTTTTAATGATTGGTATTGTTAATCTTTCGGATAAATCGCATCTAATGAATCTTTGATAGATGAATAAAGGTAATAGCAAAATTACCGAGCTTGGAGGATTCCAAGAAAAAGACGAAACAAGGTAAAAATACCATAAAAACTTTTGTAATGGTCCTTGCTTGGTACATAAATTTTGAAAGGGGGTCTGCCTATTGTCTACTAAAGAGGATTCCAGGCCATTTTTGCCTAAAATCTGCACAAAAATATTATAAACTTTTCAAAGGATAGGGTGTAATTCGACAAATTCGACACCCCCCTCCTCGACGGAACATCCTGTTTCTTGATCTGCCACAGCAGAAACTTTAAATATATTTTAAATGTTCCCGAATAAAATTTTTGACTTGAAATTACGATTTGAATTGAATTTTTATTTGAACGTGTAAAATAGGGATACAAAACATCGACGGAATTCAGATTGGATGCTTTACAAAAAGCCAATCGACGAAAAACTGCTTTAGTAAGATTTTTACTAATAGGTAATAAAATGATGAATCTTCGATGGCGGACAATTTGATTTGATTTTGTACTGCACATAATTGCCCCACACCCTATTTAACAGATGGTGTCGGAGATGTTAACGGCTGATAAAGTAGAAAAAGTCCAATGTTCTGGGAAAACTCCGAAATTACTAAAAGTATAAACCGAAAACAAAATATTTGCTTGGACCTCCCCCTTTTTTCTTTCTTCTATGATAAATTAATTCAAGATTGAAAAAATAAATCTTTTCGTGAGCAGTGTTCACAGTTTAGCCATATAAGGTATTATAATTAAAAGGGAGATAACAAGAATTTATGCCCGACTAATTGACATTAGAACGTAACAGGTAAACGGCTTTATGTCAACATTACTCACGATACGGCTCTTGTCCGATTATCTCTATTAAGGCCAGTGTTTTTTAATTTTTAGTTTTACGAACTTTTCCTAAATGTTGGTGGGTAGGAGAAAGGAAAAAAATTAAAAATAAAATTCCTGAAAAATTAAGGTCTAGCAGAAAAAAATAGTAATTTGTGTCAAAATAATAATAAATTTATTCAATAATAAGTCAAATATTTGTAACGTAGGAAAAAAATTATTTCAATTAGTTATTACGGGTCAAATTTTTAAGGTAGGAGGGTTCGTAAAACTAAAAATAAAAAATAACGGCCTAAAATAAATATAAAGTTGCAACGTACAACAATTCGTCTCACAACTTATTCTTACATTTTTACCCAACCGGAAGTACAAAATGTATAAACATTTGTCTCCCTTGAATGATCAAAGCATCAATCATGCTATTTTATGACATTTATATGTTCGTGGATTGGTATTGACAAAATTAGTTAATTGAAAAAAAATGAATTATTTAGCAGCTGACAAAGAAAATGGATTGTCCATGTCCATAAACAACAACAGACATTAGAATCGAGAGGAGTATATTCAGTCAAAGAAATTAGAGTTTAAGATTAACAGGTCAGAATCCATTATAAAAATTTATAGATTATGTTACACAATTTGCAAAAATTCACAGTACTGAACAGAGTTTTACAGGCCATGACCTGTTGGACCTGTGCTATTAAATTTCGAAGGGTTCAAGACGGAGTATAGCCCTTTTTAAAAGGTCACTCAGAATTCTGATTTCGATTCTTTTTTTTTTCATTTTTGCAAGAGTACATTGTAGTTTCCCTTTTTGGGTCGGCCACATAATATAATCAACGTTGAGCTAAGGAAAACGTCAATTTATCCCTATCTGTTTTTGGCGTAATTTCTTCTTCCCGATTCAAATAAACTGGTTTGGAGTGAAGTCTTAGACTTTGGCAGACAGATTTAAAATGTTTTAACAAGGTGGCGAATTTAGTTAATTTCAACAGATTTAAAATGGTGAGGCCGACCCGGAAGTTGTAAACCTGTAGTGCATAAGTAAAAGATTTCTCATGTTCACACGTACAGAAAATACTTTCTAAAAAGGACTATATTATTATTTATTGCACATGCCAATAAAATTCTTAAGGAATAAAGAATTTCATTCCTTCTTCTCCATGTTGTAAAAATCTGTCCTGTCCCGTAAACATGGTAAAGCAAATGTTAACACGAAACTCTGGTCCAAGTTGAAATGTCCAGAAATATTTCAGTTATTCCATTAATACATACATGTATGTTACACATGTTTCAAGTGGTCACTCTGCATTTTAAAAGTCATTTGATTTTTATGACTTTCTTTTTCCAGGCTTGTGACTGGCAAGATACTACAGAAATTGATTTAATGATAATGATACATGTACAATGTACGTTGTACAATGTAATCCTTAATGCTAGTGAAACTTTTTAAGAGTTTTAGTAACTGGGGCTAAAATTTAATATTGTTTCTCAAATATGGCTGAAATATATTATATTTAATGTATTAACAATTTTGAAAATCTTTCTTGTAGTATCTTGGCTGCATTCCCCACCTCCATTTCCCTCTCAATGAGCAAGTTTACATGTAGAATAACATGTTAAATACATGTACATGCATGTAGTAACAAGTGAGATCAATGTCAATCTTGCCAGGAATTTTTTTCAATGTCTGCATTACATGCTTGTGCATTGAGTCACTTTGACACTATCCGTCGTCCTGCGGCGTCACAAAATTGCCGTCACAGTTTTCCTGGTAACTACATGACACAGCCTCTTGATATTTGGCTTCCTCATAGGCTATAGTACAGTACTATATTTATACATGTAAATCTTTGGTTCAAAGTGTATGGTTCCCTCATCATATATATAACCAAGAACTATAACAGGTCAAATTGATCGTTGAGAATGTTTCCTTATAAAAGTACTGTTTTGCTTCATTTTGTAGTTGGTTGTCATTAGTTACGAGTATGTCATTTTCACAAAATTATTGTTCTAGAATTTTTTAAATTACATAAAAATCCCTATTAAAATGGTTCATGCGCAGAGGGTGTCGTGCTAATGGTCATGATGATTGTATGGAGATGGGGATTCTAGAACTATTTGTGATTAAAAAATTATTGACATGCATGTACATTTTGTAATAACAAATTGACATTGATCAACTTTTGCTTTATAAAGCTCAGTTTTGCTACAAAACTTGGTACATTGTATGCTATGCAATGTTATTAATTGATTGTAGACATATGAACCTGATTACGTGTCATATTTGGTAGTACATGTAGTTTATTGCCTTTAATGTCATATTCATGATTTGTCATTTCATATACAATAAAGAAGGAATGTGTCCATGGGACACGGATGCCCCCGCTAGGCCCACAACAGGAAAGTTGTTTAAGACATACAGTTTGTCATACTGAACAGTCCTAACAAGTTTCAAATCATTCTCATGTACGGTTCTTGAGAAAAGCTTGACGGAAATTTTCAAGGCATGTTCACATTTTTTCACATCAGCCTAAGTCCCAAACAGAAAGTAAATGTCCGACAGGTCTGAAAATCGCTTAAGACGTACAGTTTGTCATATTGAACCATCCTACCAAGTTTCAAATCATTTGCATGTACGGTTCCTGAGAAAAGCTTGACAGAAATTTTCATAGTCATGTTCACATTCGCCTAAGTCCAAAACAGGAAGTAGATGTCCGACAGGTCTGAAAATTGCTAAGAACGTACAGTTTGTCGTATTGAACCATCCTACCAAGTTTCAAATCATTTGCATGTACAGTTTCTGAGAAAAGCTTGACGGAAATTTTCATAGTCATGTTCACATATTTTCACATTCGCCTAAGTCCCAAACAGGAAGTGGATGTCCGACAGGTCTGAAAATCGCTTAGGACATACAGTTTGTCATACTGAACCATCCTACCAAGTTTCAAATCATTCTCATGTACGGTTCCTGAGAAAAGCTTGACGGAAATTTCGTACGGACGGACGTACGGACGGACGTACGGACGTACGGACGGACATGAGTAAAACTTAATGCCCCCCGACATGTCGTCGCGGGGGCATAAAAATTGTAGTTCATTTTACAAATCCAGTAAAAATGCAAATGCAATTTTGTTTTCAATGTCATATCCAGTGGTTTGTCAAGTCCTGTATATAATTTTCAAAATCCAGTTAGGCTAGCATTGCAAATATAATTTTGCTTTCATTGTCATATCCGGTGGTTGTCAAGTCCTGTATTTTGACCAATCCAGTGCCTTGCCTGTTCTCCAAAATATTAAGAATCTGAATATACATGTACATATTATTTATACAGGTATCTGAAATGAAATCTGTATCCAAAAATATTAAAATTATAAAAATTTAAATCTTCCGAAGCACCTGATTTCACTCTCTGTATGACTTGATTACTTTTCAGTTGTTTTTGTGTTTTATGTTTTTTGTTTCTTTAATTGTGCTGTTCTCGTTTTGTCTTTGCCTTTTGACAATTAATCGAATCCCCATTGGTAACTTTTTGCTTGCTTCATTCAGCCAGAATACAAATGTTACAGTTTTATTTAATGAATCCAGTGTACATTTATACCACATCATGCATATTTTATGTAGAAACCTGTAATGGTAAAGCCATTTATCATTAAATGGTCATAAATATGGCTAAATGTATTTTACATATAAAATACTATCATCTATGATACGCGTACTGTTATATTTACATGTACATGTATTCCACATCTAAATTTCTCACCTGTATGTATTAAAGTAAATCATCAAGCTCTGTTATATTTATGCCAAATATTTAAAAGCAACATCTAAGAAGTTTGTACATGTAATGAACATGTAACACCCCTTACCAAGGTAGGATGGTGTACCTTATCTGTCGCCAATACGCTAAGGTACTGACATAAAATGCTACAAGACATACAATGTAACAAATTCAAAGATGTCCTATAAATATTTGACCTAAACTTGAAACAGATTATGATTATTTACAGTAATACATGTTCCACTTCCTCATTAGACATTCTGCTTGTCTTTTGAGAACTGTCTCATCAGAAGTTAGATGTTCTTTCTTTTTCAGATCACTTTGACATTTGGAGACTTGCAGCTGGATTTTTATTTCACATTTTTCGTATCGTTGACGGATGGATTTGTCATTGGGATGGTTCTGCGTCATTCGCTTGTACTTAATGAAGTCCTGGTATTCCTGTGTATCTCCGACAATTTCGTGAATATAATCTGCCATGGACTTCTTGGTACATGTAGGTACTGCAAGGGTATGTTTGCATTATACAACATAGTTCAACTAGATTAATAGTTGATAACTACATGTAATTTTTAAATCCCAGTAAACATTGTTAAAGAAGAGCTTTTGCATGAAAAAACGAGCGAGTACATGTAAAAAACAATTTATATAATGAGCGATGACTTAAATTCAAACATTCAAAAATGTTGCATATGATTCACATGATTAATAGCTTGTATAAATCTTACCAGCAGATTGTTGTTTTTTTTTTCTGTTTGAAACAATTTTCTCTTCACAGTTGGGCTTGTTCTCTTTCCTTAATATAAGTTACATGTATATTTATAAGTATTATTAGATGCAGTCTCATATGAGTTTGCCTTAAAACGGTTTAGTAAGAATTTAATTTTCTGGTTTTCATTAGACCCTTACTCTAAGTATTACTTAATACATGTAATATATACAACACAATTCTTCAAGATACAGCTGACCACTCTTAAAAACTGTTTAAACATGAACTTTGTATGAATACAAGTATGTTTGAAACACTTGAAAGCCAATACCAATATAAACATAATAAAAGTACAGAGTTGAAAATAACAGCCTGCCCTCCTGTCCGAGACTGATAACTTTGGGCAGGGCTAGGGCTGGCTTAAATTCATGAAAATTTGACTGGCTTTATAGCAAAAACAGGTAGAACTTCAATTCAGGGCTGGTTACTTTTTCAGTGAATTTACTACCCTTAAAAGTATTGCCTATTAAAGGCTAAAACTAGACTTTTACTCAATATTTCAAATATTTTGTACATGTATAATTACAATAGGAACTAATGAGATGTGGAATAAGTGTACGCGACACAGCCCACACAATAAGCGGTAATTCAGAAAAACGACAATAAAAAACTGTCAGCAGCCTTCAACAAGGCCAGTAGGCGCTGCGCGCAGTTCTGCAATCGGCCCAAGGTCTAAATAAAATGCACATAATTCAAATCCAGTCCTGAAATAATCAAAGGTAGACCCCTTTCTTGAGCAAGGAACATAAAACATCTAAAAGACAAGGACAAACAAAAGCTTTGTCAAAGATTCCTGGCTTAGGACAGGCACATTTAAAATGTGGCAGGTTAAACTAGTTTTTTGGGCCCAACCTTCCCCATGATAAGACATAACTCAAAATAATATTGGTCATTACACTTTATACTATCATATCAAAGAAAAAATAATTCAATGTAATGATCATTTCTAGTGAAATGAAAAAAAAAATTGATATACATACTGTTTATGACAACGACATTAGTCTCGATGGGATATTTTGTCATGTCTTGATCCAACTCTTTACTTTTCAGTTTGGTTGGCATGTCTGCTGTGTTTGAGGACTTAAGATCTAAAAAGTGAAAGACAATATGTGAGTAATGTGTGAACATTTGAAATTAAATATTGAAAGAATTTATACCCCAAAAGGTATTCCCTCTTTTCAGTTTACATAGGTTATCTCCCATAAGCAGGAGTTATCTAACTTTGCAGGAGGTGTTATTTCTTAGCCCCTCTGTTCTTTTCATGGAAAATCAAAGAAAAATCTAGAGACTGAAAGAAATTAGGGATTTCCCTGAATTTCACAAGAACTTTACTATATAAAATCTTTAAAGTTTACATTTTTATTGCAGATTATTTAATAAGTATTTTTGTAAAAGGAAATGTTTTAAAAAGTTACATAACTATCTCAAAATGTTGGGAAATCCCTTTTCTTTCTGAACCCCTCAAATTTATCATAGGATTTCAACAATAAATCCAGAGAAAATAAATTTCATACCTGCTGTAAAGATAGATAACTCATGCATATGGGAGATAACCTATGTTAACTGAAAAGAGGGAATTGTGTTATGGTGTATTAATGAACTTATATATTGTTTCTGATAAGACCGAACTTAAAATAATAGTGGTCGTAATACACCTTTTAATATCATTAAACAGTATTTCAATATAATGGTCATTTGTCATGTTTCTAGTAAAGTAAAAAAAAAAAAAAACATTATATACATACTGTTTATGACAACGACATTAGTCTCGATGGGATATTTTGTCATGTCTTGATCCAACTCTTTACTTTTCAGTTTGGTTGGCATGTCTGCTGTGTTTGAGGACTTAAGATCTAAAAAGTGAAAGACAATATGTGAGTAATGTGTGAACATTTGAAATTTAATACCAAGGGGCATTCAAATGTAAAAAAAATGTCAAATGTCATTGAACAGCACAAAGAAACATACAGCATATAAATTTAATAGCAATCCTCAACATAATTTGAGTTAAATCACCATGCTCAAGTGCACAGGAAGAGTAATCCCTTTCTACATAATGTTCTACTTGTTGCAACACAACTGTCATGTTGCTAACATTCAATTCACTGTGTCAATATATATATATATGTTTTGAAAGAATTTATACCCCACAAGGTATTGTTTTATGGTGTTTTAATAAACTTTTATTGTTTTGTATATACTACAAATGTATGTACATGTTTATGTACCTTTGATAAAGGATCTGTACAAATGCTTCACCTCTGCATTTTCATTTCTCAACTCTGACTCACATGACTTGGGGTCAGGAACCAAGTCTACAAATAATCAGAAATTGCTGTAATTAATTTAAAAGATCTGCATGGACGAAAGATAGTTACATTTACATTGTATAGTTGAAAGTGACTGGTAGTAAGTATACATGTGTTTTTAGACGACTGTCTTTAACCTTCTATTTTAAGGAGTGTATTGGCATTATGGAACAAGTGTTATTTATGTACCGGTATTACTCTATTTTAATGACCGGGCTGGTCACGGGTCAATTATTTCGGTCTTCATCATTTAAATCCTTCCTAAAAGACCGAGAAAATTAAGCTCCGCCCAACCTTGTAAATAAAATAGAGTAATACATGTACCACTTGTTCCCCCATTTTTCAAGGTGAGGTCTTCAGCATTTTATGACTATTCTACATTTTTAGTAAGAGATATTTAAGATGGGAAGTACAACTTTGTATAACATGTATAAAGATACCTGCAAGAGAATGAAAAATGTATTGAGATAAAGTTGAAGAATGATTGTAATTATTATTAACAAATTTATACCTTGTTCTATTGCAGTGTCTTCAACATGTTCAGGACTGTGAAGATGGGCAGCACTGTGGTCTACAGCGATGTCTTCATCCAATGAAAGGTCTGCATTTTCAGGTCTGGGTGAAGTTGCAAGATGAGGATCTGTCAATTATATAAGAATAGTAATGTACTTCCAAAAAAGATCATCAAAGTTTGATAGAACATCACATACACTAGTATTAACATGATTAAAATGTAAAATGCATTATTTTAAAAAGGAAACAACATTAAATGTACATGTATAATTAAAAAGAACTTCTATGTGAATGTTAATGGGTCCTGGCATAGTACAGTAGCCTGTACTTAAATGATAAATTCAACAAGGTAAAATAATGCATAAATTTTTTTCTTTGTGTGATTACAGTAAAAGAATCAACATTTTCATTTAAGTATTTAGGCCATTATAAAAAAAAAATCCTTGATTCTCATACGCTCCCCCCTGATTTTTTCAGTCCCCCACCAAATTTATTTTGAGTTCTGTACAAATTTTGTTCATTTTTGGTCATATTTTCAAGAAATTTGGATGAGAATGTAGGAATTTTTTTATTATGGCCTCAAGTAGTTACATTAAGTTAGTTATACCTGATGAATCCTCCTCTTTTCTGATGGGTTCAATGTATTTAGCTATACCATTATAATCAAATACCTTGATTTTATTCAAAGGCAAAGACAACCTCCCATTTTGAAAATTCTCAACAACCTTTTCCCATTCATTTTTAAGGTATATGTGTTCATCTACTAATGAAGAGGAACGGAATTCATGCATCACTGGACCTTCAGGATGTCTATCTGGTTCTTGAGTGCTGTCATGGAAAACCAGATCACCATTCACATGATTCCACCAGACACCTTTGCCAGCGGCCATGAAATCAGGTATTCTTTGCAGGTGTGCTTGCAATAAAAAAGGTCGCCTCTTAATGAAATCTTCGGTAAATACAGAGTTCTTGCTCTCTGGTAGAAGACTTGCCTGTTTTTTGATGTGGGACTCTTGTACTGCAAGAGAATCTGGTTTGGCTGTTAATATATTGTTTTGACTGCGAAATCGGAGAACAGCATTATCCACCACATAGTCCGCTTTCCGGTTTGACGTGTTCTCTGATATTCTTCTTAAACTCCCAAATCCTCGTTCTTCTTCTTCAGTTGTTATGCTTCTTAGATTAAAAATCCTCAAAATATCTGGAGAATGTGTTGTCAGGCTATGAAAGTGGCTTCCATAGAATCTTCTGTGTGTCAGTTTAGTTGATTTTCCAATGACAGTTTGGCAACTGGTAGCAAAAATCAAACACTGGTTATACATTCTCAGAATTTGTTTCGGACATCTTGACTCAGCCGGACTGTAGCATATTCTTGCCATTTCTTGCAGTGCTGATATCATAATCATAATGTTTTCATCTATCTTGTCATCTTCATACAAAGCTTTTGTCAGTAGAGCCAGTTTCACAAGGTAAAGTCTAGCATCAGACCCTTTGATTTGTCTCTTTTCATTTACAGTTGTAGAAGCAAACGATTCAAATTCCTTCTTGGTTGATTTATCTACATGGAATGGTAACTCTGTGATAATATTCTGTACAAGGTTGGTAATGTCATGTAGAGGTTCACAGCCAAGTACTTCATATTTATCCAGGTTTAAGTCTGTAGTTGTAGTAGTGGGGTTTGGAATTAGTAAAGCTGGTGGTCGACTAATTCCATGTAGCAAGGTTGAAAGTTCATCATCAAGTTGTTCTTTTGTCGCATTGGGATTGTTGTAAATTCCCCTACTTTCCAACTCGTCAATAGTTTCCTTCTTTCTTAAATCTCGGAAAGGATTGAGATTCCCGTTCTTTAATTCTCTCAAGCTTCTGGGTGAACATGCTAGATTGCAACGGCTAGCCAGAGATAATTCTTTCTTCTGTAAACAGTGTGTGAAGTTGCTGTGGTTTTCCGTCTTCACACCACAAATGCAACTATACAGTCCACCCCTTTGCTGACCAGATTCGAACTGGCGTGCTGGTCCATCACCACTGAACACTCTCATAATGTCATACACTTTAACAGTTTCATTTAGGGAAATACTGTTATTTAGTGTTCGTAAATCGTCCAGTCTGGTGTCGGTATAAGTAAACTGGTCATCGTCTGAACTTCCTGAAAACAAAATTGTAAAAACCTTCCATTAAAAGCATATCCAAATTAACCGTTTATACCCGCGTTTTGGTATTTGTAATTAAAAGACAGTTTTCTTAGTTTGTGGTCCGTATTTTTAAGAAAAAAATGCCTAAAGTCTTCAAGAGGGTAATAGGGGCTATGGCCCATTGAAGGTCAAAAATAAAGTATTTGTCCATGCTTTTGGCCTTACTACTTTGGAGTCTTCCTGTTTAACTAGTTGACATAGACGTTTTGCAGCCCGGGTGGTGGGGGGGGACAGGAACTCGTTCTTAATGTCAGCGTCCGTCACACTTTTTTTTGGTAACAGATTTATCAGTTACTATTAATCCTAGGAAGGGGACCCATATGATAGGATGCTTTTCCAGGTCTGCCGCTTACCTGCTTCCTGTTTAATGAGCCAAAATGAACCCTTTTTGTCCCTTTTGTGAGCGCAACTCCTCTGAGACCGCTCAACGGAATTTCATGAAATTTTGTAGGCTTGTTTGTCATGATATGTAGTTGATCATGTGGCACACCAATTTTGATTTGACAAATTTTATAGGAGTTATATGGGACTTTATAGACTTTGTTCATTTTAGGTCATAGGAACACTAAATGTGAGCGCTATTTTGATAAAAGTTTTTAGAATTGTTTGTCATGATATATGTAGGTAATCATATTGAAATTCAGTTTTAATTCTTTTAATTTTAGTAAATTTTAAACTTTAATGCGGCGGCGGGGAACATTGGCTACGTGTAGCAATCTTGTTTAAATTATTTTTCTCAGCAACCGTTAATTGCATTTTTTTGTTAATGGTATGTGAATTAAACATGCTATGCAGGTCCCGTGCGGGGCCCGGGTGGCGAATAGGCCCGCAGCAGAGCCTAGCTTGTCGTAAGAGGCGACTAAGGGTCTTGGGATTCCGACGTCGGGTCGGTGCTCAGCCCACAGAGCGACCAAGTGTGTACCCTAGGTGGCTGAATAGGGTAGCCCTCGTCCGCGGGGGTTGTCAGGTCTATAATACGGAAACCCTGACCGCCGACCATAGTGGGCCAACGTGTGTGGAGAGTGCCACGCTTCATGCACGTAAAAGACCCCTTTGTGGACCGCCCAGTAGTGCACCACATAGGCTAAATTTTCCGACCCTACCCACCTCTCCCCTTTTTCCTGTGGTTCTTCAAAATTTACCGGTCCTTTGTTTCCCACCCCATCCCCATATTTCATTTATCATCATCATTTCATGTTCATTTTATCATCCTTTTCATAAATAACCTATATAGCGTTGCACGGGCGTAAAACACCAACTCACTCACTCACTCACTCAGTTCCATTCATATTGCACTGATTTTAGGTGTTTTATTAAGTATTATTAAATGTGCTGTTCACCAACATTTTGAATTTTGGTCAGTTTACATGAAATATTAACCAAATTTTTGTAACATTTTTTTCTATTAATCTAAATGCTGAAATATGAAGGTAAAGATCATCTGAGACCACAGCTGCAAGAGAGGGTGCACCAAGAACTGGTCACAATGAAGGCTGCTGGCTGTCTTCCAGTGTAGGTTTTTAAATTGCTGCTCATTGATGAAGGTTGTGCCGTGTACACTTATTCCAGTGTAGGTTTTTTAATTTACTTTGATTCTGGTTGTGTCTTGTACACTTGTTCTACATCTCAATGTCATCTATTTACAGTTAATTTCTGAAGTACATTACCTGACTGTCCGAAAAGATATAGCTTTGGTCTTTCAACAACACTTTGGACATTCAAGGGTTTTCTGTCAGGATATTTCTGTGTATACTCTTCATTTGTCAAATAGTTGGCCTTGTCATAGATCCAGGATATCATATATGAAAGGAAGCTGTGATTAAGAATATCACTATGGTCATGCCACATTTTCATTGATCTTGTTCTCTCCATTTGTTTTAGCTTGACAATGGCTTCTTCTCTATTTTCAGGAACATTTGATTCATTGATGCGAGAGTAACGGTCCTTGATGTCATCAAAGGTCAGAGAGTCATACTTGTCGTCTGTAAAATGTCTTAAAAGTCCTAACTGATACTGGTCCTGAAGAGCTTCCTGTCGTAGTCGGTCAAGTGGAATCTTTCTACTGTATATTTCGGTGGTAAGATTGGTTAAACCTCCTTGTTCATCTATCTTGGTCTTGACGATCTTTTTAGGTACAACTTTAACCCCTATGTAGAGATCCCCTGATTTCAACTGTTTCTTTATTTCAGATTTTAACTCCTTCACAGGTCTAGCTGTAGGCATACTTATCCTTTTATTATTAACAGTCACTTGCTTCTTTCCACATCGAACTCTTAATTTAAAATCTCTCCCAGCAATCCTTTTTGTTGTGTTGAATTGGTGCACATCCACGCCTTTAGATTTGGCATATTCATACAAGACCTGCCCTCCGTTGAGAGGAAACTTTCCATTGCAAGTAAGGTTAAACTGCCTTGCCATGCCTGTCCAGTTGACTGTGGTTCCAGGTGATTTAGTCTTAATCTCTTCTATAAAGGGTTCTCTATCAAACTGGTATTTAGAGAAATTTGCATGGTGTTTCCCTTTCGCATTTTCCTTTTCCTGTCTCTGACTAGCATCTTCGATGCTTTCAAAGGCACTGTCAAAACGATCCCTATTGTATTGGTTGTAGGATTTTCCAGATTTCAAGAAGTTGTTGATGTCTTTCCCGTTGAAGTGAAGACTGGAATTCCTCTTTACTTGATACAACAGATTGGTGGACTATTTTCTTGTGGTCTTTTGGAGTAATGTTTGTTGTTGATATGCTTGAAGATAATGGGGCTTCAAATTTAATGTTCAGCTGATTCTCAACAATTGGTTGTAGGACTTCCACCACAGATTTTATTACTTTCATTCCCTTCTGCTTTGTCCCAATACTTGTAGGAGATACTAACCCTACCATTGATTCAACTAGCTGTTTGCAGTTATCAAAGTCCTCTTTTGATGTTGTGGAGACAGAGCTGTGTAATAATGAAGTATTCAAGTGAGTGGTATTGCATGGTATACAGTTCTGAATAGAATGTAATTTTCTCTCTCTCTCTGGAATGGTTAGTATCCAGTTTTGTAATGAAAAATGGTCAAGAAATATGTGTTGCTCTTGGGTTTTGTTGTTGTTTTTCCAATATTTCTTTTCAGTCAAGTATGTCTGGATTTGAGGACATTTCTTTTGAAACGTTTTGAAATCCAATGCCATTTTAGGGTAACCTTCGACATAAATGTCGTAATTTTGATGCCGATCTTTTAATGTAAGATTCTCAGTTAAAAGCTGCTTTGGTCTTGCATTCACCTCATTTTCTGAGTCTGAGCCGGATTGGTCACTCTTTTCGTCACTCTTTTCTTTACCATTATTCCACCACTTAATGGCTTCCAAATTTTTGGTTGCTCGTGCAATTAAAACTTTCCCAAAATTGCAGAAATGCATTCTGTAAAATAGTTTTCAATATTCTCTAGAACTGTTTTTAAGATGCTTAAACCTAATGATTTTACATGTTTAAGAAAATAGCTGAAATAGGAGTTTTTCCCCCAAAAAAGCAAGCTGAAATAGCCCCCCCCCCTAAAAATGTGTTTTATGTTTCGTACCTGAAAAAAAATTGTGGGATTCAGTATCATCATGACAAACGTCATGTACTATAAGGTGACTTTCACACCTTTCAGACTTTTACTTAGGTGAGTATCAGACGAGCCCGGCAGTTTTATATAACATTGCATTTCATTGGTCGACGTCATCAGTCAATATCAGTACCGATGGTTTTTATTGGGTAATTGTAAACAGTGTGAGATCACTGCACGTGCTCGCATCTCATCCTGGTCATCTCACACTAAAATCAGCTATTTACGGAAGAATTGATTTTTCGGTACATGTACAAGAGTCTAACCTAATGAGTTACAGATCATGTATATCTTTGGTTCTGACCGACAGATTTTTACGCGAGTAATGGCTCTGTGAACAATAAATTCACTAGAATTTCATCCCATTCCTTCAGATTTAATTTTGGAATATATACATTGTATGATTTTTTTTTACAGATAAACAATATTGTTGGATCTGAAGATTCGGAACATTGAGGACCCTTGAGTGTCAGACAGAAAAGATATCAAATGGAATTACAAAGACATGAAATAATTAAAGATTTATAAACTTGTTCTATGTTTCAGTGTATGAGTCTGACAGTTAAAATGATTTTTTTCTTTAATAAATAAAGACAAACAAAAAAAGTTGAAGTACAGCTATTTTTTTAATGTAAAGGGGAGCATCATGATTTGTACAATTTTTTATCTGATTTATTTCGAAGAATGTATTGAAAAAAGGAGATAACTCTTGCAAATGAAAACATAGAATATTTTTTCCATTCTAACTTTCAAAATAGCTGAACTTCTACTGCCAAACTTTAGATGAGGCTTTATCATTCATTCAATATTGATAAACATTTATATGAATCAAATTATGCTTTTACTTAGTGATTAACTGCTCAATTTAAGGTTTTCATTGATTTAAAATAATATGACAAGTAATTCTACATTCAAGTAACACCTTGTTTATTTCAAAACAGTTGTTGGTAAAAGTAAATTCTGTCGAATTAAAAGGAAGGCGGTGACTGAGCTGTTCCTGTGTCTTCGATCCTAAAGAAATATTTTTTAAGAGACTAAGCATTGAATTTGAACATTGCGGGAGGGGGACTTCTCTCAATTTTTTCATTAAAAAAAATTTGAATCTTGATTTTGATTCATACGAAAAACAACTTGTCACGGCATGTTATAAAATAAATATTGTTTTCTCTGCTCTTCAGGTAAATGTATTGATAAACACAGAAGTTTGGCCGGATTTCACGGAGTGAAAAATGTCGGGTGGCGGGCGGGGGAGAAATTTTGCGTATTTTTTTTTCTCAGCAAATACTTATCACAGCCACTTGACATTTGGGTGGGGTCCCATGACGTGGGATTCGATTTCAGATCTGTCGCTCACCTACTTCCTGTTTAATGAAATCCGGCCATTTTTGACTGACAGATTTTTAATTAAATTACTTGTAATTTTTTTCATGAAACAACATAAACATTCATTGCTTTCCATGTAGTGATGTCAGATTTTACTCAAGTTGACCTTTGACAGTGCATTTTTGATACCTGGAGTCTTCCAGGGTTAGATAAAGGTGCAATTGATCTATTGCACTTATGGTTTTAACTTGGCGTTTACATTTTATAAGCTGATTTCTCAAAAACAAGTCGGATATATGTGCAATTTGCTATTAACAAAACACTTGTAATTGTAATCACCAACACATTTAAGGCTACAGATGGACAGGTCAGAATATTTATTTACGTTGTTTGAATTGTGTACAGTAAGTTATATACCTAAAGGCTATCTGAGGGCTATTCCAGAAAATACTATGTCCCCTCCCGGGCACATGTTTTACCCCCACTATCTATAATAGAATTTTTTTTAAAAACAGCTTTTCATGTTTTAAGTTTATTACTTTATCCAAATACCCCCATCATGATATAAAAAATAAAAGGGGGGGTGCAAGACACAGTATTTTATTGAAAAGCCCTGAAAGGTGAGGGTGTACTGGCAGTGAAGGTAAACATTTAAGATTTTTTTAGGGCAGAAAAAATGTTTTGCTGCTTGAAGGCAAAATAATATAGTGAACAGGTTTTTATTTAATTTTGGAGGGGAAGTGACATTTTTTAAATTAATTTTTCAAGCACAGGATGTACATGTATTTTAACAAACTGCCTGTACCCCCCCTTTCCCTTTTTCAACAAAAGAAAAAAAACAAAGGCCAAAACTTATTGGTATCCAGATGCAAAATATCGACAAGCTTAGCGCTGCTGCGGGCCTTTTCGCCACCCGGAACCCGCACGGGTGTTGAAAATTTAGAATTGAGTATTTCTATTTCTTGACCAGCAATGGCTGTAATTTTGAATTAAATGCTTAAATAAGCACATCATACAACATTGTCTAAATTCAAGTTTACACAAATCTTTGATTAAAAATATATTCACACTTTATGCATGCATGTTAAGTACCCTGTTAAGAAAAAGCAGTGAAAGAAATAGGCAGTTGAACACAGACAAATTCTATTGGCGTTGGATTCAGATGAGCAATTAAGGCTTAAGAGACCTTCTTGTTTTCATATACATTGATATAATTATCCTGAAGTATGTCTATAAAATAAACATGTCTTAGATGTTGGTAAGTCACAGGTGTTGGTATATTCATGTGGCCCATTAATTAAACTATACTTGGATATTTATCCTATTCTCACTTGTACCCTTGCTTTTAAGCTCACATTTATGTATATTGTGGAAATGATGTTGTTTTTATTTTATTTTTTTCACACCTCTTGACTCTCATCTTTGTCTTGTGTTGCCTTAATCTTTGAATATAATTCTGAAACTGAATGTGTATGATATGAAAAACAATGACAGTCTATGAGAAACTCATTGGACCGCTGGTCATGTCCAGTAAACAATTCGAGTTATTTTAGTAAAATGTATAGGATTATTTTAGCAAAATGTATAGGATTCGGTCCAGTACGCCAAGACACAGTTTCGCATAGACTGAAATGAAGAGATCTAGATATTGTTTCTGCTTTCAGTTTTTGTGCAATTGAATAAATTGAATTAAGATATTCATATTGACTATTCATATTTTTATGCCCCCGGACTTAAACTTTTTATTTGAGGCAAGCGGGGGCATCCGTGTCCCATGGACACATTATTTCTTTATTTAAATCAATAACACTTGTCACCAGGAATTTTACATGCACATCATTTTTATTATCTATAGGAATGGGTTTGTCCCATTTCCAAGCTTGTATAGTAAGGGAATGCTCAAATTTTGTTTTAGTTGTTTCCACATTTGCACCATATATAGTGTTCCATTCTTCTATATGCTATTCTCTTCTAGCCATATACGGCTCATAAATTTTAAACCTATAAATACTTATTTTTAACTATGTTTGTTCTACTAAGCTTTCCATTTATGCACATGGGGTTTTTATCATTCAAATCAATATGAAATCTTTGTAGAAACTAACCTAATTTGATTGTGAAACAAACTTATTTTTAACCACATATACATATTAAGAATGTACATGTATACTATTGAATTCATGGTAAATTTGACATAAATTTAAAGGTTTATTTATTTAAACTAATCATTTATCCGTATTCTATACATTTTGACAAACACTACCAAGGAAAACTGTTTTATGAATTTAGTTTGTAAATTATACATGTGTGTAAGCTTATAAAATAAAATGAATTATCATGATTTATTAAAGGTAAACATTGATTTGGATTAGATTTTAGAGAATGTGTAATTTTCCCCATTTTTGGTCCAAAATTCAATGGGACAACTCCTTTATTTGTAAAATTTAAAGATTTTTATGATACATTTAAAATTTTAATGTGCTAAAAGACACATGACACCGCCTAATAGGCTAATCCTAATCACTGGATAAAACAGGTAAATTTGGACATGTACAATACAGATTCAATGATACTTTAATATTACTACTGTTTGTATTATATATACACCAATTCTAGATTTTGTACATTGTTGCATTTCGTGTATATGTCTTAAATTTAAAACATTTAGTTTGTTGTTTCTTTATAAAATAAAACACTAAGTCTTATTGACTGTGTATTTGAGAAACAGATTGAAAATTTTCACTCAGGCACAACTATTGCTTTCCCCTTGGCCTAAGGCAATACCAGTATAGTTGCAGACCTTGGGTTCAGGCTGGGGAAAAATCATCTATCTATATTCCTCATATCAAGTCAATTAGTATACATTTTAATTATACCCCCACTCCCCTTTTCAGGTCAGTCGGTCATATACTTCCTGTTTTTTGAGCCGACTTAGACTATTTTAAGGGTCAAAAATGGGAAATTTTTCGTAACAGTTTTCTCAGCTTCTACTGAAGGGATTGATTTTAAATTTGGTATACAGGTTTAGCATGATGAGTTGTACCGTGCCTCCCCTTTTCAGGTCAGTCGGTCATATACTTCCTGTTTTTCGAGCCGACTTGGACTATTTTACATAACAGTTTTCTCAGCTTCTACTGAAGGGATTGATTTTAAATTTGGTATACAGGTTTAGCATGATGAGTTGTACCGTGCCTCCCCTTTTCAGGTCAGTCGGTCATATACTTCCTTTTTTTCGAGCCGACTTAGACTATTTTAAGGGTCAAAAATGGGAAATTTTTCGTAACAGTTTTCTCAGCTTCTTCTGAAGGGATTGATTTTAAATTTGGTATACAGGTTCAGCATGATGAGTTGTACCGTGCCTCCCCTTTTCAGGTCAGTCGGTCATATACTTCCTGTTTTTCGAGCCGACTTGGACTATTTTACGTAACATTTTTCTCAGCTTCTACTGAAGGGATTGATTTTAAATTTGATATACAGGTTTAGCATGATGAGTTGTACCGTGCCTCCCCTTTTCAGGTCAGTCGGTCATATACTTCCTGTTTTTTGAGCCGACTTAGACTATTTTAAGGGTCAAAAATGGGAAATTTTTCGTAACAGTTTTATCAGCTTCTACTGAAGGGATTGATTTTAAATTTGGTATACAGGTTTAGCATGATGAGTTGTACCGTGCCTCCCCTTTTCAGGTCAGTCGGTCATATACTTCCTGTTTTTCGAGCCGACTTGGACTATTTTACGTAACAGTTTTCTCAGCTTCTACTGAAGGGATTGATTTTAAATTTGGTATACAGGTTTAGCATGATGAGTTGTACCGTGCCTCCCCTTTTCAGGTCAGTCGGTCATATACTTCCTTTTTTTCGAGCCGACTTAGACTATTTTAAGGGTCAAAAATGGGAAATTTTTCGTAACAGTTTTCTCAGCTTCTTCTGAAGGGATTGATTTTAAATTTGGTATACAGGTTCAGCATGATGAGTTGTACCGTGCCTCCCCTTTTCAGGTCAGTCGGTCATATACTTCCTGTTTTTCGAGCCGACTTGGACTATTTTAAGGGTCAAAAATGAGAAATTGTTCGTAACAGTTTTCTCAGCTTCTACTGAAGGGATTGATTTTAAATTTAATATACAGGTTCAGCATGATGAGTTGTACCGTGCCTCCCCTTTTCAGGTCAGTCGGTCATATACTTCCTGTTTTTTTAGCCGACTTAGACTATTTTAAGGGTCAAAAATGGGAAATTTTTCGTAACAGTTTTCTCAGCTTCTTCTGAAGGGATTGATTTTAAATTTAGTATACAGGTTTAGAATGATGAGTTGTACCGTGCCTCCCCTTTTCAGGTCAGTCGGTCATATACTTCCTGTTTTTCGAGCCGACTTGGACTATTTTAAGGGTCAAAAATGAGAAATTGTTCGTAACAGTTTTCTCAGCTTCTACTGAAGGGATTGATTTTAAATTTAATATACAGGTTCAGCATGATGAGTTGTACCGTGCCTCCCCTTTTCAGGTCAGTCGGTCATATACTTCCTGTTTTTTGAGCCGACTTAGACTATTTTAAGGGTCAAAAATGGGAAATTTTTCGTAACAGTTTTCTCAGCTTCTTCTGAAGGGATTGATTTTAAATTTAGTATACAGGTTTAGAATGATGAGTTGTACCGTGCCTCCCCTTTTCAGGTCAGTCGGTCATATACTTCCTGTTTTTCGAGCCGACTTGGACTATTTTACGTAACATTTTTCTCAGCTTCTACTGAAGGGATTGATTTTAAATTTGATATACAGGTTTAGCATGATGAGTTGTACCGTGCCTCCCCTTTTCAGGTCAGTCGGTCATATTCTTCCTGTTTTTCGAGCCGACTTGGACTATTTTAAGGGTCAAAAATGAGAAATTGTTCGTAACAGTTTTCTCAGCTTCTACTGAAGGGATTGATTTTAAATTTGATATACAGGTTCAGCATGATGAGTTGTACCGTGCCTCCCCTTTTCAGGTCAGTCGGTCATATACTTCCTGTTTTTTGAGCCGACTTAGACTATTTTAAGGGTCAAAAATGGGAAATTTTTCGTAACAGTTTTCTCAGCTTCTACTGAAGGGATTGATTTTAAATTTGGTATACAGGTTTAGCATGATGAGTTGTACCGTGCCTCCCCTTTTCAGGTCAGTCGGTCATATACTTCCTGTTTTTCAAGCCGACTTGGACTATTTTACATAACAGTTTTCTTAGCTTCTACTGA
The DNA here is from genome assembly GCA_963971305.1 of Arcuatula senhousia. Classification (NCBI taxonomy): domain Eukaryota; kingdom Metazoa; phylum Mollusca; class Bivalvia; order Mytilida; family Mytilidae; genus Arcuatula; species Arcuatula senhousia. The sequence continues at coordinate 25,432,380 of OZ020314.1, read as the reverse complement.
AGGGATTGATTTTAAATTTGGTATACAGGTTTAGCATGATGAGTTGTACCGTGCCTCCCCTTTTCAGGTCAGTCGGTCATATACTTCCTTTTTTTCGAGCCGACTTAGACTATTTTAAGGGTCAAAAATGGGAAATTTTTCGTAACAGTTTTCTCAGCTTCTACTGAAGGGATTGATTTTAAATTTGGTATACAGGTTTAGCATGATGAGTTGTACCGTGCCTCCCCTTTTCAGGTCAGTCGGTCATATACTTCCTGTTTTTCGAGCCGACTTGGACTATTTTACGTAACAGTTTTCTCAGCTTCTACTGAAGGGATTGATTTTAAATTTGGTATACAGGTTAAGCATGATGAGTTGTACCGTGCCTCCCCTTTTCAGGTCAGTCGGTCATATACTTCCTTTTTTTCGAGCCGACTTAGACTATTTTAAGGGTCAAAAATGGGAAATTTTTCGTAACAGTTTTCTCAGCTTCTTCTGAAGGGATTGATTTTAAATTTGGTATACAGGTTCAGCATGATGAGTTGTACCGTGCCTCCCCTTTTCAGGTCAGTCGGTCATATTCTTCCTGTTTTTCGAGCCGACTTGGACTATTTTACGTAACATTTTTCTCAGCTTCTACTGAAGGGATTGATTTTAAATTTGATATACAGGTTTATCATGATGAGTTGTACCGTGCCTCCCCTTTTCAGGTCAGTCGGTCATATACTTCCTGTTTTTCGAGCCGACTTGGACTATTTTAAGGGTCAAAAATGAGAAATTGTTCGTAACAGTTTTCTCAGCTTCTACTGAAGGGATTGATTTTAAATTTAATATACAGGTTCAGCATGATGAGTTGTACCGTGCCCCCCCTTTTCAGGTCAGTCGGTCATATACTTCCTGTTTTTTGAGCCGACTTAGACTATTTTAAGGGTCAAAAATGGGAAATTTTTCGTAACAGTTTTCTCAGCTTCTTCTGAAGGGATTGATTTTAAATTTAGTATACAGGTTTAGAATGATGAGTTGTACCGTGCCTCCCCTTTTCAGGTCAGTCGGTCATATACTTCCTGTTTTTCGAGCCGACTTGGACTATTTTACGTAACATTTTTCTCAGCTTCTACTGAAGGGAATGATTTTAAATTTGATATACAGGTTTAGCATGATGAGTTGTACCGTGCCTCCCCTTTTCAGGTCAGTCGGTCATATACTTCCTGTTTTTCGAGCCGACTTGGACTATTTTAAGGGTCAAAAATGAGAAATTGTTCGTAACAGTTTTCTCAGCTTCTACTGAAGGGATTGATTTTAAATTTGATATACAGGTTCAGCATGATGAGTTGTACCGTGCCTCCCCTTTTCAGGTCAGTCGGTCATATACTTCCTGTTTTTTGAGCCGACTTAGACTATTTTAAGGGTCAAAAATGGGAAATTTTTCGTAACAGTTTTCTCAGCTTCTACTGAAGGGATTGATTTTAAATTTGGTATACAGATTTAGCATGATGAGTTGTACCGTGCCTCCCCTTTTCAGGTCAGTCGGTCATATACTTTCTGTTTTTCGAGCCGACTTGGACTATTTTACATAACAGTTTTCTCAGCTTCTACTGAAGGGATTGATTTTAAATTTGGTATACAGGTTTAGCATGATGAGTTGTACCGTGCCTCCCCTTTTCAGGTCAGTCGGTCATATACGTCCTTTTTTTCGAGCCGACTTAGACTATTTTAAGGGTCAAAAATGGGAAATTTTTCGTAACAGTTTTCTCAGCTTCTTCTGAAGGGATTGATTTTAAATTTGGTATACAGGTTCAGCATGATGAGTTGTACCGTGCCTCCCCTTTTCAGGTCAGTCGGTCATATACTTCCTGTTTTTCGAGCCGACTTGGACTATTTTACGTAACATTTTTCTCAGCTTCTACTGAAGGGATTGATTTTAAATTTGATATACAGGTTTAGCATGATGAGTTGTACCGTGCCTCCCCTTTTCAGGTCAGTCGGTCATATACTTCCTGTTTTTTGAGCCGACTTAGACTATTTTAAGGGTCAAAAATGGGAAATTTTTCGTAACAGTTTTCTCAGCTTCTACTGAAGGGATTGATTTTAAATTTGGTATACAGGTTTAGCATGATGAGTTGTACCGTGCCTCCCCTTTTCAGGTCAGTCGGTCATATACTTCCTGTTTTTCGAGCCGACTTGGACTATTTTACGTAACAGTTTTCTCAGCTTCTTCTGAAGGGATTGATTTTAAATTTGGTATACAGGTTCAGCATGATGAGTTGTACCGTGCCTCCCCTTTTCAGGTCAGTCGGTCATATACTTCCTGTTTTTCGAGCCGACTTGGACTATTTTACGTAACATTTTTCTCAGCTTCTACTGAAGGGATTGATTTTAAATTTGATATACAGGTTTAGCATGATGAGTTGTACCGTGCCTCCCCTTTTCAGGTCAGTCGGTCATATACTTCCTGTTTTTTGAGCCGACTTAGACTATTTTAAGGGTCAAAAATGGGAAATTTTTCGTAACAGTTTTTTCAGCTTCTACTGAAGGGATTGATTTTCAATTTGGTATACAGGTTCAGCATGATGAGTTGTACCGTGCCTCCCCTTTTCAGGTCAGTCGGTCATATACTACCTGTTTTTCGAGCCGACTTAGACTATTTTAAGGGTAAAAAATGAACAGATTTCTCAATTTCTACTTAAGGGATTAATTTCTACATGTAATTTAGTATAAAGCTTAAGCATGATGCATTGTACTGTGCCTCCCCTTTCTGGGCAAGTCAGTCATCTACGTCCTGTTTTCTGAATAGTCGAGTGGGGGTATGCTTAGCACGACTTAGTGCAACCCCTTGTTTCCTTTTCATTTTCAGTGTACAAGAGAACAGGGGTGAAAAGAGGATTATGGGGATTCCGTAACTGGGCTCCTGAATGGTATCCCAAAGATATCCCGTTTGTTTCACCCCATGATAATACAAAAAGTAAGTGTTATAATTTACCTAATAGAACATGCTTTGTCTAGAAAGGGTAACAATTCTGTAACTAAATGCTGCAAACACTTCTTCGCCATATTGATTTTATTTCCACATGATCGTGTGAGATTTTTTAATAAAAAAGATTGGATGAAAGAAGCAAAGGTGTACCAAAGGGGTAATCAGTATCATAAAACCGTGAAGACAAAGACAAAACCGGCAGACAAAAAAATCACGTATAGTTCAGATAGCTTTAAATATTGAAGAAGTTATGATAAAAATATTTTGACATTTTAAAAAGTTAAACTAAAAATAAAGAAAAGGTGAATTAAATAGTATGTAGAGTTGGAGGATGAAATATAACGTACCATATCATTGCGTATAAACATTAGTGTTAGGATATTTATTTGAGAAAACTTGGAGTACAAGATTTAGCTATTTAAAAGCAGTTCAGATAGCTTTAAATATTGAAGAAGTTATGATAAAAATATTTTGACATTTTAAAAAGTTAAACTAAAAATAAAGAAAAGGTGAATTAAATAGTATGTAAAGTTGGAGGATGAAATATAGCATACGTGACTGGGACACAACGTACATCAAAAGCAGGATTTTCTAAATTTACATGAGCATTTCCAATTTTGTATTTCATTAAAGACTCAAAATATAATATTAAGTTCTTTCTTTTTCAGAGGATCGACCAGTGATGACTGCCCTTAGGAAAATATTAGGCAGTTACATCAATCATTGAAGAGTAAGTCTGTAACCAGATATAGTTCTTTGAAACATAATGATATGGTGCTTTACAGGGCTTGGCGTGACCAGCCGATTGATCAGACCGAGCCAAATCTGACCGCCTGTCTAGGAGAAGTAAGGGCCAAAGCCCACATACGTGGACCAAGATCCCGTCCTCCCCCGACACAGGTCGCAACACACGGCAAACATGTTGACCCGTTTAGTCGCTTCTTACGACAAGCTTTACGGGCGGCTGCGGGACTATTCTTTTCACACCCGGTTCCCGCACGGGGGATTACAAAAGAGAATAATTTTTTAACGTACCATATCATAGCGTATAAACATTAGTGTTAGGATATTTATTTGAGAAAATTACAAAAGAGAATAATTTTCTCATGGTACGTTATGGACTACGCATGAAAAAAAAATTGACTGATGGCAATTAGTTAAACCTCTTAACATAAGGTTCCTCATCAATTTCCCGCCATTCTATTTATGCAAAGAAAAAATGGCTAAGAGAACCCCGCCTCAGGAAAATGGAATATTTAATTTTATGCGTCCAATTTCGTACCATATTCAAAATATTAATACAAAAAACTTCACTAAATATAAATTGAATTCAAATCATTTTTCAACTACTATTCATGTGCTCTTGTTTTTTTTTATTATCCAGGGAACAGTATTGGCAAAAGTTGTTGGTTTTTTTTGGTCAACAGGAAACAGTAGATTTTGGCTGGGGTCCTAAAACAAAGAGGTCTGTAATTATTGCAGATGAGACATCATCAATGGAGTTGTTGTTGTATGAAGAGCTAAGTCCAGTCCCAGATACACTTCATGTTCAGTTCAAGGAAACACTTGCAGCTTAAGCTAACAACAACACTCAAGACAGAAATAACAGAAATTAAAGATTTAGATAATGTAACTGACGACATTCAACAACTACGCACTCAAAACAAGAACATACAAATACAGCATTGCCAAGTTAAGATCTCCTATAAATGTAACAACTGTAAAAAGTCATTTGATATCAATGATGATGATGAGTCAACTAATGGTAAGTGTGCACACTGCAAAATGAGCCAATAGAAGGAGAAACTAGAAAAAACGACAATGCTGAAACCCAACGTTTTGGATGAGAGTTGAACTTTAAGGAATATTCTAGAATAACCATTCTTTCGTCCAAAAGAAAATACAGAAGTTAGTTTGAAATATTTTTTAATCATGATAGCTGTTAGATATGAATTTACAGTAGATTTCTTAAAATATGCATTTTCAGATGTATTTTAAAACTAAAGACAAGTAAAATCTAATGGAACAAAGTGATAATCATACATTTATTTACTTATTTGCAGATGCATTTTTAAGCCTGATAGCCTTTTGAACATTTTGTAATTTTGCTATGATATCTTTTTTACATTTATCAGGAAACTTTTCTAAAATTGTTATTGTCACACAATCATATGTATGCCTATCTATAGCTGGCTTGACTTCGTGCTTGGCATAGGCTTTTCGTCCTTTTATACTGTGGTCAATAAGATAGTTCTCGCCAAAATTTAATAGGAAACATCTTTAACACATGACTGAAAGTCACTTTGGTTTCTTATGATTTTCTTCACATCTGAGCTATTCTTGTAGTTGAAAAGAATAAGTTCATCCTCTACGCCTACGGTTTCTGTCTCAATGTGTTTCAAAGAGGTGCACTTTTTCTTTAGGTGTTTTACTTCTTCCTCTAACTTCTCGATCAGTTTTTTTGCAAATTCTGTTTAATCCTGTGATAAAAATAAACATAGTAAAGTAGAATATTAAAATTTTAAAATTACATTTTCGTTTTTAGCTCACCTTGCCGAAGGCAATGTGAGCTTTTGCCATCACTTGGCGTCCGTCGTCCGTCGTCTGTCGTCCGTCGTTCAACTTTTCAAAAATCTTCTTCTCTGAAACCGCTTTGCCAAATGTAATGAAACTTAGTAGGGTTGTTCTGTAGTGTGTCCTCTACAAAACTATCGTTCGAAATTTTGATTCGACAAAAAACATGGCCGCCATGGCTAAAAATAGAACATAGAGTTAATTTTTTTTTGCAAATTACTCAAAAACCGTAACAGATATCAAAATTCTGGCAGAGGATAAAAGTGATCAGCACCTCAAGATCTACCTGCCCAGAAATTTTCAAGAAGATCCAACAACCGATGTAGGAGTTATTGCCCTTTTTCTGGATTTTTTTTTCAAAAAAAATACTTATTTAGCATTATATCTTGAAAACTATATAAGATATTTCAAAAAATTAAATTGCATATGACTAAGCACATCAAGATCTACAAAAGTCGTAACAGAGTCAAAGTTGTAGGATCGTTCCTTTAGGAGTTATACCCCTTGGATTGTAAAAATTGACCATTTTCACAGTTTTTTGTTGAACTTTTCAAAAATCTTCTTCTCTGAAACTGCTTAGTCAAATGAAATGAAACTTGGTAGGGTTGTTCAGTAGTATGTGGTCTACAAAATTATCGTTCGAAATTTCGATTCGATAAAAAACATGGCCGCCATGGCTAAAAATAGAACATAAGGGTAAGTTGCAGTTTTTTGCAAATTACTCAAAAATGGTTACAGATATTAAAATTCTATTTGGATAATAATGATCAGCACATAAAGATCTACCTGCCCTGAAGTTTTGAAGAAGATCTTACAATGGCTGTAGGAGTTATTGCCCTTTTTCTTGTTTTTTTTTCAAATTTTGTTCTTTTAAGACTTATATCTTGAAAACAATACAAGATATTTGAAAAATTTAAATTGCATATGGTTAAGCACATAAAGATCTAAAAATTATGTAATGGGGTCAAAGTTGTAAGACCTTTCTTGATAGGAGTTGTTTCCCTTAGAACATTAAGTCCCGTGCGGGGCCCGGGTGGCGAATAGGCCCGCAGCAGAGCCTAGCTTGTCGTAAGAGGCGACTAAGGGTCTTGGGATTCTGACGTCGGGTCAGTGCTCAGCCCACAGAGAAACCCTGACCGCCGACCATAGTGGGCCAACGTGTGTGGAGAGTGCCACGCTCCATGCACGTAAAAGACCCCTTTGTGGACCGCCAAGTAGTGCACCACATAGGCTAAATTTTCCGCCCCTACCCACCTCTGCCCTTTTTCCTGTGGTTCTTAAAAATTTACCGGTCCATTGTTTTCCACCCCATCCCCATATTTCATTTATCATCATCATTTCATGTTCACAAGCTCTACAAACAGCAATTAACATAATATTAATGGCACCCTTATTGTTTTGATTGTGTCTTAAGAAGAACCGCAGTTAAACAACAGCATTTAACATAATTGGATGAAAGGTATTAGAAATAGAAATTTCATTTCAAGACTTTTGAAAGTGCTCATGTTTTGCATATGTTTTTGTAACATTTCTCTAATTTTACTTTTATCTTCGAATAAACATCTGTAAATTATTTTCATATTTTAGTTTTTTTACCAGAGTTGACATCTTTCATATAAAATAGATATGTGTGTCTTTCCCGGTCTTATGATTTTTTGGACAGACTTTATTTTGAATTTTATGTAATAAATGTATATTAAAAATAAGCTAAAATAAATTTAATATGAACATCTACATGCATGTCCCCTAATCGGAAACACTCAAGCCAAATTAGCTGCGTATCAACCAGCGTTGCAAAGAGATCTACAAACAAATAAATGATTTTGAATAAACAAACATAAATATAATAGAAAAAAAAGTATCTAACGGCAATTATAAAAAAAACAACATTTTTTTTTCTTAAACTTATAAGACTTGATGAAATATTATCATTCGACACCGTTTTCCGTTTCATTTTCCGGTCCGTCATTTAGCAACACCTGTTAAAAAATACTCTTCGGGAAAAGTTGACAAGTATGACATTGTAAATTTAACTTCAAAAGGGGTTTCCTACAATCTGTGAAATCAATTATGAACTTTTAAAATTCACGTGAGAAATAGTATCCTTTCAACGATTCATCTTCATTCGTTCGTGGGAACGGAAGACTTTACATTACAACATGCAAAATGTCTCTGCCAAACTAATTAAAGACTGGCTCCTCCAAAATACACGGTAATTATAAAAAAAAGTTAGAAATTACAAATACCAAAAGTTTAAACGCGGGTATAAACGGTTAATTTGGATGTTTCAATGAGTAACCTCTCATCAGTAGCATTTAAATCAAAACATTGGAATGTCAAATTCCAAAACGGTTGAAAACAAAAAGTACTCAAAACCAAAACGTTCCAACAAGGAAATCTAGCACCGAAGATATCGACCATGTGCATTACAAGGAAAGAAACCTGGTGTTTTAAACAATTTTGAATTTAAAAATCGGAAATTTCAGCGACAAAAATATTAAAGAGCCAACTGCTCAGAACTTCCAAGGTGATGTTCAACCATCTACAAGTAAATTAAAATACACTGCATAAACATAATTGATCCAAACATGTCATGAGTCATTTTATTACTTGACGAGAACATTTTTTTTTACATTTAAGCAGCTTCAGAATATATATAAAGAATATAACCGATAAAATCAGCATCCATTCTGACCACAAGAATACAACAAAAATTGTACCAGGTTAAACCCCAATCACATCGAACAGCGGTGGAACAATCCACTCTTATCTAGAGGTGCATACTCCGAAAAATATACCAATAACCGAGGCGACAATATCCGCTAAATGATTTTAAAATTTATAAACAAACGGACGACGTCATTCGCACTTCAAAATATAAATTGCCAAGCTACGTATATTACACCATCCGTACTAAAAAAATCAAAAAATGAACCAAACGAGCAACAACATCCGTACATCCAACTGGACAACATGCTCGTACCTAAAAGGGAAAAATAAACAAAACGGACGACACCATCCATGCTTCTGAAATTATAAATTACCAAGACACCATGTGCTTACTTTAGTCAAAATCAAAAATTCACTAAAGCAAGACCTTGCTCCAAAATTATTGAATTTACCAAACGAAAACTTCAAAATAAAAAAAAATCATACAGACACCACGCTCGTACTTCAAAATCAAAAATTAATCATACAGACACCTTGCTCGTACTTCAAAATCAAAATTTAATCGTACAGACACCATGCTCGTACTTCAAAATCAAAGGTTAATCAGACACCATGCTCTTACTTCAAAATTAAAAAATTATCATACAGACACCATGCTCGTACTTCAAAATAAAAAATTAACCATGCTCGCACTTCAAAATCAAAAATTAACCATGCTCGCACTTCAAAATCAAAAATTAATCAGACCCCAAGCTCGTACTTCAAAAACAAAAAGTTTACCAACTGGACATCAGGTCCTTGGCCTTGCTTCAAAATTAAAAATCAACAAAACGGACACCAGGTCATTTATAGTCCCGTGCGGGGCCCGGGAGGCGAATAGGCCGCAGCAGCGCTAAGCTTGTCGGTAAAAGTCCACTAAAGAGCGCTCAGAAACCTGACATCGGGGTCAGGCCGCTTTGCCCACAAAGCGACTGGGATGTGTGCCGCAGGTGGTTGAATGGGGCAGCCCTGGCATCGAGAGATGCGGGGTCGTCAGGCGATAATGCGGAAAACCTGACTGCAAACCATAGTGGTGCACCGTGTTGGGAAAAATGTCACGTTCCTTGCACGTTACAGAACCCTGCTGCAGGTCTCGGTAAGATTAGGACCCGTAGAATCCCCATGCAGGAGGCAAAATTTCCCGTCCCTACCCATCACTCCTTTTTCCGGTGGCAGTCAAAACTCTCCTACCCGATTTGCCTTGTGTCCCCATTTCCTCCACTTCATCATCATTTCATGTTCATTGTATCACCACTTTCATGTCCATCTCCCGGATATAGCCGAAGTCGCGCTGCTTGGGAGTAAAACAATAACTAACTAACTAACTTTCAGTTTACACCAAAAATTAAAAAAAAGTATATTTAAAAAACAAAATTTAAAAGAATTCAATTAGTCGTTTTTGTCATTTTCTCTGGACTATGAGATTGATCATTCAAGTTCGGTAGTTTTGTTATTACCTTTAATTAATATGTTAACCCCTAACCCTAATTGTGTGTTTTATACTAACCCTTACCCTAATAATATGTTTTACACTAAACCTAACCCTAATTATACGTTTTGTACTTACCCTATTCATAAATATATTTTTTGTACTAACCCCTTCAACTTATTTTGTGTTTTCATCGACTTTAACCCTAATTGTGATAATTTTGGACTAACCCTAACCCTAAATGTATTTTTTTTGCTAACCCCTAACCCGAACTGTGTTTTATACTAACCCTTACCCTAATTATAGATTTTACACTAACCCTAACCCTAATTGTATGGTGTTTGAACTAACCCTTACCATAAATGTATCTTTTTGGTCCAACCCCTACCCCTGATTTTTTTTTTTACAGACCATAAGCTTAACCCTAATTGTACGTTTTTGTACTAACTTTTACCTGAAATATATCTCTTTGTACTAACACCTACTCCTTATTTTGTGTTTTCATCGACCCTAACCCTAATTGTATGATTTTATACTAACCTTAACCCTAAATGTATCGTAATATGCTAACCCCTAACCCTAAATGAGTGTTTTATATAAAACCTAACCCTAATTATTTTTTTACACTTACCCTACCCTAATTGTACGTTTTTGTACTAACCGTTATCATAAATGTATTTTTTGGACTAACCCTACCACTTATTCTGTGTGTTCATCGACTATAACGCTAATTGTATGATTTTGTACTAACATAACCCTAAATGTATCTTTATATGCCAACCCCTAACCCTAATTTTGTGTTTTATACTAACTCTTACCCTAATGATATGTTTTACACCTACCCAGAACCTAATTATACGTTTTTGTACTAACCCTTATCATAAATGTATTTTTTGTACTAACCCTACCACTTATTTTGTGTTTTCAACGACTATAACCCTGATTGTATAATTTTGTACTACCCTTAACCCTTAATCTATCATTTTTTTGCCAAAACCTAACCCTAACTGTGTTTTTAATACTAATCCTAACCCTAATTATATGTTTTACACTAACCCTAACCCTGTAAGTTTTTGTACTATCCCTAACAATACATGTATCTTTTTGGTCCAACCCCTACCCCTAACTTTGTGTTTTCACAAACCCTAACCTTTACCCTAATTCTACGTTTTTGTACTAACTTTTACCTGAAATGTATCTCTTTGTATTAACCCCTACCCCTTATTTTGTGTTTTCATCGACCCTAACCCTAATTGTATGATTTACCATACCTTACCCTAAGTGTATCTTAATATGCTAACCCCTAACCCTAATTGTGTGTTTTATACTAACCCTAACCCAAATAAAATGTTTTACACTAACCTTAACCCAAATAAAATGTTTTACACTAACCTTAACCCTAATTATACGTTTTTGTACTAACCCTTATCATAAATGTATTTTTTGTACTAACCCCTGCCACTTATTTTGTGTTTTTATCGACTTTAACCCTAATTGTGATAATTTTGTACTAACCCTAACCCTAAATGTATTTTTTTTTGCTAACCCTAACTGTATTTTTTTTTGCTAACCCCTAACCCTAACTGTGTTGTATACTAACCTTAACCCTAATTAAATGTTTTTGTACTAGCCTTAACCCCAATTGTATGTTTTTGTTCTAACTCTTACCATAAATGTATCTTTTTGGGCCAACCCCTGCCCCTGACTTTGTGTTTTCACAGACCATAAGCTTAACCCTAGTTTACGTTTTTGTACCAACTTTTACCTGAAATGTATCTCTTTGTACTAACCCCTACCCCTTATTTTGTGTTTTCATCGACCCTTACCCTAATTGTATGATTTTATACTAACCTTAACCCTAAATGTATCTTAATATGCTAACCCCTAACCCTAAATGAGTGTTTTATATAAAACCTAACCCTAATTATATGTTTTACACTAACCCTACCCTAATTGTACGTTTTTGTACTAACCGTTATCATAAATGTATTTTTTGGACTAACCCTACCACTTATTTTGTATGTTCATCGACTTTAACGCTAATTGTATGATTTTTGTACTAACCTTACCCTAAATGTATCTTTATATGCTAACCCCTAACCCCAATTGTGTGTTTTATACTAACTCTTACCCTAATGATATGTTTTACACTTTCCCAAAACCTAATTATACGTTTTCGTACAAACCCTTATCATAAATGTATTTTTTGTACTAACCCTACCACTTATTTTGTGTTTTCAACAACTATAACCCTGATTGTATAGTTTTGTATTACCCTTAACCCTTAATGTATCTTTTTTTGCCAAAACCTAACCCTAACTGTGTGTTTTATATTAATCCTTACCCTAATTGTATGTTTTTGTACTAACCCTTACAATACATGTATCTTTTGGTCCAACCCCTACCCCTAACTTTGTGTTTTTACAAACCCTAACCGTTACCCTAATTCAACGTTTTTGTACTAACTTTTACCTGAAATGTATCTCTTTGTATTAACCCCTACCCCTTATTTTGTGTTTTCATCGACCCTAACCCTAATTGTAATAATTTTGTTCTAACCCTAACCCTAAATGTATATTTTTTGCTAACCCCTAACACTAAGTGTGTGTTTTATACTCACCCTAACCCTAATTATATGTTTTACACTAACCCTAACACTAATTGTACGTTTTTGTACTATCCTTTTCCTGATCTGTATCTCTCTGTCCCAACCCCGACCCCTTATTTTGTGTTTTCATCGACCCTAACCCTAAGTGTATCCTTATATTATAACCCCTAACCCTAATTGTGTTTTATACTAAACTTCACCCTAATGATATGTTTTACACTAACCCTAACCCTAATTATACGTTTTTGTACACTAGCCCTAACGCTAATTGTACGATTTTGTACTAACCTAACCCTAAATGTATCTTTATATGCTAACAACTAACCCTAATAGTGTGTTTTATACTAACTCTTTCCCTAATGATATGTTTTACACTTACCCAAAACCTAATTATACGTTTTCGTACTGATCCTTATCATAAATGTATTTTTTGTACTAACCCTACCACTTATTTTGTGTTTTCATCGACCCTAACCCTAATTGTCTGATTTTGTACTCACCCTAACCCTAAGTGTATCCTAATATAACCCCTAACCCTAATTGTGTTTTATACTAAACCTAACCCTAATTTTATGTTTTACACTAACCCTAAACCTAGTTATACGTTTTTGTAGTAACCCTTATCATAAATGTATTTTTTGTACTAACCGCTGCAACTTATTTTGTGTTTTCATCGACCCTAACCCTAATTGTATGTTTTTGTACTAACTTTTACCATAAATGTACCTTTCTGGTCAAACCCCTACCCCTGACTTTGTGTTTTCACAGACCCTAACACAGGGCGAAAGTGCTTGTATCCATCTGACACACATCTGCGTATTCGCTACGTAAACGTAACACTTTGAAATACGCAGTATAGACAGTGAACGTATTTCAGCGTATACAAACATTATGAATACGCAGAAAATATGCCGAAAAGTATTATTGCGTGTTATAAAAATCAAGAATACGCACATTTATTCTCTGTATACGTAACGGATACTCAAATTACAGAATACTTTGAATACGCTACATAGTTTCTTTATTATTCGTAATAACCTCGAAAACACCAGAATACGGATGCGTTTGTTTTGCATATTTATAAAAATAAATACGCTTGCATATTTTTGGTTTTCTTTTGTTTTCATTTGTAAAAAGAAAAAGCATTAATACGCCGTGCATATCAAACGTATCCGCAAGAAGAAATTAACATCCGTTGGCTGTTTCCAGCCTTTTGAAGCCTTTTTTGCATTAAAATGTACATTGTGTGATTCCGTTTGCTATGTTTAAAATTTGTTATTGAATGAAAAATGATATTAGTAATTCCTTGAAAACCTACAATACTGTTTAATTTCTTCACAAAAATTTGCATCCATCCCTTGTTTAATTTATAAATCAAATTTAATTTGGGTATTATAAGAATGTTAACATCTTGAATAAGCAACTGAAAAAAATTACATGTGACGTTTTTCCACACTTTGTTTCTCTGAGCTTTTGACTTTTATCACAGACCATGCAGCAAATAAGAAGATATTTAATATCGGCATATCCATATGCCATTACTTAATGTCGATGCTTATAGAATACTCATACGAATTTTATAAACAATGCATTTATATATAAGTCAAAGATATTTTTCGAATAGTTTTACACGTACTAATTTTTAAATCTTCACGGGGGAAAAGTTGCTTAAGATAGCGGTACATCTTTTTTGTAATAAATTGTAACCCTTTTTTCAACGAATTAGAATAAGTATTCATCACAAAATAATATAAATTTATTCTACCATAGTAGCGTATCAACATAATTATACAACGAAGACGTTTATTAACGATGACTTGATTATAGGAATTTCTGTTTTAAATTAACACCGTGGTGCGATAAGGATAAATAGATCACTGTACAATTAACACTTAGTGGCTGTTATATAATCAAGGACAGATTAAACACTTGTGAAAACTGGACCCAGTGATAACTTAAAAGTCGCAATAATTAATCTATACACTTGGACAAAAGTTAGGAAATATCAACCTTTTTTCAAAGTCTTTTATCACAATGAAGGGTTTTTAATAAATTTATTTGCTTCTTAACGACATGTACGAGGAGAAAAAAAAAACAGTTGAAAATCATTGGTCCCTAACGTATATATTAAGATGAGGATGATCAATGTATATGCTATGGACACAATTTATTTGAATTGAAAAGAAATATTTATAATTTCCAAATGTCCAACCAGCAACAATTTATCCGCGAATGTAGTTTTTGAACTGGACGCAAGCGCCTCCCTCCAAAAAAAGAAGCTAAAAGTATATCCTTTATAGATTACTGGATTCTCGTTTCTCTTATTAAATGTAAACCTTATTAAAATCATTTTAGTTGAATATCAATTTATCAGACTTCTACAGATATGACTGTTTTGTCATTTGAAAACTAAAGACAGAAATATAACAATCTGTTTTAGTAGTATTCTAGGTAAGGGTCAGGCAGTGGACGGCACATAAAAAAATAATTTAGTTGTTTTGGCTTAGATATATTCACTGCATGAAATGATACGTTTATCTGATAAATAAACTAGTATTAAACTTATCTTAAACTTCACATTTAAAAATTAACCTTTAGTAAATTGAGTCATTAAATTTCAAATTTAACCTATGTTTAACTTACATTTATTCTGACAAATAAACTCCCAAATTTACAGCAAATTTATTAGGAAAAATAAAACTTTATTAAATTTGTTATTTCAGAATTTAATTGTAAAAATAAACATACCTTAAAGATTAAATATAAATTGAATTAAATTCAAATTTATGTGATATATTTTTGATGGTTTCAAATTAAATTTCAAATTTAACTATATTTATTCTTGTGTGTTTTTTGTTGCTGATATATTTAGCTTTAGAAATAGATTTGAAATCAACATATCTTTTATATCAAATAATATAAAATGTAGTTGAAAACTAAAATGCATATTAAGAAATCTTAGTGTTTTTTTTTAGTTCAAGTAAATACTGAATGTTTTAATGTGAAACACATAAAAAGGTCTTTTAGGTGGATGTAGCTATTCATATGTTTGCATCTTGACACAAATTCTAGTGTGCATGTCTTCATGTTACGAAAAAGATGTGGCTGCTTCACTGTTTCCAATGTGCAGACCTTCACCTAAATACTTATACCATGTGACAGCTTCACCAGTATGTGGTTAATGCATATATCAAATCATTTAGCTAACTTGTGCAAGTTTTACTAATACAATAGTTTTTACTTTTAAAATATATTTCTTTATTTTGCATCTTTCGGAATCTCAAAAATTTCAAGACAAAATGTAAACTCCGAAAAATAAACAGGTGAAATGTTTTTTTCTTGTTCTGGTATGAGTATTCTATTCCCATCTGCATTAAGGACTTCTTTTAGATGCAGAAAGTTTCTGAAATAAACAAAAACATTTTCATTAATTTAATTTTACGTAAAGATAATAAAATATGTAACTCGTAGCGCTTAAAATAAAATAGAATTTCAAATAAAAGAATATATTAATATTATGAACAAAAAAGTAAGAAAAAAGGCAAATTACCTTGCATTTTTTGTATTCCTTCTGATAAATATTTTGATCTCCTAGTAATTGTCCTTCAGGTTCATTACATTTTCTTAAAAAACGAAGATAAATATCATTATTTATTCGAACAAAAACAAATAAGGTTGCGTAATATGAATACATAAACTGACAACAAAATTTAGTTCTCATTAATTACGAAATAACAATGTACATGATATATATAAACACTTAATTAAACAACTTACCATTTTACTTGTGCTTAATTGCAAGAACTTCATTAGATTTCTTTAGCAACCACACATTTTGAGAGCTGTAAAATAAACCACACATTTCAGCATTAATTAGTCATATCAATGACCTTGAATCTAAACCACATTCTCAAGCCTTCCGAGGCTATTATGTGCGCGTACACGTGTGCTATTGATTTGACCTTAATAATCTTATCTACAGCCGTTCCCTAATGATCTAGATAAATCCCAATACATGTATTTATCATAAATGTTTGCAATATTTAGCATTTTAATCTTAATCGTTGATTATTTAAATATAAAAAAAATAACTGTAAAATACTATATTATTAATCAGAAGGTAGTTTATAACATAAAGAAATAAGTATATTTTGATTAGTACATGTAAACTGTAAAAATTATATTTTACAATATTTGAATAACAGTTATATTGCTTTCATAATATAAAGAGAAAAAAATATTGGCTATGTATGATGAACAACTAAACTGCTAGGATATCTGCATTAATTAAACTTACCAAGAATAAAACATTAATCCATAGTATCAACCGCCATGATTTGAATCAGTTGACTTTCACACATGCGCAATAAAACGAAATGAAAACCTCATTAAACTACAAATTTATTGAACAAACATTTGTTAGATTAAATTTCAAGTAAAATGACAATTAAATCTAAAGAAAAGACAATTAAATTTCAAATTCACTAGAAAAATTAAATTTGATTATATTTCATAAATAATTGACAATAAATTAGTCAATAAATCTTAAACTTGTAGTTTCATTTTTGATTATTTTATTTAAACGTATTATTTCGTGCAGTGATTTGTTTTGATTTAAAACAAATTCTGTCAAGATTCTACATTCGAAAAAGTGTTAGTTGCCTAGATAATTTCTGACTGGTTATATAGGGGAATAAGATATTTCTCGCCTGTCGCAGCTTTAAATCAAAATTAATGCAAATGCTATAAGTATCTATAGTACTGACAATTACAAATAAAAATGCAAAAGTTATAAGTAACTACAGTACTGGCAATTAGTCAAGAAATTGATCTGTGTTGATGCAAATGCAACCGTACACCAATTATCAATGATGTTACCATTACTTGTTCACATAAAACAGAGTTAACCAAAAACGTTAACATTGGCCAAATCAGTTAGAAATTTCAAAGTCAGTGGACCGTGGCTGCAGGAGCATATAGATAAACTCCACTTGAAATTGATCTGCACTTATGCTAATGCAACTGCACACAACATATCAATGATGTAAGACGTAAGAAAAAACGTGAACATTTAGCCAAATCAGTAAAAAATCTCAAAAACACTAGACCGTGACTGGAGGAGCATACAGATAAAATTTTCTCGGCTTGATCTGTACTGATGCTAATGCAACTGCATACCAAATATCACTTGTTTACATAAACCAAACTTAACCAAGAACGTTAACATTGGCCAAATAAGTTAGAAATTTCAAAGTCAGTGGACCGTGTTTGCAGGAGCATATAGATAATGAGTGTGAGTGAGTTGGTGTTTTACGCCCTTTCAAAGCTATATAGGTTATTTAAAGGCGATGATCATGAAAAGGATGATAAAATGAACATGAAATGATGATGAGAAAGGAAATATGGGGATGGGTTAGGAAAAATGAATTGCAAATTTTGAAAACTAGAGGAAAAGGGTAGAGGTGGGTAGAGGCGGAAAATTTATCCTATGCAGTGCACTACTTGGCGGTCCATGAAGGGATCTTTTACGTGCATGAAACACGGCACTCTCCACACACGTAGGCCCACTTTGGTCAGCCGTCAGGGTTTCCGTATTATAGACCTGACAAACCCCGCCGACGAGGGCCACCCTATTCAGCCTCCTAGGGTACACATCTCTGTCGCTCTGTGAGCTAAGCGCTGACCCGACGTCCGAACCCCAGGACCCTTAGTCGCCTCTTACGACAATCTAGGCTCTGCTGCGGGCCTTTTCGCCTCCCGGGCCCTGCACGGGGTAGCTTATATGTAAAATCCAATTGAAATTGATATGTACTGATGCTCATTCAACTGCAAACACATCATCAATGATGTACCATAACTATTTCACATTAAACATACTTAACCAAAAAGGTTAACAATTGTAGACGCCGCCGTCACCGGAATAGAGTTAGTTAGTTAGTTATTGCTTTACTCCCAAGCAGTACGATTTCAGCCATATCCGGGAGATGAACATGAAAGTGGTGATACGATGATGAGGTGGAGGAAATAGGGACACAAAGGCCAATCGGTTAGGAGACTGCCACTGAAAAAAGGAGTAATGGGAAGGGACGGGAAATTTAGCCTCCTACATGGGGATCCTTGTCCTACTTTAATCGAGATCTGCATCAGGGTTTTTGAACGTGCGAGGAACGTGACACTTTTCCTATTCAAATTCCATGTAAATTCCCTTTTAATCATTTTTGAAAACTATTAGTTTCTGTCGATGGGGCAAATGCAAATGATTTTAATGTCGCCTTTGATTTGCTCAAACGCTTAGATAAATTGGATCATCATGGAAGTTCAAAAAATAAATTATTACAAAGAGAAAAACAAAAGATTGATTTTGACTAGTCAGTAGTTGATCCTCGTTTGTTGAATGAAGGCTGTATTCTATGCAAATTTTATGACCATCGCTTACAGATAAATGAATCGGAGCAGCACCTTAGTTCACTCTCGTTTCGACTAAAGATCACGTTGCTGATTGCTGATCGGTGGCAATATGTGTTTTTGTTTGTTTGTTGTATGGTTTGTTTTTGTGATGATTTGATGTCTACCACTTTTATGCAGATAATCTATAGAAAGGACCTATGTCTATTTACGGAAGTATTATTAGAAGGGACTCCGTTGCAGACCCATTTTTTCAAAATTCTAAACGAAATGTTTTAAAAAAAATTCCGACAAAAGGGGTTTCCAACTCCCGGACCCCTTCTTCATCCGTTACTAAAACCACAGACCACTAGAAGCTATACAAAATCACTAAAACCTTGCAAGGTTGCAGAATGTAACTGGGTCTGCATTCCGACACGCAAAATTGTTGAAAGCGTGATCATATATCCTACGACTTGCTGTTTTTCTAAACAATCAGCTTTAACATAAATTTAAGGAAAGCGGGGTGTAACTAACTCGAATAATTTAAGCCATTTCCGTCTTCGTAAACTACGGCGGACAATGTTAATGTAATGAGCATAGGGAGTGAAATGTAACGACTGAATTATTCGGGTTAGGGTGTATGGCAGGCCATAAAATACAAACAAGTATGTAAGGCAAAGAGCAACATGTACCATAAGGGACCGATCATTTAAGTTTTCCTAATAAAATATTCAAAATCTGAGTCTTGATGAAAAAAATCTGTCAACAGAGGTTAAGAGAAAAAATCCGAAGAAGGATTTCTACCACGTATTAGATAATGTAATTAATACATGTTATTAAAATAAAATTCTATGATGGCGCCTTTAAAAAATATAAAACTGATTTCTGACCAGATGAAATTAGCAAGCCACCCCCTTTTTACGGTAAATTATCGGTTCCTTAAATTAGACTTTTTTGGTTTGTACTTTGATTTTATATGCTCTTGTCGGACCATTCCTTTTAAATGTCTAACTGCAGCTATTTATGGAGCCCTTCCTATTTTAATTTAAATAATGTTATTGTAGTTTTAATTCAATTATGGAATCA
The DNA here is from genome assembly GCA_963971305.1 of Arcuatula senhousia. Lineage (NCBI taxonomy): Eukaryota > Metazoa > Mollusca > Bivalvia > Mytilida > Mytilidae > Arcuatula > Arcuatula senhousia. Next base: position 25,412,634 of record OZ020314.1, on the reverse strand, counting down.
TTTTAGTTATTCTCTATAAATCGTTTGTCTCCAATTGTCATGCTTGCGTGTGCAGAAATTTTCATTTATTTTTTTTTATTTACATCTTGATATTTTTGGTAGATCTTGAATAGCAAATTATGTAAAATATTATATCTCCAGTCTGGAAAATTAAACAATAAACAATTGACAATGGATCGGCACCCTGCGTTTCCTTTCCATGCTAATTGAATTTAATTTTCATGGTAGTACTAAACAGACATGAATATTATCTCTCGACCAATAGATTTCATGGCCTTAATTAAATTATGTTAAGGCATTAAACCGACTGTTCTATTCTGTCATTAGACATATTGATGTGTTAGTGAATGGATGTATCTATACTTTTCTGGCAAAATAGCGACACTCGAATATAAAACAGTCATGACAGTTCTGCGTTATATAAATTATCAGTTAGTTAACGTTATTTACGAAGAACCTTGCGTGAAACGGAAAAGGATAACATTCGAATACTGTTAAAGGACTAGTGTTATAAAGAAAAATAAAGTAACAGTTGAATGAAAAATGTTGTCAAATAAAAGCGTTCTTACGTCTGTGTCGCGGTTGAAAATAAAAAAAATATCTTTACAGAACTATAATAAATTATAAAAAATAAAATGACATAAGCCCTTGATTACTAGTACTAAACAACAATTAAAAAAAGCATATTTTTTTTATCCATTACACACCCCCACCGGCCACATTATACAGCCCCGAAAAACAATAATACAGTGAAAAAATATATGTATCATAAAAGCGCTAAAATACACATGTTCGTACCAAGCGTATTTTTAACCTGAATATTTTATTCTGAAAACGTTTGCGTATTCTAGCTGATACACACAAACAAAAATACAAGCTTTAACGCAACAACGTATTCGTAGTTTTGTTTTTGAAAGTATACATTGAAAATGTCCTTGCGTATTCAAATTATACAATCGTTTTAATAAAGTGAATATGCAATGCGTATTCTTGAGTTTACACACGACGTAGTTTCCAAATGTATCTGTATTTGCGTATTTCTTGTAATTCTGAAGAATACTGCGTTTCCACTTCTTGCGTTTTCATATCGTATTCGGTTGTTACGTTTATGTTGTGAACATATGAGCGTATTCTATGCGTTTTCAACTAAATACGCAAGCGTAAACAAAGCGTATACAACTAGGATTCAATTGAATACGCTTAGAAAACGCAAATAATTTGTTAACGGATACAAGCACTTTCGCCCTGTGGGAATGTCAATGGTTTTCAGAATATTTAGTATTTTGTCCTTTGAGAGGGCGGGGCATGACCCCCCTCTCAGACCCCCTCTGGTACCAAATATTTCGTCTTATCATAAGGAGTAATAATATATATGGTTATAGGGTGGGGATCTCAATGGTTTTCAGAATATTTAGTATTTTGTCATTTGAGGAAACAAAAGGAAACAAAGGTAAAGTATTCTGGACTGACCTCAACTAAGGCAACAATAGTATCAATAATGCTATTACAAAACTACCTTCTCAAACAGGAGAAACGCACAAATGAACATTTTTGGGTTTATCAAACGTTGCTGACAAGAAGTTACTACTTGAGAACTGCATATTTTTTTTAATTTTGTTTTGTTTCCTAAGATTTAATTACTTTGCAGGTATTAGATTGTCTGAAGTGAACATCTCCTTCGTTTTGAAATTGTTTCTTTCATATAAATGGCCTTCAACTCTAGAGTCTTCATAAGAAGATGGTTGCGGCAATATATGTTTATGAGGTGTATAAGAATATGTTATAAATAAACCATTTATAACCTCATTAATAGCAAAATCATCTAAAATCAACAATGCGTTTGCAGTTAATAGTAATCTTTCATAAAAAAATCAGTTCAAATTGAAACTTTACATTCCTGAAATTGATAAGATATCTGTATCCAATTTAATCTAATCTGATAACAAGGGTATATAATAAATTAACAGCTTTAAAATTCAAAAAATGATCCCTGATTGGTAAGAAAAAATCTCATTCAAATTTTTAAGCCTCATTAACAATATCCACTAAGAAATAGCAGTTATATTTTTTTCCAATTTTCTATTTTTTATCTTTTACAGTGATTTCTCCAGAAATCCTTTGCCATCTTAAAATTAGAGACACGTATAACCGGCTCAGTAAAGAAAAGTCAATGAAATAATCAAATATGAAAAAAAAATATTTGTTCTTTTTTTCGCAACTTGCATAAGGTAAATAACGATTTGTTACTGGTAATTTGAGTCTTGACAGTATCCAACCATTTAAAGCTAAGACTCTTGATTAAATAGTCAAAGGCGATGAATTATATAAATATCAGATCTTCTTATTTTACGGAAGACATCATGCACTTGTAGACAAATATGGGATTTCGATCTCTCAGATGAGTGCAGATGTTGGTTTGTCATAGGGTGTTGTTTCGTCTTCCTTTACCGGATTAGACTATTGGCAACGCGACGGGTGTGCTATAGCAAGCAGGAACTGCTTACTCTTCCGGAGCACCTGAGTTCACTCTTGTTTCGACTGGAGTTCGCGTTGTTGATTGATATTCAGTTGTTTTGTGTTTCCATGTTTTACGTGTTGTCTGTTTTTGTCCCGTTCTTGTTGGTGTTTACTGGTTTAGTCTCTGCCCTTTCGGACTTTTGACATTCGGATACCCCATTGGTACCTCTGCTTCTTCCTTTGTTTGTCCTTTTCATTCTGTGTTAATTGTTTTATGTCAAGAATTGGGTCTTTCGTTGATGATTTAGGGATTGGTTTTGAGACTTTTGTATTGTATTATAAGTCTTGGGCCAATGCAAGACGGTAAGCAGTGACCTATGGTCATGTTGAAGATTGCTTGCTGTTTTCCGTTGTGATTTTTTGAATTGCTGTTTGTTTATGTTTGTTGTGTCGCGTACACTTATTCCACATCTCAATATCGTCTATTCAGAAGCCAAATTTACTGATGATTTGCATTAAATGGTAAAATGATGCACATCATGACTTCCTGTACAATTAGGCGCAGTTTGTACAGGTCTCCTTCCAAACTTTTGTTCTAACCATTTTCGAGTCCTTTAGCATTTTTTTAACTTACGAGGAACGATAATTTTTAAACGCATTGCACCACCATGGTATACGGGCATGTTGAACTGTTGATAGTCCTACCACCTTGCCATCCATCACTTATGAAGGGGCTTACCCATTCAACCAGCGGGACACATTAACGGTTTGAGCAAAATGATCAGGTTTCATTGGGAGTTGGGTTCTCCTCAGTAGACAAGAAGCTTAACAAATGTGACCTTTCCTTTCCTTTTTATGTTCATATATATCAGTTACACAGGGAACCATACACACCATAATTCATAGTTAAGTATAAATTAAGAATGGAAAGTTTATAATATTAACACACTAGAGAAACACTGGGTAATTTCTTTGCTTGGTCGATATTTCTTGAAATAAAATGTGAAATAATCCCATTATATCGCTCCTGAAAAATTCAATAACGTCAGTTCACCAGGTAAACAACCTCACTGTCTCTTAACTATGAACCAACAATACATGTATAATAAACATCTGTGTATTTTTCTAGATGTTAAATGGTTTTGTTGTTGTCTTATCCCGTCGAAGATTAGAACATTTGAAATTTAAAGTTTCTGTATTTATTTTTTTTTGCTTAACGACTCGCTTTTAGAATGGTATTTATATTTTAATAGTATCCTTTCTATATGATTACATGTACCTACAAAAGGACAAGATATGATAAGTGCTAAATTTGGCCCCCTAATTTACAATTTTTTAAAAATGGTTGAACTAATGTTGAATTATTCTAGATCAGTTCTTAGATAAACAGGGAATAGTAAAATAACATTAATTATAACTAAATCTTGTTTATTACGTCACAGTGACGTCATCAAATTATGTGAAAAAGACATTTTTGTGAAAAAGTGTTAAAATCATGCAAATTTTGAGTAGTTTTTGGTAAATATAACTATGAGCCACACGGAGTACCGCAAAGATATTTTTGTGTTTTTTTTTCTATATTGAAAATGATTATCTACATAAATTATTGTAGTGGTACTCTGTTTGGCTCATAGTTAAATTTGCTGAAAACCACATAAAAAATGCAGTTTTTTGCAGTTTGTCATCAAATCACGATTTTAAAGCCACTTTGGGTAATATTTTAACATCATACTGGATCACTTTAAACAAAATAATGCTGATATAGTAAAGGTAAACTAATCTAAAGTATACATCACATACTTTTAGCTCATTTTAATAATTTCAAAATTGGAGGGCAAAATTGGGCTCTTATCATATCTTGTCCTTTAATAAAAAAAAACGAGCACATAAATTTTCAAAAGCATTAGTTTGCTTTTGACGAGAATAATGTTATGTTCTAAGATATGCAAATAGAAATAAATACATTATTACTTGCAGGAATTTCCTTTTTATATCCAACAGCTAAATTAAATCACTGTAAAGGATACTTGAATTGATCTATCACCCGCCCAATATCTACTTTATCAGCCTCCTTGAATAAACATTTGTATATCTAATATTTATCAAATGACAAAATCGTCATTTGATTGTGTTTTGAATGTCTGACCTTTGAACATGATTTCTTTTCTCCTAAGTATATTTTGGTGCTAGCATACGTTATGTTGAAATTGGCTTATGGCAAATGCTGACAAAAAAGACCGACAAAAGTTCATGAAAATGTACTAAACATCGTCGAAGGCTATAAGATGATTTTTGGATGATATTGAGACATTTTATAGCTTGTAAAACGCAACAAAAATCATCTTGCTTAAGACATTTCGTAGATGAGCTTGTTTCTGTTTTGGACATATTTATTTCCCAGGAACGACAAGGGAAAAACATTATATCTTAATAAAGATATCTTGAAATATTTATCATATAACAATATTATTTCTTCTGGCAAAGTCATTCCTGGTATAATTTCTATACATCATAAGTATACATAAATATATAAATCTACTTTATCTGTGGAATTGAATTTCTTCTCGTTGACATGTCAAGTACATAAAAGTGGGTATTTAATTATTTTATTTTCATGAGACTTTTTTTCGAAATATGACATGCTCCCTCTATGACTAATGTGCCTCTAGATAATATAGATTATTAAAACTTGGGTGTTGATCTAGATTAAAAAAATGCTACTGACCTCACAATGTTTTTGGTATCATTAATATTCAGATATATTTCATTTTGCATTATCTAACTTGCAAATTTGAGGTTGTTAGCAACAACTTCTTGTAAAAATTATTTTTTTCTCAGTTAATAGGTCAGTTTAGTTCCTTCCAAGAGGGTTGACCTCTGACTTAACGTAAATGTTTTCTTCACAATTAAAGAGAACTTTGCGTATACAGTTAATTTTCTAACATTGAGTTACGAAGCATTATTATCATTGCATTGCAGTTAAGAATGAAGTATAATTGCTCAAAAGAAATAAAAAAAAAACTAAAATGTGATTGCCAGTAGAATTATGATAAATAAATATAATAAGAATGATAAATATTTATTTTAAAACTCAACAGCATCCGAATAGCAAATATCTATCACAGAGAACGTTTTATATGGTGATAATTTTTAAACCACCTTTCTTTAGTCCTTTAAAAAAATTAATAGGATACATTTATAAACTCGATCCTCAAAGCATACCATGTTAAGTAATTATTGATTAATCCGACGTTCTCAAATCCCCCACCTTAAAAACAATAATTTGATTAATAAAACAAAAAAACGCATGAAAAGATCAATTACAAACACAGTAACGCATTAATAAAGGTTAAATGATTTTAGAAATGTAGATTGCAATATGCAGGGTGTCAATGTTCCTATTTGCAAAATCGGTGATAAGTACAAATGTGAATGATTGAACTGGTTAAAATTGCTATAATGATTGTCGATGAAGTGACAGAAAAACTGATGAAGATCTAGATTTAAACTTAATATTATAGCTTGAAGTAACGCAACTGAAGGATGTTTATTCATCAGGGCATAAAATACGCCAATAAACATGTGTAAATCCATTGATCAAATGTTTTCAATGACAAATATCTGATACCAGCCTGTAGAAAAGTGACAATCACACTTCTGATCAGTATGGCTGAAGGACAAAGATTGTCAAATTCGGTGACCTGGTGGAAGGTGAGCGACTGACCTGAAACTTATACCATGATATTTGAGATGCTGCCAACTAAATGTGGAGAGGCTAAGATAAGTATTTACATATAAAACTGTTCCGATAGGACTAGTAAGCATTAAAACGGTCATATTTTTGGTTGATAAGATATTAATTTTACATTTTTCGACGATGTGTCCGTCTTCATTTTCGATAACTAGATTAGTGGTGATCTCTTCTGCAAATGATAGAAGGGTCTGAACCTAGATTTCATATCCATATGAGCTTATCTACGTAAAACGTAAAGCATATTATCACATGGTTTTGTTTTTTTTATTTAAAACAACCGGGAAGGTTAACACTGCTGGCGGAGTTTTAATTCCCCAATGTTAGTCCCCTCCGACATCAACACTTCTGTGTTTGAGAACACACCAAAGCTATAAATTATCCGTTTAAATTTCAAAAATGAATTGACTCTTAGGTTCTTCCTATCCCAGACATATGATGATGGTTTCAGTTAGAATCTGGTTCTAAAATTTGGTATTTTTTGTTTCATTGTTATATGCTCTTAATAATCATACAGTGTTTGTCTTTTTAATGTTTTTGATAGAGCGCCTCTGATGAGTGTTGGAAAGCCGAAACGCGCGTCAGACGAAGAAAAAAATAATGCCTTGAAATTTGTTGTCATTTTTATTTTTGCTTATGACCAGAATAATTTTATGTTTTAAGATATGAAAGTGACAATAAAGGCAATGAAACTTGCAGGGTTTCTCTCTTATATCCAATGAATGTCAATTATTCTACGTGACAAAATGCCATCTCGAAGACATCTACTGTTAGACTAAATTGATTTTATTACAGTAGGGTATTATTAAATTGATATATCATCTGCATACCATCTACGTAATCGGCCTCGTGAGATATATTTTTGTATATCTAATTGTTATAAAAGACAAAATCGGTCATTGTTCATAAGTCTTACAGTTAAGAATTGATCTGAACAACAATATCTCAACTGTTTTATAAACTCGATAATTCTATTCTCGTTTTTTATAGAGTAATGGCTATTATTTAATATTTGTTTTAATTAAACAATACACCAATTACACCTCTGTTAAAGCCTAAGCTTTAAAATCTCATTGTTTTTCTCTTGCTGTTACTAAGGTCTAGGCATTTTAGATGTGTGTTTTGCTTTGGCGTTCGATTGTTGATGTTGCTGCTGTCATTTGATTGTAATTTGAACGTCTGACCTTTGAAGATTTTTTGTTTATGTTCGCATACATTGTTTTGAAATTGACTGTGAGCGTATTGCTTTACTTTGAAAAAGGTCAGAATTGTCGGCAAATGCTGTTAAAAAAATATACCATACATTGTCTAAGGAAATTATATGAAGTATGAAATATCCCTAAACACGTCATAGATTTAAAAACGCAACAGAAATACTGAATCAGTCAGAAAATGGTCAGAACTGTTAGATAAACATTTTTAAGTTAAAATTTTCACAAAGTCAAACTTCAATCTCTGGATTTTTTTCCATAAGAATATAAACGCAGGAACTGTCTTAACTGTGCAACGGATCATACGGGTCTCAATCCGAAGCAGGTTTTCGTTTGTTTGCGAGGATCGATAACTATTAAACAAAGTTTCTACTGTTCTTCATAGTATGGATGACCGCATTTTAGGCTGACGAACAGACACCCAATATGGCAGTGCTACTCCATTCAACCCCAGTGACACACATTATGTGTGGCTGTTTGGGCTTAGCAGTCAACCCTACATCAGGTTGTATGTTGTCTTTGATAGATATTTGACGACAAACTCATTTCTATTGTTGGTCTTTTTGTTTCGGGCTTTCAAGGATACATAATATTTTCATGTAAATCTCTTGCATTTCAATATTGATGATGATACCATAACATTCTTTTAACCTACTGGCAATGTTCAGGTTTCTATATTTATAATAAGCAGATCTAAATCCCTATGGAGTCATTATGTTGTTATAATACGTGGTAGCATATATTAGAAAATTAACTGTATACCTAGAGGACTCATTAGTTGAGAAGACAGTACATTCCTTATCATAAAATATTTTCCAATATGACTTCTGGGATCGCGATTCGACGCTTCGTTGTATGTTTCCAGTTTTTTCATCTTGGTAAATAGATAACAAGAGGCTCCCAAGAGCCTGAATCGCTCACCTGAACTACACAGATACATATAATTTGTAGATATTATTGTGCTCAACCATATGTGATTTAAATTTTTAAAATATTTTGGTTAGTTTTCAAGATATTGGGCTTAATAAGTGCAAAATTTGGCAAAAATTCCGAAAAAGACAATAACTCTTACATCAGAAGTCAGATCTTTTCCGAAATTTCAGGACAGATAGATCTTAATATGCTGATCACTTTTGATTCTTGCACACAATTTTGATATCTGAAACCAGTTTTGAGTTATTAGCAAAAAAATGAAATTTACCCCTATGTTCTATTTTTAGCCATGGCGGCCATGTTTTTTGACGAATCAAAAATCTGAACAATAGAGTTGTAGCATATAAGCTATCAAACAAGTGTGCCAAGTTAAGATGCAGTTGGTTTTAGTGTGTCAGACAAGTTAATCTTTGAAATTCAGGGAAAAAGAAATGAAAAATTGTAAATTTTGCTGATTTAAGGACAATAACTCCTAAAAGAAATGGTCCTACAGCTTTGACCTATATACATTAAATGTAGATCTTGATGTGCTTAATCATATGCAATTTGAATTTCTAAAATATTTTGTAAAGTTTTCAAGATATAGGGATAAATAAGTGCAAAATTTTCAAAAAATCCAGAAAAAGGGCAATAACTCCTACGTCGATTGTTGGATCTTCTTGAAAATTTCAGAGCAGGTAGATCTTGAGATGCTGATCACTTTTGTTTCCATCAGAATTTTGATATTCGTAACTATTTTTGAGTAATTAGCAAAACACTGCAATTCACTCCTATGTTCTATTTTTAGCCATGGCGGCCATGTTTTATGACGAATCAAAAATCCGAACAATAGAATTGTAGCAATTATGCTATTTAGCAAATGTGCCAAGTTTGGTTGAAGTTGGATGTATGGTGTCAGACACGTTAATCTTTGAAATTCAGGGGAAAAGTAATGAAAAAATGTAAATTTTGACGCTTTGAGGGCCATAACTCCTAAAAGAAATGGTTCTACAGCTTTGACCTAATTACATATAACGTAAATCTTGACGTGCTTAATCATATGCAATTTGAATTTTTAAAATATCTTGTATAGTTTTCAAGATATAGGGCTAAATAAGTGCAAAATTTTGAAAAAATCCAGAAAAAGGGCAAGAACTCCTACATCCGTTGTTGGATCTTTTGAAAATTTATGTGCAGGTAGATCTTGAGGTGCTGATCACTTTTACCCTATGCCAGAATTTTGATTTCTGTTACCGTTTTTAAGTTATTTGCAAAAAACTGTAATTTGACCCCTATGTTCTATTTTTAGCCATGGCGGCCATGTTTTTTTACGAATCAAAAATCCGAACGATAGTTTTGTACACATAATGCCATTAAACAACTGTACCAAGTTTGTTGCAATTGGACTTATGGTGTTGGACAAGTTAACGTTTGAAAAATTGTTTACAGACGACGACGACGGACGCCAAGTGATGGCATAAGCTCACATGGCCTTTGGCCAGGTAAGCTAAAAACAACAGTTCTTTTGGAATATAAATGAGATTTTCTTTCCATTTGAACACCTGTATGTTATTAGAGTTATACACCGTTTCTGTTTACCTTTAAGGCTAAGATTGTGTATCAAATGTACGTTGGAAAATTATTTATCATTATAACATAACATAATTACATTTTTCATAACCATATTGGAAAATTGAAATAAATTTTCAGACTACTTGCTGTTTTCCATTGTGATTTTTTAAATTGCCGTTTCTTTAATGTTGGTTGTGTCGCGTACACTTATTCCATATCTCTTTATAGACTTTTAAATGGTTTGTCTTGGTACACTTTTTAAGCTGTACTTGACTTTGATGTGAATCCGCATATTACAGAATATTATTTTAATAATGCTGAACAAATTTATGCATCCCGACAAAATTTATCTAGGCTATCGTGGTCGGTTCTGCTACAAGACATCGAACTCTGAAGAAGTGTGGGATTGACTAGTTAAAGATATTTGTATGTTTCAGTCGTGATTTACCATATAAATAGCAGTATATCATGCCATTTTATTAAGGGCATTCCTGACATGTGCTTTGATGTTATCGTTTATTGTTTATTTTGCAAGTAACAGCAATAGTTGGTGATATGAACACGGGATCGATTATTTGCATGAACAAACACAATTGTCTATTCTTCATTTACAGTCAAACCTGTCTATAGTAACCCTTCAAGGGACCTTGATAAAAAATCACTGAAGACAGGGGGTCTTTATAGATCAAGTAAAATGTTAGATATGTGTATATGTAAAAACTAAGAAAAATCGCATTTTATAAATGAATGACTCACTAGGCACATGCAGTTTCCACAAATGTATAGCAAGTACACTGATCTATTCTTAAAATATTGAAACAAAACAATAGACTATTTACAAGAAACATTTTGCAAATATAATTTTAAAAAATACCATCTCTTGAAAATTTATCAAACAATTTGTAAAATACATGTTAAAACATAAAAATCTGATATAGTTTTCAAATCACAAATGAAGTTTTGAGTTTTATATTTCTTAAAATTATTTTTTATCAATTTATATCTTTTTTATAAGTAAAGGGAATGTTGCCTAGGAATTTCTTATAAAATATCTGCATCTCCTCGCCGATTTGTTTTTATACTCTTACGAGACTGAGTTTCTACAGGGACTCGTAAAGAACAAGAAGATGAAAGAGGCAAGGTCATTTAATCTTACATTCAGATATATTGATGATGTCCTTTCTGTCAATAAAGCTTCATTTGTTAGATGGATTCCTTCAATATATCCTCCGGAATTGGAGATTAAAGAGACCACCGAATCAAATTGCTTCACGTCTTTCTTGGATTTGCACCTCGAATTTGACCCAGGTGGTCATCTCAGTACAAAAATTTACGATAAACGAGACGATTTTAATTTTCAAATTATTAATTTTCCTAATCTAAAGAGCAATATACCGACTTCTCCTGCATACTGTGTTTATATTTCACAACTTATTCGATATGCCAGAGCTTGCACACATTTCACAGATTTTTTTATCAGACACCGATTTCTTCGTGACCGACTTTTGGAGCAGGGCTATAAGAAAATACGTCTCATACGATCACTGATTCTTTCTTCGTTATCAGCCGCTAGTAGAAAAGTTCAAAATTGAGTTAAAAGATATGATAATTAATTGTTTTAATTAGTGTTTGACTGGTCTTCTGTACTGAGATGATCACCTCAATATCCCTATTGTGTCTCACAACTATGTTGTGTTCTATGGTCATTACCGGATCCTAAGATCGCAATGGAAGAGGGAGGTTTGGCGCCATAAAACCTGGTTTAACCCACTATTCGTTTGAAATGCCTGTACCAAGTCAGGACCATTGCGATCCACCAATTCTCCGATATGACTGATTCGTTTTTGTCATTTTCTCTGGACTATGAGATTGATCATTCAAGTTCGGTAGTTTTGTTGTTACCTTTATTGCTTACTAAAGTAATAACTTTCATCAATTTAGAATTAACAACAACAATATTTATTCCCAACTTTTGAAAAAATAAAACGGTTAGTTAGTAATAATTGCTTCTTCTATATAACTATCTTTAGTTTACCTGAGAACTAATTACTTAAAAATAAAGAAAGGTTACACTTCCTAATTTGCTTTGATCTGACAGCTGATCCAAGCCAATTAATAATTAATTGCACTTATTTAAGATCCTTATATAAAGTTTTTGGCACCTCAAGGGACTGTTTCTGATGGTCACTAGTCACGTTGGACAGGTGGTCACTATATAGGGGTCAAATATATTGGAAAAATTATTGGGGGGACTGAAAAGAGTCTTTATGGACAGGAAGTCTTTATATGGAGGTGGTCACTAATATAGGTTTAACTGTACATGCAGAGTATCTTGGGATTGAAAAATCTCGCATTGAAAAAAAAAAGCAGAAAAGAAATTCCCTGTCGATCTTTGACGACATTCTATATTCGTGTAACTAAATGATTTCATTTGATAATGGTAGCATTATGATTCTTTTCAACGACCTTTATTATGATCAGACAATCAAAAGAAGATAAATAGGAATCGGTTTGTATAAAAATAATTAGAACTCAATGATAAACCTCTTAATGGTTTGTTCCATCAGTATATATTTTAAACATGACAGTACGTAAGTCTCGGATGAATAGCCACTGGAAACCTTTTTGTAACTTCAAGGGGTAATCAATGTCTTTATTCAAGTTCTCCGATTTCATTTCTTGTGACTTACATCCAAATCTATGAAAAAGCGTCGCGTCTAACACAAAATTTAGCAACAAGGGGTAAGGTTTTTTCTCGTTTGTTGTGTTCACCAAAGTAAATTTATGGAAACATCATTCACAAATTGACAAATACCTTAAAAGTGGAAATTTTCAAATGGGGCCATTTTCGCTTAATTCGAAATCTTAAAATACCCGCAAAAATATCTCCAACGCGAATGATTAATTCTTTGATTGTTTAAAAACTCGCGAAACCCAACGAGGACGGTTAACTTAACAAAAACGCAAAAAAATCACTCCGCGCAAAATATCAATGTTTACAGCTTAAATATGAGTGCAGATGTTGGTTTGTCAATGGGCTTTTGTCCTTATTAGATTTGACGCACTGAATTGACCAAAAGTACATGACGGGCATGCTATAGCAAGCATGAACTGCTTACCCTTCTGGAAAAGCTGGGTTCACTCTCGCAAGCACTTGAGTATGCGTTATTGATTGCCATCGTTTGTTTTTATCTTTTTGTGCTTTGTATGGTGTCAGTTTCTTCTTATTGTACTCGTTGGTTTTATTGGTTTTGTCTATGTTTTTTTTTTACTTTTGACATTCGAATGCCCCATTGGTACCTCTCCTTCTCTTATCAAAGCTGATGACCTTTATTATCGTACACAAGAAAAAAAGAAACAATGGACTCGCTGCTTCTATTAGAAAGATAGACAAAGATAGTTAGTATTCAGTTGGAAATCTCTTGGAAACTGCTTTATTAAAGTTGGATGTATGTAGGGTTTTATTGTTATATATTCTCTTTTCTAGAATTCACCGACCTGATACGTCAAAACTTAACCATTCTTCATTGTCTTTCACGTCAAATGATTGATCGTTACAACTTAGAGTGAAAGTTAAGGCTATTTCATTTGTTACGTTTATTTTTTTTAACTTAAAGTGCAATGTCTTTGATTTTTTTTCAGACTAATAATAACAATGGTCGTTACCTGTTGGACTTATATTCCATTATTGAACTTTTTGGGAAATGAGTAATCAACTTTCATTTTGCTCACAAATAAAACTTAAGGTTAGTGGGGACACTTGTCATGTGACCAAAAGCAGCTAAAAATGAAAAAAAAACAAGTGAAAATGTCACAAATACCTTGAAACTTGTGTTAAAGAGGTTCATTTAATAAAACTCAATCAAAAAAAATTAATTTTAGAACAAATAAAACAACCATTCCTTTATAAATAAAATTTTCAAATAAAACAAGGGAGATAATCCACTTGAAAAATGACCAAAAAATTACAAAGATTTGTATTGTAGACAGAAAAATAAGCTGATGACCCCCAGTTTTTATTGTTTTATATCAAAATATATTGCATTTCATTTATTTTTATCAAATAAAAATAAAATTTAAATTCATAGATTTTTTCTGCGACAAGATTTTATGCTAATTATTTGACCTTTCCTACATAATCTATAGTAATTTAGGGAAACTTTGAGCCAACATTTTGGGAAAACAAGCCCGGAAAGGGGTCCAATATTTTTACATAAGATTAAGTATATACCTAATATTAATATATAAAAAAAATGGAGATTTTAAAATCGGCATTATTTTTGGGGTCAGGTGTCCTCACTAACCTTAAGAACCATTCTTAATACGGTATTTCGAAAGCAGTTTACGATCAAGAGTAATTTTTTTTGTCGTTTGTCAGCCAAACATTATTTGTACTTCCGAACACAAGATCAAATGAAGGTTTAATGGATATTTTCATTGAAATTTAACATCATTGGTTTACATGCATCGAGGTGACCATTCATCATTGTATATAGACGGCGATCGCTTAATTAGAATAAACTTCGTTTTAGCTACAAAAATTATGGTGGTGGTTTGAAATTGTAGAAGAATTAATTTTACTCGAAGGGACACGACACATCAGACGTAGGAATTCGTCAAGAAACAAATTGTATCGATGTATCAAAGCTACCCAATCTTGTATCAACAACTAATGATAGAAACGCGAGCAATTGACAATCAATCATGAGTGGAAATCGGTCAAACGAAATGACTGGATTTGAGTTCTATCTTCTGAATTTCGCACTTAATCAATCAATGACTATATCGTGCCGTTCCATGGGAGGCTTTATATAAAAAAGGAAAAATATAACGTGTGATAACACAAGTATCTAAAGCGAACCTAAATAAAACATTTTACATGGAACCTATTCAAATGAAATGAGAGAGAAGCAGATGAAAAAGTAACCAGTAACCATAACTCTAACTTCTTGATAAAAGGATTAATGTTGAAGCTACAGCCCGAATGTATAAAGTAAAGGTAATAACAAAACTACCGAACTTGATTGAACAATCTCATAGTCCAGAGAAAATGACAAAAACGAATCAGTCATACCGTAAAATTGGTGGATCGCAATGGTCCTGACTTGGTACAGGCATTTCAAACGAAATGGTGGGTTAAACCAGGTTTTATGGCGCCAAACCTCCCTCTTCCATTGCGATCTTAGGATCCGGTATTGACCATAGAACACAACATAGTTGTGAGACACAATAGGGATATTGAGGTGATCATCTCAGTACAGCAGACCAGTCAAACACTAATTAAAACAATTAATTATCATATCTTTTAACTCAATTTTGAACTTTTCTACTAGTGGCTGATAACGAAGAAAGAATTTTTTTAGGGATCGAATGAGACGTATTTTCTTATAGCCCTACTCCAAAAGTCGGTCACGAAGAAATCGGTGTCTGTTAAAAAAATCTGTAAAATGTGTGCAAGCTCTGGCATATCGATTAAGTTGTGAAATATAAACACCGTATGCAGGGGAAGTAAGTATACTGCTTTGTAGATTAGGAAAATTAATAATTTGAAAATTAAAATCGTCTCGTTTATCGTAAAATTTTGTACTGAGATGACCACCTGGGTCAAATTCGAGGTGCAAATCCAAGAAAGACGTGAAGCAATTTGATTCGGTGGTCTCTTTAATCTCCAATTCTGGAGGATATATTGAAGGAATCCATCTACCAAATGAAGTGTTATTGACAGAAAAGACATCATCAATATATCTGAATGTAAGATTAAATGACCTCGCTTTATATGTGCCTGTCCTAAGCCAGGAAACTTTGCCGCAGCCTTTGTTTGTCCTTGTCATTCTATGTTAACTGTTTTATGTCAAGAATTGAGTCTTTCGTTGATGATTTAGGGATTGGTTTTGATACTTTTGTATTGTATTATAAGTCTTTGGCCAATGCAAGACGGTAAGCAGTGACCTATGGTCATGTTGAAGACTGCTTGCTGTTTTCCGTTGTGATTTTTTGAATTGTTGTTTGTTTATGTTTGTTGTGTCACGTACACTTATTCCACATCTCAATATCGTATATCTTTCATCTTCTTGTTCTTTACGAGTCCCTGAAGAAATTCAGTCTCGTAAGAGTATAAAAACAAATCGGTGAGGAGAGGAGCACAGTTTGTGCCCATTGGAATGCCGATTTGTTGTTGAAAAATCTCTCCTCCGAAGGTGACAAATATGTTGTCAATGAGGAAATCAAGCATACTGCAAACATGTTCCAGTGTGTAACAGATTTTATCTTTAAAAGATGTTTTGGAAAAGAATGTAGAATTATAACCCAAAACGACAAAATTCCTAGAGTTTGAAAAGGCTTTTTCGAGAAGTTTTTTCAGGCGACATTTTTGTTTTTCGTGTAGCAAGGTAGTGTATAAAGTTGAAAAATCGAACGTTTCCAAAGAGTGAACCTCAGTAAATGATCTAGATTTAAAATGATCTAACAAATCTTTTGAGTTCCTCAAAATCCACATATGGTTAATTCCACTACGATTATAAATAGTGTCGCAGTATGCTTGTTGACCTTCTTTGACAGCAGACAAGATTTTAGTTAAATGAACGGACAGCTCTGTAGTTGAACATGATGAAGATCCAGCTATATACCTTTCTTTGTACGGATTTTTGTGAAGTTTAGGTATCCAGTACAAATAGGGAAACTCTTTATGTTCCTCTTTCATTGGAATATTGAAAGAGGACATAAAAGAGCTATGGTTGGCTATGATTTCATCTTTGTCAAATGTAGTCCGTTTGTATATAGCACTAGCGGAAGTATTACCATCAATGCCTAGTTCTTTTATTTGACAATTGTAATAATGTGCTTTACATACAAAAACTATATTATTGGAAGCGTTGTCTGCTAGCGTGACAACATACCTGTCATGTAAGGAAGAGAGACAATTGAGAGCTTCACGATCTCTAAATACAGAAGAAGGCCGGGGGTTCACACATTTGCGAAGTTTGTCTATTCGGCTTCGTACAAGAGATCGGATAGTCCTTACCCAGTCTGACAGTGATTCAATCTCTGGTTCTTGGTCCTTTTCCCTCTTTATCCAGGTTCTAGCATAGTCCTCCACAGCGTCCATGATGATCTTAAAGTTGTGATTCCAATTTATACGTTGCGGTTCCCTGAATTTAGGTCCATGGGAAACCACATTACGTAATAAATCATTTTCAATGATCTTAAGATCACCCGATCACTTAAGATGACATGACCAGATGGACCATAGACAAAGGGAGAAGCGTAGCAATCACATGTCAGAGGGGATGACATGTGATGTCATCCCCTCTGAGATGTAGGGGATTTTTCGTTAGTAGAACCTTGCTTCATATCAACGGATACCAGTGCATATATATATATATCATTTACACATCGGAGCACAAATTCCTAAGTAATGAAATTATCGGATTGATAACAATCATTTAAGCAAATGTTAATTTTTTACAAGTTTTGTTTAAGCCGATAAAACGATATTGCACATGTTACTTTTGAGGCCTATAAAAACGATATGCTACATTTTCTAACCTATTACAAACGTTAATACGTATATGGTACAAAATAAATGTAATTTTCAAATTTGAGATTAAATTAAAGATGTAGAGGTTTTTTTTTAATCTGTCGCTCTCGTATCCTTAGGTAAGGAAATCAAAGAAAACTGAAAATTGAGACAATGAAAACACTGATTTATGACAAAGTACCAATTTGAAAGATATACACTGCGGTTTTACATTGTAATCGGGATAGAACACACAACAAATGCATTATAAACACCTGCTTTATAATATTTATAGCTTTTTTAGCTCACCTGACCTGAAGGGTCATGTGAGCTATTGTCATCACTTAGCGTCCGTCGTCCGTCCGTCCGTCGTCCGTCGTCCGTAAATTTTTAAAACTTTAACTCCTCTGACACCATAAGTCCAATTGCAACCAATCTTGGTATGGTTGTTTATTAGCTTTTGGTGCTTAGAACTGATGTGGGGATTTTTTGATTAATCGTAAAACATGGCCGCCATGCCTAAAAATAGAACATAGGGCTAAAATGCAGTTTTTTTGCAAATAACTCAAAAACAGCTACATATATCAAAATTCTGGTAGTGTAAAAGTAATCAGCACCTCAAGATCTACCTACCCTGAAATTTTGAAGAAAATCCAACAACCCATGTAGGAGTTATTGCCCTTTTTGTGGATTTTTTACAAATTTTGCACCTGTTTAAAAATTATTAATGGGTTAGTAAAAATTATTGGTATCAATGTGCTTCTATACAGTGTAAGTAAAAATAATTGTTTTCAATTTGCGTGTTCCTAGGAGTGATATTGATAAATGTGTTGAAAAAATATTTCATACCATTGTATTGCAACAATATATTAAAAGAAATTGTGTAAAACACTATTCAATTTAATTGTTCGGTTATTGTTCGCACACATATAGTATCTTATGTATGTGCATAGGAAAGACTTTTTCAAAGCTTAGATACAAAAAGAAACAAACGATAGATCTAGTAGACAATTTGCTTAGTTCCAAAGGACCAGAATAATTTTTCGTCTAAGATGAAAAATATATAAATGACAATTATACTTGCAAGGTTTCTATTTTACGTATAACAAATGTTAACTACTCTACTTGACAAAGTAATAACTCAAAATCAAAATTCAGAATTTCCACTGACACTCGGCTTAAAACAAAATTGGTCAAATAACTCTAATAGATTATTTAATTGATAAATCTACGTAATCAACCACATGGGACTAGTATCTAATTAATAAATTATTTTAATATATAACATATAAATAAATAAATTTGATTAAAATGCTTCAATTGGATTGGACAATTTTTTTGTTCATACCCCAATGAAAAAAAAAACATGGGGAAACGCCCTTTTTTGGAATTGACACCATTTTAGTTCTTTGCGTGAGGTAAAAAATGTAAACAAACGAAACCAGATAATCGCAGAAAATTAATATCTTGTTTATGGTGCTTATATCGCACGAAATTGTACGATTTTTTGTGAAAGGTTTAATAATGTTATAACAGTCTAGCTGTTCTAAACTTGAAATAAAATTGGGACTCTATGCCCCTTTAAGTCATTTACTCGAAATAAGACGACCTTGAGACGAAACATTTTACCAGGATAGTTGAGACACAGTGTTAATGTCAATAAAGGCAATAGTAAAACTACCGAACTGTGATAGTCAATCTCAACAGTCAAAGAAGAAACAGCGAACATGGCAAAGAAACACGTGGGAAATTGAAGATAAATTGGGTCTATTTAGAATATTTGACCTCTGAATAATTGAATTCTGTCTTTTATATTCTTTACATTTTGGTACTCGCATACGTTATTTGAAAATAGCTGTTATCCTTTGATGTATTCTGACAAATGCGGACAAAAATACAGACCAAAGATAATGAACATGTCATAAACATTGTCGTTGGAAAATTAAAATACGACGATTCAAGGATCATCATTAGACATGTTATAGATTGTCAACCGAAGCTATCTTAGTAGTTTCAATCAAAAGGATCACCTAAATACCAATTAAGGATAGTCCTCGATAACCTAAAACTTGGTCTTAATACTAGTTTGTAAGCTAAATCACAAAGGTATGAAATGAAATTAAAAGGGTATTTACAGTATTGTATCTCCTTAATTTAGATTTAGTAATATTCGTTGCCGTCCAGGAATACAAATGTTTGTAGTGTATGGGTCAGACAAACCAAAGTTGATTCCAAACGAAACTATTTTTTTTAAATATCGTCAATATATATATCAAATACAAATAAATTTGGAGTTCACGTTATAAATCCTGACTGTTATATGAAGATATCTATTGTCTAGATTCAATTCTAGTTAACATACTGTCATATGAAAAGCAAACCACTTGAAAAAAAATAATGATCTCATCAATTGAGAATAAGGCTTAAGGACCGTTATAAAGAACTCCAAACAAGGGGTTTAATGTACTATTAGATCCTAACAAGTTGGGTATTAGTAAAAGAGGATTGATTATGGATCTACATTTTAAAAAACTGTCTCGTTTGGAATTATACGTCTACGCCATGTAATTTAATCTGTCTGGGTGTCCAATTCAGTGTAAAACCCACGAAATTAAAGTTTCATATCAACATAGTAAAATTGAAAAAAATAAGAAAAATAGTCTGACTTTGGGTTTAGAAGGAAGTCATAAATTCGCATTTGATAACCTAATTTTTCACAAAAGAAATAAGTGTAGATATTTTTGCCATGGGAGCAAATGTGTAATGTTACACACTGCTCTGGTCTGATCAGATTAAGATTTGGATTGAGTTCTTAGACTCGCTGCAGATAGTTTTGTTTGCAATTATTCAGCTGATTCTTCATAATATAAATCATTTAATTGATCAAGCTTAAAGGTCAAAGGCCGATTTGAACATTCCTGTACATCGCTGCAAAAATATATAGAAGACCCATATAATTTAATGGAGACTAGAGCGTTTGTTCACCGTTTTATTGCGTTGCAAGTCTAACCAGTTAGATTGAAATGACAGCTTTAAACTCAATGCATAAATGATAATAAAGAAACTCTAAACTTGGAAATCATTTAATAGAATGAGAAATTGCCAACTGGTAGGTAGTTATTTTCAACGTTCGGTTTAAACGAAACAAGCGTCAGGCATAGTATATTTGTTGTAATTTGACTTCTACATATGTAAGAATTCCATTAAACTAAATGGTGGGGCCCAGCAAATTCCTGTGAAAGTTTGAATTTATACCAAAAAAACATTCGTTTTCAAAATATTCGCGTGCCTATTTTATAAATAAGCAATTACTTTTTTTCTATTCGTTTTTGGATCAGATTCTATTTCTGATGATTTTTTGTTTCACTTTTAATAATCTATAAAATGTTTTTTCTAAATAATTCGAAAGATTCATTAAATTAGACAATTTTACATCCAGACAACTTTTTAAAACAAATTCTACATAAAAGACTTTGCTTATTTTGCACTTAATCATAATTCGCAAAACAGTCATAATATGAAAATTTTTATCCCCCAACCGATAAATCTCAAATCGTATATGTACTTGGGAGTATAGCTGTTTACTACCTAACCCTCATATACAATATATTTCAGTATTAAATATGACATAAAATTTGAAATCCCTCCTAGATTTTCGTTTGCATCTCTTTAGAACGTCCCTTTTTATGGTTGATACAGTGTTAAGGAAATAATAAATGTTAAAAATAATGTCCTTCATCGTTTTGTTGTTGTTGTTTTGTAACAGATCTAGAAGCAGATGTATCAATGAGCCATCCAAAAGTCCGAAAGGACAGAGGCGAAACCAGTAAACACAAACAAGGACAGACAACATATAAAACACTGAAACACAAACACAACTTATTATTAATTAACAACACGAACTCTAGTCATTATGAGAGTGAACTCAAGTGATCCAGAAGAGTAAGCGATTCCTGCCTGATAAACTAGCACATCCAATTCAGTGTTTCAAATCCGTTAAAGGAAGACAAAACAAAACCCTTTGACAAACCAACATCCGAACTCATCTGAGAAATGGAAATATCATATTTGCCTATGAGTGCATGATAGCTGTCGTAAAATTTCATTAGATTTAACCAACATATTTAGTATTCTTCAAACGACTATTGGCTTAAGGCTTCTGTCATTGATGATTTACATCTAATACCATAATAATATATGTTTTCAGACAAAATGGATTATTTGTGTTACAAATAAAGTGAATTATCGTAAAGTAAACAAAACGGAATCGCTTGGCATCTTAATTACTTGTGCCCCTTAGGAATAAATACAGAGATTACTTTTGTTTAAAGGTTAATACATTATAACAAAATAGCTCTTTAGGGCAAAATATAATTTAACGGATCAAGAGTGCTGATGTTTTATAAAAAAAAAACAAATCCTAACACTATATGTCAACAACTTGAGTCAAATTTATATTCATAACCCGTGAAGGATTTTGCAAATTCAATTCTCTGACTGAGTTCAGCCAAATGGATAATAAGGAAAAGTATTTCACACGATTAGCCTTAATTTGATAAAAAAAAATAACAAAAAAACAGTTGAATACCTGTAATAAGAAAAAAATTATATCGGAATTCGTTAAAATTATTATTCTCAATTTGCGTATTCGTAGGAGTGTGAAAAATTGTCGTCTTTTTTCGTTATCCACAAACTTGCAAAGTGAGAATTTAAATAATGCTGACAGTAATAATGTGTTCATGCAAAGTAGATCTATGTCAACATATTCTGTGGCAATTTTTCTTACATACCCCTTTTACATTGATTTATTATGGACTATATAGTTTTGAAACTAGGGACTCTAAGGAGTCTTAAACGCTCACCTGGTTTTCCATGATACATATTAGCTGGAATACAAAAGTCTGCTAGTCAGCAAATTGGTCAATTTTAAAGTTTTACTGCGAGCCATTTCTACAAAATGCTCCTACAACTTTGACCCTGTCACATAATATGTAGATCTTGATGTGCTTTAATGAAATAATGGAAGTTAACAAATTAGTTTACCTTTGAACCACCATGAGCACGGAAGACCCAAGACATGAAGACATCAAAAACAGATTAGCCAAAGCAAGAGTAGCATCCATTAACAACGCAACATCGGGAACTCTAAACAATATGATAGAAAGACCAGGATAAGATTTAACAACAGCAAAGTAAAACGTGTTTTACTCTATGGAAATGAGTTGTGGAGAGTCACTTTTTACCATAAAATTTCTAATGTTTTTGTCCTTGAAAATTCCGTTTTTTTAAATTCAAAATTGGTTAAAACACCAGGTTTTTTTCCTTGTAATGCACACCAAAGATGACAAGGAGAAAAACTGTGGAAAACGAGCTGAAAGACTTAAAAATAACATGTGGTAAGGCATAAAATCGAACTGAATCTGCTCCGCCCTGAGCAAAGAGGAAAGGAAGGTAGGTAGGCAATTGATTTTTTTGTATTATACCGTTTTAAGATATGTAGCTGAATAAGTCCTAAATTTGAAAAAAGCCCCCAGAGAGAGCCATAATTGGCTTGTATTATCTCAATAACAAACCACTTCCGTTTGTGATAAACAATTTTAATGAACTCGTTATAGAGAATCCACAAAGATATATAATCAAGAATTTAAAGTACTTACAACCTTACAGCTATGAAAAGATAATTGTTGGTTTTATTTAATAGAAATTATCTCATGATGTACGCCTAATCCTCTCTATTTAATGTATTTGAACGTCAATTTCAGTGTACACTCTTCGAATTGCAATCTGATGTCAATATGATTTGAATGACTAACTAGGAAATTAGTCCGACATTATTTTAGTAAAAATATTTAATTCGCATTCTAAATTATTGATCAATTTTGTCACAAAATGTTATATAATGAATACATATAAAAGCGTCAAATGACCGCTTTAATATTCGTTCGGGATATCATGCCATTGGATAGTATCAGCAAAAAAAAATATTCTTTTTTTATTTGGACTTATTTTTTCTAATTTTTATTCACGTTTTACTCTAAGGATCTTTTTTTCGGATCACTTGCTTTAATCTATACTACTAAAATAACGAAGCGTGTTTTGTTAGCCGTGTTGCAGCCTAAACAACAAATGCTACGACTAAGTTTTATATATCAAAAATAGGGGATGGTTGTGCCCTTTGAAAATTTAATTGGCACATTTGCAATTATGTCAGCAGTTTGTTAATTAAGCTAATTAATTGATGCAGAAACGCTATAGCCGTCATCGTTCAGGAATTTATACCCTCCTTCTTTATAATGTTTGAAATTATTTCCCCTGTTTTCAGACACCTACAAAAAAACAAAACTTTTCCATTAATTATGCTTCATATTTAAAGATTTTATATAATAGATAATATTGGTATGTTTACTATTAAAATGTATTCAAAAAATGTTTTATCGTCAAAAATTATAACTTGATAGAAAAATGAAAACCATATTGAAGTTTTAAAATAAGTAAAGTTAGGCTCAACGATGAAATTGCGTAGCGAACGAATGAAAAGAAACTTATCCTGCTACTGGACTTTTGTCCCTAAGCCCCTGTCCCAAACCCCTGTTTTTATTATGTTTGAAAATTAAAGCCCCCTTACCCGAATTGCCAGAAAAAATAAATGAACTTGACTTTTGTGTAATCTACAGGTGGGAACAAAAACACAATAAAAGATAATAAACTAAAACTTATATAAAGTTAAAATAATACCGTAGAACCTCCAGTCTTTCAGAATTCCGACCAGTACCTCCCCGTGGTGGAAGACGGCCCCTGCATCCATCGATATACTATGGAGTAGCTAACACTGGCGGTGGTGTGTCATGGGCTGGACGACCCATGGCACATAGCGAGTCTTTACCTTTATAGGTAATAGTCGCTGTAGAGGCTCTTTAGCCTATAGTCACGACTATAAAAACCCATCAGTCAGCCGTAGAACCTTTATATTAAGATTAGAACAACCATGTATGGTCATGCAAATGCAATGCTTTTATTGTGTGGTCTACATGTGTTTCTCTAAGCAATGCAACGATTGATTTTGCCGCGAATTCGCGGGTTTTTCCTAGTTAATTATTAAAAAAAGCTCGGCTTCCACACCTCCTTCTATTTTTTCGCATCATCATTTCATTTGGGCTTTTTTCACCCCCTGTCAGGTTAATATGATATGTCACGACAATTTCCGGCTTGGCCATACATATCATAAAAGTTAATAGAGGTTTGAGTTAAACTATGTGTTATTGTGTCATGTTCATGTATTTATGTATTACTCCATGCCCTTTCATAAATTATATATATCATATATTTAAGTAATCATATAATTTTAATATGTTTTATAAGACCTAACACACTACCTCTATCGCATACCCTATATAGCATCGCCTATATCACACCCCTTTCACAAAAAAAAAATACAAATTATAAAACTTTATGATATAAATATATGATATAATGAACATAAAATTGCTAAATATGTACCATATGCTGTTTAACCCTCGTCTGAAATCACTCTTTGGGCCGATGGCCCTTATCATACTAGAGATGTCTTGGGTTTTCACAGACGGTGGTACAGGTTTGGACATGTAATATTCAATATTTATGACCTGCCTTGTGTGCAATTTTACATACATAATACATATTGCATAATTATTTAAAAAGTTTGTCCCTGAGTGTTCCTGATTTTTATTAGATTGTTCTTAGTCTTTTGTTGATTTTCATCATTCTGGTAGGGCTGAATTGATTTCGTACTTTGGAGTATATAACAATAACTTAAATACCTAACTTACGTATGCCATTTATATTTTTCACATCTTTTCACTAAATCTGGCATAAAAGTAGAAATCCCTTTTTGATTATGGTTGTGTATACATTCCTTACATTCTAATTAATGTACTAGATTGATTGAGGACTTGAGCAACAAAACGCGAACGTTAATTTCGAGACGAAAAAGTATATGTGAAGGGCTTTTTTTACATTTGGTATAGAATATCTATAGCACTACTGTAATTTGCAATTTCGATACAGTAAACACGATGGGTTTTTTTGGCATTTGATAAACCACCAGATTTAGTATTCTACTTAGAGTGACTGCCATTGACGATTAATATTTAATACCATCATAGTTTATCTATTCAAATGGGAATATTTATGTTCAAATAAAGAGACACATAAAAAACAGACAAAACAAAATCGTCTGCCATGTTATTAATTTAACCACAATGGACTTATTAAAGAAAATATATTTATTCATAGGCTTAATTATTATCATTAATAAGTCTGTACATGTTTATCGATCTAAGACTACAAACGATTTATACGGAAACAAAACCAATTTCCAATGTACCGTTTTGTGCATAACAAAAGGCTCCCAGGAGCCTGAATCGCTCACCTGACATATGTGCCTATAGTAAAGGTTATTAAGCAAAATCTATTTGACGTTGAAAGGGTCATAAGATAATAAGGGGGTCATCTGACAATATGGTGGATCTTAAGGTGCTGATCACTTTTGTTCTCAATCAAAATCTAAAATATTTGTCACCCTTTTTGAGTTATTAGCAAAAACATGCAGTTTAACCTAATGTTCTATTTTAGCCACAGCGGCCATGTTTTACAACCAATCAAAAATCCCCATATCAGTTCTATACACCTAATGCTAATGAACAACAATACCAAGTTTGGTATTTTTCAACTGTTTTGGATTTTGACCTTCCAATGTTTTGGTTTAAATGCTACTGATGAGAGGTTACTCCTTGAAATATCGATACATAGCAAATCCAAATTAACCGTTTATACTTGCGTTTTGGTATTTGTAATTTTGGTTCCCATTGGACTTACAGTGTCAGAGGCGTTGCCGTAAACGTTTTCAATGTAATGAGGAAATGCTGTTAAAATGCTCAATTTTGACATTCTAAGGGCAATAACTCCTCAAAGGAAAGGTCCTACAACGTTGACCCTATACATATTTTGTAGCTCTTGATGTGCTTAACAATATGCAATTTAAATTTCTCAAATATGGGCAATGACTCCTACATGGGTTGTTGGATTTTCTTCAAAATTTCAGAGCAGGTAGATCTTGAGGTGCTGATCACTTTTGTTTCTTACCAAAATTTTACAATCTGTCACCGTTTTAGAGTTATTTGCAAAAAACTGCCATTTACCCATATGTTCTATTTTTAGCCACAGCGGTCATATTTTACGACCAATAAAAAATCCCCACATCAGTTCTATACACCTAATGCTAATTAGGAACTATATCAAGTTTGGTTCCAATTGGTCTAATGTGTCAGAAGAGTTAACGTTTTCAATGTAATGAGGAAATGCTGTTAAAAAGCTCAATTTTGACGTTCTAAGGGCAATAACTCCTAAAAGGAAAGGTCCTACAACGTTTACCCTTAACATATTTTGTAGATCTTCAGGTGCGTAACAATATGCAATTTAAATTTCTCAAATATCTAGTATAGTTTTTAAGATATTGAGCTAAACAGATGCAAAATTTGCAAAAAATCCACAAAAAGGGCAATAACTCCTACATGGGTTGTTGGATTTTCTTCAAAATTTTAGAGCTGGTAGATCTTGAGGTGCTGGTCATTTTTGTACCTATCAAAATTTTAAAATCTGTCACCGTTTTAGAGTTATTTGCAAAAAACTGCCGTTTACCCCTATGTTCAATTTTTTGCCACAGTGGCCATGTTTTTCGACCAATCAAAAATTCCCACATCAGTTCTATACACCTAATGCTAATAAACAACTTTATCAAGTTTGGTTTCAATTGAACCTAAGGTGTCAGAGGAGTTAACGTTTTCAATGTAATGAGGAAATGCTGTTAAAATGCTCAATTTTGACATTCTAAGGGCAATAACTCCTCAAAGGAAAGATCCTACAACGTTGACCCTATTACATATATGTGCTTAACAACATGCACTTAAAATTTCTCAAATATCTAGTATAGTTTTCAAGATATTGAGCTACACAGGTGCAAAATTTGCAAAAAATCCATAAAGAGGGCAATTACTCCTACATGGGTAGTTGGATTTTCTTCAAAATTTCAGGGTAGGTAGTTCTTGAGGTGCTGGTCACTTTTACCCTGCCATAATTTTGATATCTGTAGCTGTTTTTGAGTTATTTGTAAAAAATTGCATTTTACCCCTATGTTCTTTTTAGCCATGATGGCCATGTTTTACGACCAGTCAAGAATCCCCA
The DNA here is from genome assembly GCA_963971305.1 of Arcuatula senhousia. Taxonomy (NCBI): domain Eukaryota; kingdom Metazoa; phylum Mollusca; class Bivalvia; order Mytilida; family Mytilidae; genus Arcuatula; species Arcuatula senhousia. The sequence continues at coordinate 25,384,997 of OZ020314.1, read as the reverse complement.
CATTATTTCTAAGCACCAAATGCTAATGAACAACCATACCAAGTTTGGTTGCAATTGGACCTATGGTAATTTTGGTAATTTTGGTTTTATTGTTCTATGCTCTTCATAATCATATAGTGTTAGGCATTTTCAATATTTTTGGTAGAGCGCCTCTGATGAGTCTTGAATAGACGAAACGCGCGTCAGGCGTAGCAAAATTTATTGTCTTGAACTTTGTTGTCATTTTTATTTCGAACACACGTGAAGGTTAGCACTGCTGGTGGAGTTTTAATTCCCCGAGGTTAGCCCGCTCCGGCACCAACACTTTTGTGTTGGAGAACACATCAAAGCTTTAAATTATCCGTATAAATTTCAAAATTGTCTAACCCTAAGGTTCTTCCTACCCCAGACATAGGTTGATCATCTTAGTAATAATTTGGTTCCCAATTTTGGTAATTTTGGTTTTATTGTTCTATGCTCTTCATAATCATATAGTGTTAGGCATTTTCAATATTTTTGGTAGAGCGCCTCTGATGAGTCTTGAATAGACGAAACGCGCGTCAGGCGTAGCAAAATTTATTGTCTGGAACTTTGTTGTCATTTTTATTTCGAACACACGTGAAGGTTAGCACTGCTGGTGGAGTTTTAATTCCCCGAGGTTAGCCCGCTCCGGCATCAACACTTTTGTGTTGGAGAACACATCAAAGCTTTAAATTATCCGTATAAATTTCAAAATTGTCTAACCCTAAGGTTCTTCCTACCCCAGACATAGGTTGATCATCTTAGTAATAATTTGGTTCCCAATTTTGATAATTTTGGTTTTATTGTTCTATGCTCTTCATAATCATATAGTGTTAGGCATTTTCAATATTTTTGGTAGAGCGCATCTGATGAGTCTTGAATAGACGAAACGCGCGTCAGGCGTAGCAAAATTTATTGTCTGGAACTTTGTTGTCATTTTTATTTCGAACACACGTGAAGGTTAGCACTGCTGGTGGAGTTTTAATTCCCCGAGGTTAGCCCGCTCCGGCACCAACACTTTTGTGTTGGAGAACACATCAAAGCTTTAAATTATCCGTATAAATTTCAAAATTGTCTAACCCTAAGGTTCTTCCTACCCGAGACATAGGTTGATCATCTTAGTAATAATTTGGTTCCCAATTTTGGTAATTTTGGTTTTATTGTTCTATGCTCTTCATAATCATATAGTGTTAGGCATTTTCAATATTTTTGGTAGAGCGCCTCTGTTGAGTCTTGAATAGACGAAACGCGCGTCAGGCGTAGCAAAATTTATTGTCTGGAACTTTGTTGTCATTTTTATTTCGAACACACGTGAAGGTTAGCACTGCTGGTGGAGTTTTAATTCCCCGAGGTTAGCCCGCTCCGGCACCAACACTTTTGTGTTGGAGAACACATCAAAGCTTTAAATTATCCGTATAAATTTCAAAATTGTCTAACCCTAAGGTTCTTCCTACCCCAGACATAGGTTGATCATCTTAGTAATAATTTGGTTCCCAATTTTGGTAATTTTGGTTTTATTGTTCTATGCTCTTCATAATCATATAGTGTTAGGCATTTTCAATATTTTTGGTAGAGCGCCTCTGATGAGTCTTGAATAGACGAAACGCGCGTCAGGCGTAGCAAAATTTATTGTCTGGAACTTTGTTGTCATTTTTATTTCTATAGTCTGTATTACTATACGTTAATTTATCTCCAAAAAATATAGCTTTGTCACAAGCCGATTAAATGGATAAAACATAAGGTTTCATGGGAGCCAGGGGAGCCATATAATTGTGATTTTGAGATTCCGACAGTGTCAGAACGTTAATGACTTTCGACCCTAATCATTTAGCAACTTCTGACCTCCACTTTGAAAAAATCAACCTACCTTGAAAATTCCTATAAAATGACTTGCGACCTTAGTGCTTGCACCTATGAGACTTTTTAAAAGAACTACGACCTGAAGAAGTACCCTATGAGAAAAACAGAGGTACCAGTGGGGCATCCGAATGTCAAAAGTCAGAAAGAACAGAGACAAAAAAAAGTAAACACCAACGATAACGGGACAAAAAACAGACATGTAAAAATGAAGTTATATCCAAAACCTTATATTGCAATGGACTTATTTTTCAACAAATGTTACTCCCCATCATCATGAAAAATTTTACTAGATTATTATCGCACATACATAGATATGATTTTTTTCAGATATTTTAGAAATACTGGCGGTTCCATCCTTACAAAGAGGAAACTTAATAATTTATTTTAAGTGAAAAGAATACATAAAGATGAGTTTCGACACTCGGTTCCATTTGGAATGCCTACTTAGTAGAATTTTCCTTCCTAGGGGACATTCTTCAAAATTAAAATATGTGTTTTACATAATGTTTGTTAAATATTTATCTAGGTTTTAAATCTAGGTACATAATTATTTATATGCAACCCACGACTGGAATATGCATAATTGTCTAAAATATCACTGCACTAAAAGGATCAATAGCGGTTGAATGAGTTTGCACAATTTATACAATATCTTTTCTTGGCAATTGTTGAAGCAGGAACGATTAAACTCTGAGAAAAACCTAGCCTTTTGTTTTTTTTATAAATTGAAATATTTGGCATGCTTGACTTTTTATAATTATACGTTCAAAGCTATTAAAATCGTCATCCGCTGTGCGACATTTTAATGAGGTTATTTTAAGTATCGTCGTACTTTGATTAGTGTTTAGTTTTTGCAATATCAAAAGAAATTAAATATGTATTAGTATCAAATATTCGTCTAAAGATCGTCACAGAAATGTCTGAACGCTGAGGTTGGAATCTTTGTTAATAATTATTTGCAATATCGCCTGGACTAGACAATACAATGTTGTAAGGATCTTGAAACAAACATTGAATGAATAATTATAATTAATTACACTGTATTACGTCAAAAAGATGAGATTTGCAATAATTTTTATTTTACAAAGCAAAACATTAAAATCAGATTCAGCCATGTAAAGGGTCATATCACCCTGCAGAGGGGTCATCTGTCAACCTTAGTCAACCTTAACACCTTAGGACACTTCTAGTACAAACAATACAAATGAGATGCAGGTTCAAATAGGCTACATATTTGTCTGTCTACTTCTGTATTAATCTTTTAATGTGTAGTCTTGTTTGACATTTAAAGTGCATATTATCATATAACGGGTCATGTGACAGCTTTAATCTACATAAATGTAATTTATTTTGGAGCGGAATTGGCTTAGTATTTGTGCAAACAAACGTTTTTGTGTACTTTTTTACTGTTAAAGAAAGGAATCATCCTTCCAATTTGATACTTAATTATTTATTGAATATTTCTATGTACTCAGCATCATGTATTTTTGGTATCTCTAACGGTTATTGGCGTATTTTGAAAATAAAATATGCTGGTTGAACCCCAGTATGTATTTTTTGTTACGACGGCCATTTTTATTATTAGAACAAGAGGCTCCCAGGAGCCTGAATCGCTCACCTGACATATGTGCCTAGAGTAAAGGCTATTAGGCAAAATTTATTTGACATTGAAAGGGTCATACGTTTAATAAGGGGGTCAATTGACAATATGATGGATCTTAAGGTGCTGATCACTTTTATCTCAATTAAAATTCAAAAATCTGTCACCCTTTTTGAGTTATTAGCAAAAATATGCAGTTTAACCCAATGTTCTATTTTTTAGCCACAGCGGCCATGTTTTACAACCAATCAAATATCCCCACATCAGTTCTATACACCTAATGCTAATAAACAACAATACACAGTTTGGTTCCAATTTGACTTTAAGTGTCGGAGGAGTTAACGTTTTCAATGTAATGCGGAAATGCTTTTTAAAAGCTCAATTTTGACGTTCTAAGGGCAATAACTCCTCAAAGGAAAGGTCCTACAACGTTGACCCTATTACATATTTTGTAGATCTTGATGTGCTTAACAATACTCAATTTAAATTTCTCGAATATCTCGTAAAGTTGTCAAGATATTGAGCTAAACAGGTGCAAAATTTTCCAAAAATCCACAAAAAAGGGCAATAACTCCTACATGGGTCGTTGGATTTTCTTCAAAATTTCAGAGCTGGTAGATCTTCAGGTGCTGATCACTTTTGTTCCCAATCAAAATTTTAAAATCTGTCACCGTTTTTGAGTTATTTGCAAAAAACTGCCATTTACCCCTGTTCTATTTTTAGCCACGGCGGCTATATTTTACGACCAATCAAAAATCCCCACATCAGTTCTATACACCTAATGCTAATAAACAACTATATCAAGTTTGGTTCCAATTGGACTTGAACTGTCAGAGGAGTTAACGTTTTCAATGTAATGAGGAAATGCTGTTAAAATGCTCAATTTTGACGTTCTAAGGGCAATAACTCCTAAAAGGAAAGGTTATACAACGTTGCCCCTATTACATATTTTGTAGATCTTGATGTGCTTAACAATATGCATTTTAAATTTCTCAAATATCTTGTATAGTTTTCAAGATATTGAGCTAAGCAGGTGCAAAATTTGCAAAAAATCAACAAAAAGGGCAATAACTCCTACATGGGTTGTTGGATTTTCTTCAAAATTTCAGAGTAGGTAGATCTTGAGGTGCTGATCACTTTGACCGTGCCAGAATTTTGATATCTGTAGCCGTTTTTGAGTTATTTGCAAAAAACTGCATTTTACCCCTATGTTCTATTTTTAGCCAAGGCAGCCATGTTTTACGACGAATCAAAAATCCCCACATCAGTTCTAAGCACCGAATGCTAATGAACAATCATACCAAGTTTGGTTTCAATTGGACTTATGGTGTCAGAGGAGTTAACGTTTTAAAAAGTTTACGGACGGACGACGGACGCTAAGTGATGACAATAGCTCACCTGACCCTTCGGGTCAGGTGAGCTAAAAAAGGCTTAATTTAGAATTTGTAAAGGATGTCAAAAATAACGCACCACATTTTGATTCAAATGGTATATTCGTTTCAAAGGAGATGTAAATATATGGTTAAAATAACAATAACATCAATAAGCACCTTTGATAGACATTCCAATTGAATGAAAATTGTATAACTGTATTTATAAAGCTAACTCATCTTCGCATTTGACAGATGATGTTTTACAAGAAAACACAAATATGACCAAATATACATATATAGACAATTTTAAAAAAAGAAACTATTTGAATCAAATAACAAATAATAAAAATATTAAAGTTGTCTTACTTCAGCAACAGTTTAACAGATCTCATAATTGTCAAACTATTGAATCACTGTTTTATGCAAGGATATTTCCTTTACAAAATGTACTTGTTGGAATTATAAGAGTTTTCCAGGACCTATAACATCAATAAGATAATGAGAATGCATACATGCAAATACGATGGTACATTTAGGACACTCATTTTTTTATTTTATTTTTCAATCTAACTCGAGCGCACGACTTATTATGTCGTGCTCTCGACTTATTATGTCGTGCGCACGACTTATTTTCTCGAGCGCACGACTTATTATGTCGTGCTCTCGACTTATTATGTCATGCGCACGACTTATTATGTCGTGCGCACGACTGATTATCTCGAGCGCACGACTTATTATCTCGAGCGCACGACTTATAATGTTGTGCTCTCGACTTATTATGTCGTGCGCACGACTTATTATCTCGAGCGCCCGACTTGATATGTCGTGCGCACGACTTATTTTTTCGAGTGTAAGACTTATTATCTCGAGCGCACGACTTATTATGTCGTGCTCTCGACTTATTATATTGTGCGCACGACTAAATATGTCGTGCGCACGACTTATCATCTCGAGCGCACGACTTAATATGTCGTGCGCTCTATTTATTTGGACCCCCAATATCAATCCAATCCATCCTTTTATAGTAAGGAACAACACTGCCAAATTTGAAGTCAATCGAATAACTAAAACTTTAGTTATCGCGGAAACCTGAAAAGGTTAACAGACAACAACAACGACAGCATCATACCATAATACAACCACATTTTTTTGCGATCTTATAAAGAATTTGTTCATTCATGTAATTCTTGCTGAAATGTTCATAATTAATTAAAATGAATTGAAATAATTGAATTGCAATCTTCATTTGTATAAAAGTATGCATTTCAAAGCCATGATAGACACCACATTATACGATCCAGAAATCTCTCTGGTGCATTTTTCTATTCCCTGGGCGCATTTCCCTTCCCTGCCACAATTTCTTTGCGGGAAAATGCGCCCGGGAGATATATTTCAAATAAACGGAAATCACTGAAGCGATAAGGCAAAAATATTATGTTAAAATATGCCAAAAACATTTATGATCCACACGACGAGTATAGACATCCTATTGAATGCATTAAAGAGGTTTTATTCACCTTTATTTATGTAGATCTTACTGTTCTTTCCATCGGGTTTGCCGACGACAAAACGTTTGAAATCAGATATGATTTTTCGTACATATATCATGTTCATTCTAATAAACAATAAATGTCAATGATAATATATAAAATAAGTCATATTACCATTTTTTGGCCGTTTATCCAGAACAAAGTCCCCGGGCGCATTTTCCCTAATAATAAGTCGTGTGCACGACATTATAAGTCGAGAGCACGACATAATAAGTCGAGAGCACGACATAATAAGTCGAGAGCATGAGATATTAAGTCGAGAGCACGAGATATTAAGTCGTGCGCACGACATTATAAGTCGAGAGCACGACATAATAAGTCGTGCGCTCGAGATGATAAGTCGTGCGCTCGAGATAAATTTTAATAAGAATAAAAAAAAATGAGTGTTCTGAATGTACCACCGTACGCAACACATCTCACAAGCAAGTAGTAAATTAGAAAGACCACAATATAAATCAGCAATCAGCTTCAATGGGGCCAGTAGGTCAGGGAAAAAAAACAGTTTCACGCTATTTAGGAATGCAAAAGTGACAACTAGATATGCTTTTCTTTTCATTGAATCCACATAAAGCACTGTCTAGACTTGTATAATATAAGCCATAAGTAAAGCCAAAAATGTCTTGACATGTAACTTGAGAAATCTTCATTTTGTTTGTAAATTACTGACACTTAATCAGTTCAATGTTCATGGTCGATATACAGCATTACCTAATTAACCGTTTAATACCTTTTTTTTATTGTATTTTGAAACTACCTGGTTGATAACCGCTGCTGGTGGACCAGATGTCCCCGATTGTAATCACAAGCCTGGTCGTCAGACTTGTCTGACACGATTTTACAAATAAATTTCTAATATTTTTTGTCATTGAAATTTCCGCTGGTTATATTAGAAATTGTTTAAAACACCAGGTTTCTTTCCTTCAAATGTACATGTCCATATCCTCGGTGCTGAATTTGGCTTTCCTTTTTGGTTTTGAGAACTTTTCAGAACTTTTCATTCAATTTTTTTGGTTTGGTATCAATGTTTTGATTCAAACGCTGCTGATGAGAGGTTACTCCTTAAAATATCGATGTACAGCATATTAATCGTTTAATATCCGTTTTTTTGTGTTGTATTAAGTAGTTGATCAGTAAGTTTTGTTGATTCCCGTAGTGACAGTTATTTTTTTATAATTTTAGGCTGATACATGGTTGTTAAAAGAACAAGAAACCAGTTGCCAGTTTTTAAAAAAAAACTATAATTCTATGTTTGAGTTGTCATATGATTACTTTCGTGTACAAAAATGTATATTATGTTATTTAAGACACGCCGGAAAAAATTGTGTGAAAAACGAAAGAATATGGAATATGTGCCAGAAAGACACATTCCACATATTGAAATGATTTTGATAAATGTCCAATGCAAAATTTCACTGCGTGTGAAGCGCTTTTCTGTATTAACCTTCATCAGACACGCTAGGAGTAAAAAACTTGGAAACCGGTAGAACATTAGATTTGATATAACAAAAACAGAAGCCAAAAATATTACAACAATGACCAAACCGAAATTTATTTATTTTTTTAAGAAATAGCCAAATGTTGTCAAATTTTGGAAATATGTAAACGTGTCTTTCCAACACATATTCCAGTACTCGAAATATATCAGTGCATACAACTTAAGCACGGGGAAGCTTTCTACGGCCTCCACACGGCACTAAAGCCAAACTCTGAAATAATATTAAAAACGAAAGAATATGGAATATGTGCCAGAAAGACACAATCCACATATTGAAATGATTTTGATAAATGTACAATGCAAAATTTCACTGCATGTGAAGCGCTTTTCTGGATTAACCTTCATCAGACATGCTAGAAGTAAAAAACTTGGAAAACCGGTAGAACATTAGATTTGATATAACAAAAACAGAAGCCAAAAATATTACAACAATGACCAAACCGAAATTTATTATTTTTTTAAGAAATAGCCAAATGTTGTCAAATTTTGGAAATATGTAAACGTGTCTTTCCAACACATATTCCAGTACTCGAAATGTATACCACAATGGTTCTGACCTGGACAGACATTTCAAAATACTGGCAGATTAAACCAGGTTTTTTGGCGCGCCCAGCATCCCTCTTTCATTTCGATCTTAAAGTCCAGTAGTAACACAAAGCACAACAAGGTCGTGAAGACATAAAACTATGATATTGAAGTGATCAGCTCAGTAAATCACTCAGCCAATCACTAATCAAAACAACTACTAACCAATACATACGTTTAACACAATGTTGATTTTTCCACCAGTGTATGGGAAGGTCTTTTACCTAAGACATGTGATTTTTCTGTTCGTTTTTGGTTTTTCGTTTTCAAGATTTATATAATTACAGTTAACATATATGTATGCATACATATAAAAACCATTTTCGTTTTCGTTATTCATTTTCCTTTTCGTCATTCATTTTCTTTTTCGATTTTGAATAGGAAAATGACCAATTTTCCTTTTCCTTATTCATTTTCCTTAATGAGTTGAACATTTAAGCAAGCAAACACTTTTCTTTATATGCTATAGTTTTCATTCTAAAGGCCAAAAAATATGAAAACATATTAATTTAGGGGCTGTAATCCCTATAGGGGGTATTCTGACAACTTCGACCCTTAAATGCTTTTGTAGAACTAAATGAGCTGAATATTTAAGCCTTCAAGGGGCTGTAACCCATATAAAAGGTCATCTGACAGCTTTGCTCCTATTGAGACTTTTGTAGAGCTAAATTAGCTAAACATTTAAGCAAGCAATAGCTTTTCTCTATCTGCAAAAGTATTCATTCTGAAGGCCAAAAACACCATTTTTCACCTTTAAGGGGTCGTAACCCCTATAAGGGGTCATGTGACAACTTCGACCCTATGGGGACTTTTGTGAGGCTAAATGAGCTGTACATGTAAGCAAGCAACAGCTTTTCTCTATCTGCAATAGTTTTCATTCTATAGGCCAAAAACACTAAGTTTTGCCTTAAAGGGCTTGTAACCCCTGTAAGGGGGTCATTCGACAATTTCGACCCTATGAAGACTTTTGAAGAGCTAAATGAGCTGAACATTTAAGCAGCTTTTCTTTATCTGCAATAGCTTTCAATCTTTAAGCCAAAAACATAAAAAAACGTTATTCTCCACCTGTAAGGGACTGTAACCCCTATATGGGATCATCTCACAACTTTGACCAAATGGAGACTTTTGTAGAACTTTTGATACTGAAGCAGCAGGGTGGCATCAGATTTCATATATCTCTAATAATGTTTGATTTACAAGCCAAAAACAGTAGTCTGACCCCCTGGTCCTTTTTAAGTAACGGCGGCCATGTTTTTGACAGATCAAAAATCGAAACACAAAATTGGTGTAGGAAACCCTAAGGATCATTCATACCAAGTTTCATTAAATTATGTTCAGTAGTTTCAGAGGAGAAGATTTTTGAAAAATTGTTAACGGACGACAGACGACAGACACCGGACGCCAAGTGATGGCAATAACTCACATGGACCTTCGGTGAGCTAAAATTGAATTTCAACAACACTTTAGGCGATAGAACATAAACTTTGTCCTTTTACATACAAAACAGACCAGACACGAAGTTAAGACCAGACCTATCATAAAATTTTGACTGCTTTTAAAAGCAAACATGGAATTATGACTGATCATGAAGTACTTATATACTTATAGCCCCTGATCATGAAGTACTTACTGTCTGAAAATTTGGGAACTTTTTTATCTTTTTCATTAATTTCAAACTTTTTATTGTGATTTATTCATTTGATTTAACCTTTATAAATGTGGTTTATCTTTTATCAAGATTGATTACAGTTGGACTTATGGTGTCAAGAAATAGTTATAATTTAAAAAGGTTAATAGACTGATGGTAAACTGATGCAAAGTAATGTCAATATAGCTTCATGACTTTTTAGGTTAGGTGAACTAAAACACTATTTACATGTATGACCTTTAAAAAATTATTACCCCTATAAAGGTTCATATGACAAGGTGACAACTTTGAATCAACACAAACTTTTGTAGTACTAATGAATGAGCTGGATTTAAGCAGGTAAAAACCTTTCTTTATCTGCAATAGTTTCACTCTATAAGATACATTTTTATCTTAAAAGGGCCATAACCCCTACATGTAAAAATAGTCATCTGATAAAGTTTTTCAACCCAATGAAGTCCTTTTGATTCTGAACAGATTGTTCCTATCTGTTATACATGTAAGTGTTGAGATACACACCATTATAATTGATCATACCTTATGTTTTATTTTTACAACATGAGAATTGTTTGTTGCAAACATGTCATTAATCATTCCTGTAAAGTTTCAGTCAAAATAAATATTAGTGGTTTCAGAGGAAAACAATTTTTAAATCACACACTAAATTGGTGGTATAGGGTCACAAGGGCCATGGCCAGGTGTGCTAAACAGGTTACACATCAAACCAAGCAGATGGTAACTCATTAATATATAACTGTTTTAAATGATGCAGTATACTACATGTACTAGTGATGCTTGGATTTTAGTATACAAAAATATGTATGAAAAACGCCCAAAATATATTCCCATTCATTTGACATGATGATGCCTCATACCAAATACCAACAAGAGGCTCCCAGGAGCCTGAATCGCTCACCTAGTCTTGATGTCAACCCAATGAAGACGTTTGTATAGCTAAATAAGCTATATATTTAAGCAAGAAAAAGCTTTTCTCTATCTGCAATAGTTTTCATTCTATAAGCAAAAAAAAAGCTACGCTGAGCGCAGCATGATACGACCCCAACAAGTTGAACCCTGTACGTTGTAGGCCCAATATGGATAGTCCAATGCTTTGGTCACATGAAGCCCATCGTGGACTTACAAAGCTTTTTGACAAATGCATCCTGTGGTGGACTTAAAAATGCTTTTTTGACACATATATCTAATACAAAAAGCCTTATTTCTATACATGTATTAATTTACAATTTTGGCTCTTTGACCCCTAATTTCTCAAAAACGGTAAAAGATATTGCAAATCTGATTTAAAAATAAGGCAGGGATTTTCACAAGGAATCTAATGAAAAAGGATTTTGAAAATCGGACCACAAATAAAAAAGTTGATTTTATGGGCGTGGCTTGTCTTTAGCCCCCTGTAGCAATGTAATGGTGAAATACATATCAAAATCATTGACACTTTTAGTGGACAGAATTTTATGAGCACTTCAACAACAAAAAAAGAATTTTCAAAATTGAATGAATAATAAACATTCTACAACAGTTTTGTCAATGCACTGTTTTAGCCCCTTTGGCCCTTTTTTCTTAAACAGTTGGGGCCACAAACCCCAAATTAAAACCATTCCTTTAATGAAAATAATCATCATATTAAAACTTCAAAACAATTGGCTAGCCCACTACAACTTTATTTTTGGTATAAAAATATTTACCTTGACAAACTTTAAAAAATGGCGTGTTTGTCCCCTTTGACCCCTAATTGCTCAAAAATGGTAAGAGATATTGCAAATCTGATTGAAAAACGCAGGCAGGGATTTTCACAAGGATTCCAATGAAAAAAAGATTTTGAAAATCGGACCTCAAATAAAAAAGTCAATTTTTGGGGTGTGGCCCCTTTTTTACCCCCAATAGCAATGTAACTGTGCAATATATATCAAAACCATTGACACATTTTGTTGACAGAATTTAATGAGAAATTCAATAAAAAAAGAATTTTCAAAATCGAATGAATAATAAACATTCTACAACAGTTTTGTCAATACACCCGTTTTAGCCCTTTTTGGCATTTTTTTCTAAAACGGTAGGGGCCACAATCCCCAAATACAATACCAACCTTCCTTTAGTGGTAATAAACATCATATCAAAATTTCATAACATTCGGACAACATTTACTCAAGTTATCGCACCGAAACCAAAGTGTCCACAGACGACAACGACGACGACGACGACATCGCCATAACATTATACGATCGCAAAAATTTTGCGGTCGTATAAAAACTATTTTCACCTTTAAAGTTATAACCCCTATTACGGTAATCTGACAACTTCCACTCTTTGAATGCTTTTGTAGAGCTAAATGTGCTGAACATTTAAGCAATCAACAGCTTTCCTCTATCTGCAATAGTTTTCATTCTATAGACCACAAACACTATTTTTCGGCTTTAAGGGGCTGTAACCCCTATAAAGGGTCATCTGACAACTTCAACCTTATGGAGACTTTTGTAGAGCTTAATGAGCTGAACATTTAAGCAAAAAACAGCTTTTCTCTATCTGCAAAAGTTTCATTCTTTAAGCCAAAACCACTATTTTTTGCCTTTAAGGGGCTGTAACCCCTATAAGGGATCATCTGACAACTTTGACCCGATGAAGACTTTTGTAGAGCTACATGAGCTGAACATTTAAGCAAGCAACAGCTTTTCTTTATCTGCAATAGTTTTCATTCTATAGGCCAAAAACACTATTCTTTGCATTTAAGGGGCTGTAACCCCTTTAAGGGGTCATCTGAAAACTTTGACCCATGAGTGCTTTGGTAGAGCTAAATGAGCAAAACATTTAAGCAAGCAACATTTTTTCTCTATCTGCAATAGATTTCATTCTATAGACCAAAAACATTTTTTTTTCGCCTTAAAGGGGCTGTAACCCCTATTAGGGGTCATCTGACAACTTCGACCCAACCAATGCTTTTGTAGAGCTAAATGAGCCGGCCAAAAACATTATTTTTAGCCTTTAAGGGGCTTGAACCCCAATAGGGGTCATCTGAAAACTTCTACCCTATGAAGATTTTTGTAGAGATACATGAGCTGAACATTTAAGCAAGCAACAGCTTTTCTCTATCTGCAATAGATTTCATTCTATAGGCCAAAAACATTTTTTTCGGGTGAAAGGGGCTGTAACCCCTATCAGGGGTCATCTGACAACTTCGACCCTACGAATGCTTTTGTAGAGCTAACTGAGCTGAACATTTAAGCAAGCAAAAGCTTTTCTTTATCTGCAATAGTTGTCATTATATAGGCCAAAAACACTATTTTTCGCCTTTAAGGGGCTGTAACCCCTATAAGGGGTCATCTGATAACTTTGACCCTATGAAGACTTTTGTAGAGCTACATGAGCTGAACATTTAAGCAAGCAACAGCTTTTCTTTATCTGCAATAGTTTTCATTCTATAGGCCAAAAACACTATTTTTCGCCTTTAAGGGGCTGTAACCCCTATAAAGGGTCATCTGACAACTTCGACCCTAGGAAGACTTTTGCAGAACTTTTAATTCTGAAGCAGTAGGGTGGCATCAGATTTCATCTATCTCTTATACTTTTTGATTTACAGACCAAAGACAGTAGTCTGACCCCCATGGTCTATTTTTAGTAACAGCAGCCATGTTTTTTGACAAATCAAAAATCGAAACACAAGTTTGGTGCAGGACACCCTAAGGATCATTCATACCAAGTTTCATTATATTCTGTTCAATAGTTTCAGAGGAGCAGATTTTAGAACAATTGTTTACAGACGAAGACAGACAACAGACGCAACGCGCGCCAAGTGATGGCAATAGCTCACATGGACCTTCCGTCCAGGTGAGCTTAAAAGACATTTAAATAAGAAGTTGCAAAGAAAACTTTCTGACATTTTTTTTCTTGTAGCCTGCCTTCATATTGTACTGTAACTCTATCCACTTTCACAAAGATTTTCCTAAAAAATTAACTTCATATTGAAAATCTGGCCAAAAAATCAAAATCTAGCAAATAACTAAAAAAAATCATACAAAAATATATCATTTAATGATCAAGCTGTCTATAAGATATTGTCTCTCCTCTTTAAGAAAGGAATAAATCAGTTGATTGACGTTTTCATCTGATCGTTTGACCTGTTTTTCAATCATCTGTTTAAAGTCTTCTTTGACTCCTTTGTTGACTCCTCGTGTTACTGTTCTTTGTCTAAAAAAGACAAAATAAATTAAAACATTTAAATTTAAGAAGAAACTTAAAATTATTTATAAATTACAATTGAAACTTAAAATTATTTCTAAATTCCAATTGAAACTTAAAATTATTTCTAAATTTCAATTCAACTAAAAAATCACCTTAATCTGAATTTGGCATATTTTGTGTTGGGAGATTTGAAGCTATAAACCTGGTTTGAGCCACCATTTCTTTGTTAAATGACTGGACCAATTCAGGACAAGTGCTATCTTTTTTCTGGTATACCTTTACCTTGTTTGTATTTTTGGTATTTTTTTATAATTTACACATTTACATGTATATGTAATATTTACCTATTGTCCTCTTTATAGTTTATATCACTATGGTAATGCAACTTTTGACTCGAACATCTCTGATGAGTCTTTGTCATGGTTAAATGATGTATCGTTTTTAAGTTGATAATTCTACTTTAATATTAAGGAGTTTATGAAAAATACTCTTTCCTGCTGCTCGCCTGGCTAACATGATTTTTAGCTTAAAATAATGTCTTTTTTATGAGATATAATCAAAATTTATCCCCACAAAATAAAATTATCCACAGTGTTTTTAACTTCTGAACGTTCTAAGTCCAGTTTGTTTTATTTACTTACTGAGCTAAAGCTTTTGTACTGATTGGTAAAATGTCCAGATTTACTTTGCCACCTTCTACAGACTTCAATAACGAAAATTCTTCTAGTATGTCAATATCTGAATAAATTGTTAAGGATAATACATAATACATGCATATATTGGCAGTTCAAAAAGAGTTTTAAATTTTGATTGGACATAAGGAATACTCGGTAATATCCATAAGCAAAACAATGATACCCTCCCTTCCCCAGTTTGATATTTTTGGTTTTATTGTTCTATGCTCTTCCTACCCTAGACATAGGTTGATCATCTTAGTAATAATTTAGTTCCCCAGTTTGGTATTTTTGGTTTTATTGTTCTATGCTCTTCATAATCATTTAGTGTTTGGCATTTTCAATATTTTTGGTAGAGCGCCTCTGATGAGTCTTGAATAGACGAAACACACTTCAGGCGTAGCAAAATCAATTGCCTTGAACTTTGTTGTCATTTTTATTTATTACAAATTGAAACTCTATAATGGAAAAAAATAAAGTTATCTCCACTATATTTTTTCTGACTGCAATGACATCTCTGTTATGTGATTTGTGTCTCACATGATGTAGTTCCTTCACATTTAAGGTTGTTTTTTAAATCCTGCAGGAATCTCATCATTCCTACAGAGTGCAATTTGCTGTGTGAAAAGGATACTAATCACATAGTTGAAAAATATTGCTCAGTGCAATGAAATCTTTGCTACGCGTTTTTTGTCTCACATGAAGTTTCATCAAATCTGTTTAAAGTTAGGATGAGTTGTGCTTACAAGACATGTGGAAAGACAAACAAACTAGGTGATTTCTTCACACTCTTAAACTTTTGACCCTTAATACCATTAAGTAACAGGTTGTTTTTCAATCCTGCATGAATCTCATCATTCCTATAGAGTGCTGTGTGAAAAGGATACTAATCACATAGTTGAAAAATATTGTGTATGTCAAACTGCCTTGGGACTTAATCTTCTTGATGACATGCTGGAACAAGCTTTCATTCTTTGGCCAATCATATTGGAACAAAATGATCAGGTGACCAATGGATACATCATCATATTTGGCAGAGAATACTTTTTCCTGAAAATAGAAGAAACTTCTAGTATCAAATTCAACAACAAATTTTGTTCAAACAATCCATGATAATTGATGCACAACAATTTTAGAGTGTGTGTGTGTGTTGGTGTTTAACGATGTGGCAATGTGCCCTAGGCGGTCAGTTTTATTGGTGGAGGAAACCGGAGTACCCAGAGTAAACCACTGACCTTGGGCAGGTAACTGACAAACCTAATCACATACAGTTGGGGAAGTCCCTTTTTTGTTAAATACAAACGGGACTCAAACACCAGCTGAGAGGTGATTGGCTAGTGATCAATAGTGTGGTATTTAAACCAGCGCCTAAGACCACTCGGCCACCCAGGCCCCAACAACAATTTTAGAACTTTCACAATAAATAAAATTTTAACAAGGGGTTGTAATTAGTTGTGCTAAGATACCACCAAATCAACCATTCAGAAAACAAATAGTAGATGCCCTTCAAACCTTAAAAAAGGGAGTCACAATTTACCAGAAGTTGGCTCTGAAAACAAGAAGTAGATGTGGGACTGTAATGGAAAGGAGAGGTACAGTACAAATCATCATGATTAAGTTGTGCACCAGATTTGAAATCAATTCCTTTAGTAGAAACCGAGAACATTTGTTACAGAAATGTGATGGAGAGAGAGACAGTGGGACAAACAGACAGGTCTCGGGACTGTTCGTACCGAAACCCGTTCATACCGAAACCCGTTCGTACCTAGGGTCGTTTCGTACCTAAACTTGTTCGTACCGGGTCGTTTCGTACCGATTTTATAAATAGGTGAGTCGTTTCGTACTGATCTTTCAAAAGAACTGGATAAAGGTATTTGTTTTGTATTTTTTAACTGTTCTTTTGTATTATCCAGATCTAAACCATAAAAAATAAAATATTTTAAGAATTTTGCTAGGTTTACCGAGGACCAGAGCCAAACTTTTTTTCTTTTTCAGTTCTATAACGTTACCATTAGAGTCTGATAACGATGATACTTATAAATACTTATTCATTCGGTAATTGTTTGATCATTTAACAACAAGTTGCTTTCTTTAAAAAAAGAAAGCAAACGTGAGCTTTATGTTTTTGCTGTCTTATGAGCAAGATTTTATTGATGAAAATAAATCTTAAAGGTTGAGTAATGTTTTGATGAATATTTTCTGTACATGCAGCAAACATTTATCAAGTTTCATGGAAATGGGTTAAGCAGAGTCAGAAACTGGTTGAGCATATATATTTTTAGAGTTGACTGAGAAATAAGCTTTTCTTTTTAAATTCAAAAGGTAAGGGCACTTTAAGCATTTTGAGTATTCAAATGTACTGGTGATAAATTACTTAACGACTTTAAAATTAAATCATATTGTGATTGTGTTCGAAATAGGGTCGAAACGACTCAGTTGTAGGTGCAAAACGACCCGGTACGAACGGGAATCAGTACGAAACGACCCGGATTCAACAGACAAGGTTATTGCATTATGGCCCCCCTCTTATACAAGTGGGGGTATAATATTTATAAAAAAATACACACATGAAAACTGCAAATGTCATAGATTACCACTGAAACACAAAACTAACACAAAATTTTACCTTCAAAGATGATATTAAAAGTTGTATACAGTATGGAACAATTTCTGTTTCATTGCACAAGGTCAACACTAGGTGGCGCTGACAACTGTCTGGTACATCTATCTGTGATTGGTCCGTTACTGTGAACTGGTTACTTTCTTTGAAGCCTGATATTGTATCAAGTACCAGCTCACATACTTTCTTTAGAAGCAAAAAAAGAATATAAATGTCAATTTAAATATTAAAACTGTAAGTGAGTGTTCTCTCAATACAACTAGGGATCTCCATTATGATAAAAATAAATTCTTAATATTAACAAAAATATGGCTCAAAGTTCCCCCTGACAAAACTAGTGACTTTTTGACACATAAGTAACAATAAGCTTCACTTTGTTATTTTCAAGTTGTAAGAAGTTTAAAAGTTATGCTTCAAAAACCAATATAATTTAGTTTTTCACATGTGACCTTGACTTTGATCTTTTGACCTCATAAGCTTTAATGTTTCAAAGTGAAATTCTATCAAGGTGATCAAAAGTAATGCCTTGGCAACCAATTTCTGAAGGAATGATGGACTCTTCTCCCCAGCTTCAACAGAAATGCAGGAGACAACAGTGAAAGGACATGCTTATTTATATCTTCTGAAATATTATTTTTTTATTTATGTGTACATTTTAGGCAAATATGGGTCAACATTGACTAAGAATCAGTTCTTTGAACTCTTGTCTTTGACTATTACTGACTTCTCTTTATATTTTTTCCTTCTATCATGGTGACCAATGCTTAAAGTTTCAATTGAATATACATGTAAATAAGTCAATATTTGCCAACAAGAAAATCTTTGTGCAAAATTAGTATTGCCTCTGACAGCTTTCTCTTGAATAAATTATGAACACAGGAAGTAGATGTCAAATGTATTTTTGAAGAATTGATATTATTACTTACATTGTATTTTCCTAGACAGTGATAGCAACAAGCCATTTGTAAATTACTCCTTATCTGAAATTATAGCAAATAAATAAGTAAATAAACTACTGTAAACCAAATTATTTTCGTGAGTACTTTATTTCACGTTATTATGTCAGAGGGTGATTTCACAGTTATTTATTTTCGTGATTTTAAGTTGAACAAATTATATAACTATATAAATGGTTCCGTTTGCGACAATTTATTTTTTGTGAATTTCTGTACCTCGCCAAATACACGTAAATAAATTGCTCATGAAATTTATTTTGCTTACAGTATACTAGTAATATCACAACAAAGAACTCAAAAAAGGTTATTGAACCTGCATCTTAAATGAAAGAACATTAGTCAAAACAGTCAAATGCCCCATGCGTCCTCATTTTGGACAGAAGTGATCAATGTATTTTGAGTTGGAAAGTCAAGAGTTTAGTGGAAAAAATTGACTTGTTAATCACTAATAATTAATGAGAAATCTGTTACAAGAAATTTTGATCATGGATGAATAAACCGACTAATGGACCAACAAACAAACCATTCAAAAACATTATACCCTTTGCAACTTAATGCATGGGGCATATTTATTTGGTAAAGTAAAGGAAGTATGTGAGTTACAGCATAAAATTGCTTTACACTTTATAGCACTATAGGAGGAAGCTTCATGGCAAATATCAAAAGGCTGTGACATGTAATTGTCTGGAAATATGCGATGGAAATTTTTTCCACACATCCAAACAACTTATGCAGGACACAGGGTGCCAAAAGATGATAGATAGTGGCCAAAGTGACTCCTATATGTGGCTTTGCAATCATTGCAGGCTGCACAATAAAAGAGTACTAAGCTTTAGGCAGTTATACACCAACTTTCATTTTGTCCCTTATGGTAGAGGAGAAGCTATATAGGTGTTCAACTGCTTCATTATAGGCACCCTGTAACATACAGACAGACAGACAGACAGAGTGCAAACCTAGAGTCACTATCAGCCGGTAGGGGATTAATTATACACCAACCTTCATTTTGTCTTTCATTGTAGAGGAGAAACTATGTAGGTGTTCTACTGCTTCATTATAGGCACCCTGTACATACAGAATTTACAGTGAGTGATATGTCATATTAAATGGAATCAAGAATACATACATGTATACTGTTGCACTTTTAAGCAAGCAACAGCTTTTTTTCTATCTACAACTATATTTCCCATTCTATAGGACAATAACATGAAAAACACTATTTTTTAACATTAAAAGGCCATAACCCCTATAAGGGGTCATCTGACAACATTGACCCCATGGAGACTTTTGTAGAGTTTAACAAGCTGAAGGTTTTAGCAAGCAACAGCTTTTTTCCTTATCTGCAATAGTTTTCATTCTATGAGCAAAAACGCTACTTTTGGTCTTAAAAGGGTAATAACTCCTAGAAAGGGTGATCTGACAACTTCAAACCAGTGGAAACTTTTGTAGCGCTTTTGATTCTAAAGAACCTAAGATCCTTCAGATTTTTTTCTATCTGTTATACATGTAGTTGCTGAGTTTTAAGCCATTTAAAGTGATTTTACCCTATGTTTTTTTATTACAGGAGATATTTTTTTTATTGAATCATTTCAAAACGAGGATCATTTGTTGCCAGCATGTCATTTATTATTCCTGCAAAGTTTCAGTTAAATTGGTTCAGCAGTTGCTCAGCAGAAATTTTTGAAATGGTTAATGGATGACAACAGAACATGATGGACAATGACAGATGCATAGTGATGACATAAGCTCACATGGCCTTTGGCCAGGTGAGCTAAAATATGTTTTTTGTGAAATATAAAAAAAAACCTTGAAGAAACCATAAAGCAAAAGTAAAACAAAACAAGACTTGTTCTTTCATTTCTTATAATTTGATAGTAAGTTATAAAATGGTTTATATAGTAAATGAAAAGTTGGCAGAGCCTGATGACAAGTTACCTGAAATAACAGCATATCTGTCTGGAAATGTGACATCCAAGTCCATGTCTCCAGCTTCCAGGCTTTACATAATACCTGGAATTCTACAAATTAATCAAGACAATTTAATGTAAAGCAATCTTTAACGGTCCAGGATGTCAGGGTGTCCAGATCCCAATATTAATCTTTTTCTTAAATAAAAGCATGTAAGAAATTAAAGAAGCATGGCAAAGCATACCATCTTTCACAATGTATAGACACCAAACCGTTACCAAATACCTATACATGTTTTGTGTAAAAACTATTAACAGCCATATATTGTACAGCAAATTAATGATTTCTTTCAATAACACAGGGGTCTGTAATTATAAGTGTTGTGAAATAGAGAAGATTTATGTGAAAAATAATAGTGAAATACTATTAAATTAAAAAGACTGAAATGTTTGAAAGTGAGCAAAATGCCTAGCTTGGAATCCTTCATAGTCTAAAAAGTTTTGAAATTTAAACTGATTTTTTTTTGCATGCTAAGAAAATACATGTACAACAGACTTTATGGTTATTTCAACTTAAGATTTTATGCATACCTCTTTGTAGCTCAGCTGTTGAGTATAACAGTTCATAACATTTGAAAGCTGTAGTGAAGCACTGGATAACTGTCTTGGACTGGTGGAAGCATGGTGGTGATAAAATGGGTGGTGCTATTGTGGACTTAAACTTCTTAGATCTGTAGAAAAATACATGAAAAACATGTACTTGGACCAATTAATTGAGCACTGAAAAATGGGATATTCCCTGTGGTTTCATGTATTCTTTTTTTAATGTTGTGAGGTTGAATTTTTGTAAAATGTCACATTTAGGCCATACAAAAATAACTTTTAGCCTATCAAGCCATTTTTTCCAAAAGCAGATGAGACAGGGAGGCCTTTACTTTATTTTTTCTATTTGTCCAAAAAGTAGGTCAGGCAACTTTTTTACATTATAAACACTAAAAAAGTTATGAGGAAGGTGTTTTTATTTTATGAAAAATCAATGAAAAGGGACAATGAGGCTGCCTTAAAACAGTTGAAGCAGGGGCCTAAGAAGCTCAATAAAATTTGCCTTATTGACATATAACATGGATATGAATCTTTGCATGGTGTATTTTTTGTGAATAAACATGTATTAATAATCTGAAAAATTGCACACACAAAAAACAGTTTAAAAAACTCCCGTTTTACAATCATGACAGTAAAGTCCTTCTAGCTTATCTTAAATATTACTGTGTCAGAACCTTATCCATCCTGATAGAAAATCTTCAATCATTAAAGTTTAGAAACTGTCTTTGTAAATCTCAAAGTTGTCAAAACCTATTATAGTGCTTCCTACCATAGATTCATCTTAAGTAAAGTTCCTTGTCAGCAATTTTCGTTATGCATTTTCAAACTTTTAGAAAGATGGCCTTGGATTGACAAAATTTGCATCAGTCATTATAACATTAAATGCTTCAAACTGATTGACTCACGGTGAGGGTTCATCAGACAATTCCAGCTTTAGACCTTCCACCATAACCAGAGGTTCAGATAAGGATAAGCTTCCTAAAATAAACAGAAGTTTTTGTAGTTAATATGCATTTAGATTTCAATTTATAATAACTGGTAATTCTTTCACAAAATAAGGTATGTTGGCCCTTTTTTCCTAAAAACAATTTTCTTGTTGCAGATTATAAATTGCCAGTGCACCATGTAGCATTCTGTAATACAACTTATTCAAATAGAAAATACATTAATCTTAATGAAGTATGTTATTTAAATACTCACTACAATTTAGCCAAAATTGACATGTGCGGCACAATTTAATGTCAGAGACTAAATGTATTGGAACTACAAAAATATTTTCACACAAGCAAGTAAGTGTCCACCATCCCTTCAAATACATAGGTGGCTAACATAGTCAATCATATGAATTTTAGCCAAAAAACTGTCAAAATATTCTTATTTTGGTGACTACATATATATGCTCTTATATATTTTCGAGTACTGAAATATGTGTTGGAAAGAAACAGTTTATATATTTCCAAAATTTGACAACTTTTGGCTATTTCATTAATATTTGATAAATTTATCTGTTTGGTCATTGTTGTAATATTTTTGGTTTCTGTTTTGTTTTATCAATTCTCATATTATAGCGGTTTTCCAAGTTTTCTACTTCTAGCTTGTCTGATGAAGGTTAATCCAGAAAAGCGCTTCACGCGCAGTGTACATTTATCAAAATCATTTCAATATGTGGATTGTTTTTAATACATGTTAATATCATAGACGAAATAATCATTTCTTCTGGTCTATGCTGTAAAGCACAATAGTATAATAGCTACCTATAAATGAGTCTGGATCCACACTTGAAACATATGAGTATAGACTTTCCAAGAAAACCACGACAGTCGTGTAGAGGACCTGTTTCGTGCTGTGGACATTTTTCATCTGTTGTGATCTATGGTGTAGACTTAAGACCTGCTGACACTGTATATCTCTGTAAATAGTAAAACATTTATACATGACCTCTTGAACTCCAAAATGGGAGGTATGACAAAATTAAACTTGGTATAACTAAGGATTTGTTAAAATGGCTGTACCACAAGTAAGGACTTTTTGGTATTTAATTTCTCTGATATGGAATTATTTCTCCTATTTCACATTAATGTGTGTGTGTGTGTGTGTGTGTGTGTTGGTGTATAAAGCCCTTTATTAACGCACCTGGGCCATGTAGGACAGTCAGTTTTACTGGTGGAGGAAACTGGAGTACCCGGAGAATGCATTGTACCATAGCCCTTGGGTAGGTAACTGACAAACTTAATAACATACAAGCGGGGAAGTTCTGTTTTTTTATAATTAATAGCAGGACACAAACACCACCTTAGAGGTGATCAGCTAGTGAACAATATTGTGGTATTTAAACCAGTCCCTAAGACAATCTGACCACCCAGGCTCCTATCTCACATTTAAGATTGATCAAAGGCCACACTCGCAATCTGCTAGCTGGAGAGGGATTAATATAAGCATTAAGCTTGTTTCCCAATCCAGGGTAAATAAATATGTTTAAACTAACTAAACTAAACTAAGATTGATCATTCCTGTCAGGTCATTTGTTGTTGTTCATATACTTTTATATTTTAGTTCAATTAATTTTTTATGATTAAATAAAGGTGAAGGATAAAAAGCTTCATGTTATAAAATACTGCTGCAAATAAAGCCTTCAATTGTTTACATATGTGTCCAGTTTAATTACCTAGACTGTGAGAAGAAGGCTTTATCCAGGTCCCAGTTTAGATGATCACCTATCTGAGACACCAGTTTCTGTAAGTTCTCCCATGGGTCTGTAATCTGACATTCTTTATCCAGCAGGCCTGAGATTGACACCCTTCTGTTAGTTTTTGTAGGGGACAGCAATTCTACAAAAATAACAATTGTTCATGCAAAAATAACAAATTTTCTGGCAAAAGTAACAAAGTGTTCTTATGAAAAGAAATAACATTTTCAACAAATTGATTTAACCATTGTTCATCATTTATATTGGCGAGAAGTACAAGGCTAATCACCATTTTTATAACAACATCTTTTTATCAAAAACTAAATATTATTAGGGGGAGATTTTCATGTGTTTAATCTTTGCAAAATGTGTCAGTTTTATTGGCATATAATATGGGAATCCAAAGGCAGATTTAGAACCAGAGTGATGGGTGGGCAAACTGTTTGAAACAAGAGGTCCCAAATGTTTTTTTTTTTAAATTGCATGCCCACCAGTCTGAAAATTTCTAAACCCGCCAAAGGAATCATTCTTTTGACCGGTTTAATTTTGACAAATATATCAATGATGCATAATTTGTAAAAGAAATTCTGTTTCTATAGCATGTATAGCATGGTTACATTTACATTGATAAATGTTGAATTTATAAGTGAGAAATGTGAAATGGTCAAAGATAGAAAACTTGTAAATTTATAAAGATTTCTTGGCAGCGAGATTGGTGTGCTGTAGCAATCAGGAACTGTTTTTTTTTTCTAAGCACCTGAGTTCACTCATGTTACAACTTGAGTTGACATTGTTAATTGCTATTCAGTTGTTTTGTATTTTCGTGTTGTATGTTGTCTGTTTTTTTTTTGTCCTGTTCTCGTTGGTATTTACTGATTTGGTCTCTGCCCTTTTGGACTTCAAACATTCAGATACCACATTGGTACTCCAGTTCCTCTGACATCAAAACATCACTAACCAATGAAATTAAATGTTTCATACAGCTTTGGGATTAAATAGTGTTAACTGGTACCTGGAGTATTAGGGGAACCAGCAGGAGAGACTGGAGTCTGTGTAATGTACATGACATAGAATTCAACTGCTAATTGTAACCAGTTATAAAACTGTGAATCTGGTAACTCAAATTTCTTCTTCTTGTGTAGAACTAGGGGTAACACATCACACACTGCAATTAAGATAAAAGGCAAAACCATTCAAACAACAGAGGTTAAATTTGTATGTTTTCTATTTTTATTTTTTCAATCATGATGAGTATTGGTATTCATTCCTTATTCAGTATTGAAGGTGACTTCTAGGACAATAAAGGATTTCTATGCTTATAGGAAACTGATGCTGTGTATATGTTTTTATTTTAAGACAATTTAATTTTTGCCACCCACCCCAGTCACTCGAAATATTAAAACCATAAATATTAGGTCATAATTTAAAAATGAAAAAAAAAAGTTTTTAAATATAAAAAACAATGAAAATTTTAATACAAAAAAAAAAATCCATCTCTTTTAAAATTTTAAATAACAAAATTGCAAAATTTTTCTCTCACAAAAAAACAACCCACACATACGATATGAAATTCCTTGTGCAAATATCGCTTATCAAAACTTTTGCATTCTATTCTAATTATAATTTAAGTTTGTTTTTGCCTACAAAAACGATGTCTCCCCCCAATTCCCCAAAAAAGTTCCAAGTTCAAAAGGCCCTTACTCCCAAAAAAATTTGATGATCAAATTTTCATGGTAATATGCACAACTACATATGGTGTCCTTCCTATATACCAAGTTTCTTTGAATTCGGTTCAGTAGTTTCAGAGGAGTTGCGCTGACAAGATGATAAATGAGGATTTTCAGCAAATTTCTTAGTTCAAAGGACCATAACTTCCACAACAATTTGAGGATCAAAATTTCCTGGTAACATGCACAACTACATATGATGTCCTTCCTATATACCAAGTTTTGTTGAATTGGGTTCAGTAGTTTCAGAGGAGTTGCGCTGACAAGATGATACATGTATATGAGGATTTTCAGCAAATTTCTAAGTTCAAAGGGCCATAACTCCCACAAAAATTTGAGGATCAAAATTTCCTGGTAATATGCACAACTACCTATATACCAAGTTTAGTTGAATTCGGTTCAGTAGTTTGAGAGGAGTTGCGCTGATGGACTGACGGACGGACGGACAGACGAACGGACACGACAAAAAAAAATATGTCTCCCCACAAAAGTGGGGGGAGACATAATTTGTTACCAAGCAATCTTGTAAAAACAGAGTGCCATTGTTCTTAGAATGAATTAGTTGGACCTTATTTTTTAACTATATTTTCTAGGATTGACAGCAATATATTTCCTTTCTTTACATTGACAATAACAAACAGCTCACCAAGTAATTTTCTGTAACAATTTACTGGAGTTTTCAGTTTGGCATCCCACTCTGCCTTTAATAATGTTCCAACTAGTTTCAACTACAACAGAAAGGAGAATTTTCCAAATAATTTATTTTGTTTAAAATAAATAATGTTTAAAATATCAAAATATGATCTTATAATTCATATCATGTTTTATTTCTTGATCCATACATATGTAGATAACAAAAGTTTTAGAGTCAAATTTATTGTTGTGTTTACCTGGTGACTAATGAATAGAATTGAATGAGGTGACAACCATTTTAATCCTGGTGGCTCTGTGAAAACTATTTTATTCAGGTTGATAAAATCCTATATTTCCCTTTCTCAGTCTGTACATGTGAATTGCATTTTAATCTTATTGTTTAAGTATTGACTAAAATGGCAGACTTTCATGGACGACTTCCTGCCTGTGCTGGTAAATAGAAAGTACCAGTAGAAAAGTTAGGAACATAAAACAACTTATCACCATAATATTATAGGAGAAAGATACATACCAAATATCAAGAGGCTATGACATGAGGTCACCAGAAAAACTGTAACGGAAATTTTTGTGACAAAAAGGGTGTGTGTGTGTTGGTGTTTTACGCCCTTTATTGACACACCTGGGCCATGTAGGGGGTCAGTTTTGATGGTGGAGGAAACCGGAGTACCCTGACAAACCTAATCACATACAGTTGGGGAAGCCCCATTTTTGCTATATAAAAACGGGACTCGAACACCAGCTAAGAGGTGATCGGTTAGTGATCAATAGTGTGGTATTTAAACCAGCCCCTTAGACCACTCGGCCACCCAGGCCCCTTTGTGACAACACAAGACCCCAGACAAAAGATGCAGGATACCTCAAGACTACATATAGTTTTAAAGTGTCCTTTTGCAACATGTTGCAGAGATGTAAAACTTAGTTTGCTGTTTTATTGTACTGCAAATATATTATTTTGAACAATTTGAATGTCTTTATGGTGCTTTGATGTATCTTCTGGTCATTGCCTTTTTTTATCAGTACTTCTTGCTTCTTTCATGATACCTACCCCATGTTCATTGAATAGTGATGTGAATTTTTTCATGGCCTTCTTCAATCATACTTACCCCATGTTCATTGACAAGTGATGTGAACTTTTTCATGGCCAGCAGGAGAAGTCTACACTGCTCTAGTATGTCTGTCATCTTGTTGGATAGGGTGACTAACATCTGACACTGTGTGGGGGTAGTCAATGCTGCAAATATCTCTGGAAATAAAAGAGTATAATTATGCAAACAAAATGTAGTGTTTAAGTATTATTTTTGGCGGTGATTTAATTTTCCCTTTATTCGCGCCCAATACTGGTATGCAAAAATTAAAGCATGCAAATAATTTAATAATATATAAAAGTGTTATAAAATCTAACAAATCAAGACAAGTGTGGCCACTAAAAGTATGTCTCGCCTGCCGGCACCATCACTAAAACCAACTACCTAAGCTTTCATTTCTTGATATAAACACAAAAAGTGTTTGTCTACCCAATATCAGATGCCTAGCTATTATACTTTTCAAGCAATTCATTGTCCACACAAGTATTACACAAAATTCTGCCTGAAAGAAAAGACCTAAGTTCAAAGAGTCACTGGAGCGTGAAAATGGGGTCAGGGTCATATGGCATTGTGACAGTTGCATTGACCATAACCTGAACTGTCTGTATACCCAATATCAGATGCCTAGCTGTTATACTTTTCCAGCAAATCATCGTCCACCAATGTCTTACAACAAGAGGCTCCCAGGAGCCTGAATCGCTCACCTGGTCCTTAAGCTGTAAGGACTTTTCTCTGGAAAGTAATACCTATGTGTTGAGTTTCGTCGAAGGTAAGACAAAAATGAGGTCAAGGCCAGATGACATGGTGATAAACCCAAACACTTTAATCTAATCCATCAATATCCAAATTATCAGATGCCTAGTTATTACAATTTTTTAAGAAATTCATTTTCCATAATAATCCTACAATCAAAGTTTACAGCATGTAAAAAAAAACTAAGTTCACAGTCATTGAAGGGTCAAGGTCACATGTCATTATTATAGCTGCGTAAAGATTTTCCCAACTGTCTGTATTTAAAATATCAGATGCCTAACCAATATACTTTTCAAGCAATTCATTGTCCACAAAAGTCTTACAAAAATGTTTATGGCCTGTAAAAAAGACCTAAGTTAACAGAATCACTGGAGCGTAAAAATGGGGTCAGGGTCA
Source organism: Arcuatula senhousia (assembly GCA_963971305.1). NCBI lineage: Eukaryota > Metazoa > Mollusca > Bivalvia > Mytilida > Mytilidae > Arcuatula > Arcuatula senhousia. The sequence goes on along the minus strand of OZ020314.1, from coordinate 25,356,631 downwards.
CATGGCATGGCAACAGTTGCGTAGACCATACCCTCAACTGTCTGTATACCAAATATCAGATGCCTAGCTATTATACTTTTCAAGCAATTGATCGTCCACAAAAGTCTTACAAAAATGTTTATGGCCTGAAAAAAACCTAAGTTCACAGAATCACTGGAGCGTGAAAATGGGGTCAGGGTCAAACGGCATGGCGACAGTTGCGTAGACCATACCCTCAACTGTCTGTATACCAAATATCAGATGCCTAGCTATTATACTTTTCAAGCAATTGATCGTCCACAAAAGTCTTACAAAAATGTTTATGGCCTGAAAAAAAACCTAAGTTCACAGAATCACTGGAGCTGTAACTCCTTTAAGGGGTCATGTGACAACTTCGACCCTATGGAAACTTTTGTAGAGGTAAATGAGCTGAACATTTAAGCAAACAACAGCTTTTCTCTATCTGCAATAGTTTTCATTCTATAGCCTAAAAACACTTTTTTTTTTTGCTTTAAGGGGCTGTAACCCTTATAAGGGGTCATCTGACATCTTCTACCCTATGATGACTTTTGAAGAACTATATGAGCTGAACATTTGAAATAGCAACAGCTTTTCTCTATCTGCAATAGTTTTTCATTCTGTAGGCCAAACAAGAAACTCCCAGGAGCCTGAATCGCTCACCTGACATATGTGCCTGAAGTAAAGGTTATTAGGCAAAATCTATTTGACGTTGAAAGGGTCATAAGATTAATAAGGGGGTCATCTGACAATATGGTGGATCTTAAGGTGCTGATCACTTTTGTTCTCAATCAAAATCTAAAAATCTGTCACCCTTTTTGAGTTATTAGCAAAAAAATGCAGTTTAACCTAATGTTCTATTTTTAGCCACAGCGGCCATGTTTTACAACCAATCAAAAATGCCCACATCAGTTCTATACCCCTAATGCTAATAAACAACAATTCCAAGTTTGGTTCCAATTGGACTTAAAGTGTCAGAGGAGTTAACGAGGAAATGCTTTTTAAATGCTCAATTTGGACGTTCTAAGGGCAATAACTCTTCAAAGGAATGGTCCTACAACGTTGACTCTATTACATTTTTTGTAGAGCTTGATGCGATTAACAATATGCAATTTAAGTTTCTCAAATATCTTGTATAGTTTTCAAAATATTGAGCTAAACAGGTGCAAAATCTGCAAAAAATCCAAAAAAAGGGCAATAACTCCTACATGGGTTGTTGGATTTACTTCAGAATTTCAGAGCTGGTAGATATTAAAGTGCTGATCACTTTTATTTCCAATCAAAACTTTTAAATCTGTCACCATTTTTGAGTTATTTGCAAAAAACTGCCATTTACTCCTATGTTCTATTTTTAGCCACAGCGGCCATGTTTTACAACCAATTAAAAATCCCCACATCAGTTCTATACACCTATTGCTAATAAACAACTATATCAAGTTTGGTTTTAATTGGACTTAAAGTGTCAGAGGAGTTAACGTTTTCAATGTAATGAGGAAATGCTGTTAAAATGCTCAATTTTGACGTTCTAAGGGCAATAACTCCTAAAAGGAAAGGTCCTACAATGTTGACCCTATTACATATTTTGTAGATCTTGATGTGCTTAACAACATGCAATTTAAATTTCTCAAATATCTAGTATAGTTTTCAAGATATTAAGCTAAACAGGTGCAAAATTTGCAAAAAATCCACAAAAAGGGCAATAACTCCTACATGGGTTGTTGGATTTTCTTCAAAATTTCAGGGAAGGTAGATCTTAAGGTGCTGATCACTTATACCCCACGCTAGAATTTTGATATCTGTAGCCGTTTTTGAGTTATTTGCAAAAAACTGCATTTTACCCCTATGTTCTTTTTTTAGCCATGACGGCCATGTTTTACAACGAATCAATAATCCCCACATCAGTTCTAAGCACCGAATGCTAATAAACAATCATACCAAGTTTAATTGCAATTGGACTTATGGTGTCTGAGGAGTAAACGTTTTAAAAAGTTTATGGACGACGGACGGACGGACGACGGACGCCAAGTGATGACAATAGCTCATATGACCCTTCGGATCAGGTGAGCTAAAAACAGGAAAAAAAGCTATTTTTCACCTTAAAGGGGCTGTAACCCCCATAAGAGGTCATGTGACAACTTCGACCCTATGAAGACTTTTGTAGAGCTAGATGAGCTGAACATTTAAGCAAGCAAAAGCTTTCCTCTATCTGCAATAGTTTTCATTCTTTAGGCCAAAAACATGAAAAAACTCAATTCTTTTACATTAAATGGGCCATAACCCCTATCAAAGGTCATCTGACAAATTCGACCCAATGGAGACGTTAGTAGAACAATTGATTCTGAATATCCTGAGATCCTTCGGATTTTTTTTATCTGTTATGGTTGCTGAAGCAAAGGTGTACCAAAGGGCTGAGTTATAAGCCATTTCAAGTGATTTTACCCTATGTCCTATTTTTAGTAACAGCGGCCATGTTTTTTATCAAATCATTTTAAGATGAGGATCGTTTGTTGCCAACATGTCATTTATCATTCCTGCAAAGTTTCAGTTAAATTGGTTCTATAGTTTCAGAGAAGAAGATTTTTGAAATTGTTAACAGTAAAACCACTTAAAATGGCTTAAAACTCAGCAACTATAACAGATAGAAAAAATCTGAAGGATCTTAGGCTCTTCAGAATCAAAAGCTCTACAAAAGTCTCCATTGGGTCGAAGTTGTCAGATGAATTCTTATAGGGGTTATGGCCCTTTAAAGGTAAAAAAAAGCCTTTTTTTCATGTTTTTGGCCTATAGAATGAAAACTATTGCTGATAGAGAAAAGCGGTTGCTTGCCTAAATTCAGCTCTACAAAGTTCTTTATAGGGTTGACATCAAGACCAGGTGAGCGATTCAGGCTCCTGGGAGCCTCTTGTATTTCATGGAAATGAGTTGCAGAACAGCTTGGCAATATTATTTTTGAATGGTGTTGTATTTAACGTATAAGGAATTTTTTACCTATGAGTAACTTTGTTTGAGGAATATATGTGGATAGACAAACGAATGATTTATGTTAAACCATGATCCCAAATATTTGTTTTTAGGAAATATAAAATACCTGTCAGAAAACTATTGTTTGTGCTGTCAGACTGTAATGCATCCAATATACTGTGAACCTCTGTCCAGAGTCTTTGTTCATTGGGAAAGGCAAGAAACCTATAACATATAAAGAAGTTTGAAACATGGACACTGACATACATTGTTCATGACATAAACATTCCCACTCTTTTAGTGGTAAGGACTAACTTTACACAGTAGCTGGCCTGATAAGGGGTCATTAAACCCCAGTTGGCCTACATGTTGCTTTTCTTGATGAAAAATTTACCTGTACAGGACATATATGAGCTGTGTTATAGCAACAGGGTTTTTTTATGGCAGGAAACATCAACTGGACCATTAAAGATCATAAAACTTTACCAGCACAACAATAGCATTGCTTTTTTCTGTATCTGAATTAGTAGTATAATGTCAGTTGTAGTACAAATGATGTACATGTATGTCTAAAAAATTAAGTTTTATGTCTATGTCAGTCATGCAACAAAAATGTTTGTAATAAACATCATAAAAATTAAGATTCAAACTCAAACAACACAATCATTAAAACATTCATCCAACCTTACCACCCAAAAGTCCATAAACAAAACTTGTAAGTGATAATCCTCAATCTGTTATAAGCATGTATTCTTGTCAAACAAAATGCTTGAAAAATACATATCCAGGGGCCAATTGAAAAGCAGCGAGCAGCGACCGCTGGTCACATTGAAGGCTGCTGGCTGTTTTCCATTGTGGATATTTAAAATATACGTTTATAATGTAGGTTGTGTCGCGTACACTTATTCCACATCTCATTTTCTTCTATACAATGTATATTAGAAGATAAATTTCTTATTTTTTGTGAATGTTGTTTTCATTGAAGATTACTTTCTTCTTACATTTCTTCCAACAGCTTTGCAGCTTCTTTGACATTCTTGCCGATCTTTTCCAAGGAATAGGCTTCAAACTGTAAAAAGCATAAAAATAGAGTTAGTTAGTTAGTTAGTTAGTTATTGCTTTACTCCCAAGCAGCACGATTTCGGCTATATCCGGGAGATGAACATGAAAATGGTGATACAATGAACATAAAATGATGATGAAGTGGAGAAAATGGGGACACAAGGCCAATCGGGTAGGATAGTTTTGACTGCCACTGGAAAAAGGAGTGAGTAGGTACGGGAAATTTAGCCTCCTGCATGGGGATCCTAGACTACGGGTCCTACTCTTACCGAGACCTGCAGCAGGGTTCTTTAACGTGCGAGGAACGTGACATTTTTCCCATCACGGTGCACCACTATGGTTTGCGGTCAGGTTTTCCGCATTATCGCCTGACGACCCCGCATCTCTCGATGTCAGGGCTGCCCCATTCAACCACCTGGGGCACACATCCCAGTCGCTTTGTGGGCAAAACGGCCTGACCCCGATGTCAGGTTTCTAAACGCTCTTTAGTGGACTTTTACCGACAAGCTTAGGGCTCCTGCGGGCCTATTCGCCTCCTGGGCCCCGCACGGGACCATAAAAATAGAAGTTCTTGATTATAAACTATAATCTTATGTACACAATGTACATTTACTTCTTTGGAAAAACAAAGCATTTGTGATTCTTTTTGCTGATGTTGTTTTTAGAAAAGTGTTATTCTATCATAATACATTTTCCTATACATATAAGGGGGCCTGGGTGGCCAAGTAGTCAAAGAGGCTAGTTGTTTTGCTCTGTTGAGGTCAATTGGCGGGAATCATAACCCGCACATAGAGTAACGGAGTAATGGTAAAGTTATTGTAACTAGAGCGTCACAGTTTAAACCTTTATTAAGATTATGCAAGGAATTAAATATAATCTAATACCTCGTGTTATGTCACGTGCACTTGTTACCCATTACACATATAATAAAAAGCTACGCCGAGCGCAGCATGATACGACCGCAAAAAGATGAACCCTGAACATTGGAGGCCCAATATGGATAGTCTATTGCTTTGGTCACATGCAGCCCATGGTGGACTTACAAAGCTTTTTTACACATGCATCCTATGGTGGACTTTAAAATGCATATTTGACACATACCGGTATATATTTACAATAACATTAATAGAAAAAAAATCTTATTTCTAAATTCATTGACATTTTTGACACAATTTAGCCCCTTTTGGCCCTTTTTTTAAAAAAAAAGGTTAGGACCACAAACCCCAAATGAAACGAGTACTGATTGTGACGGCAGCCGTCACAGATGTTCCCCAAACGAACAAGATGTACCTTAAAGCAGCAAAAATACTGCCTTTTTTCAGTTTTATAGAATGTGCAAATGATGTAAAAATATAGAATATATATGTATTATGTTCGTGGCGTTTAAACATAACATCTTGGATAAATTTTGGGGCCCATCTTGGATTAAGAGATTTCATGTTTTTGCATTTGACGGAAAAACTGTAAATATCTCTTTAGAACTTTTAAAATATTTTTGTAGTACTTATCAAGCTCTATAATACCACGAAGTTTCAAGGTGATCATCACTTGTGTTACTGAGATATGACAATGTCCTATATAATGAACTTTTGCTATTTTTAAAAAAAAGCGGCCATTTAAAAAATTTTGAAGTCCTAATGGACACCTCTGATGTGGAACATTACTCGCAACATCAAAATCTACCAGAATATTAATTTTTATCAAAATCCAAGCACTTTTAAATTTTGGTGGCCATCTTGGATTTTGAAATTTCACATTTCGCATTTTGCGGAAAAACCGTAAACATCGCTTCAAAATTTTTTTGGTATTTTTGTAGTACTCATCAAGTTCTATAATCCTAACGAGTTTCAAGGTCCTGACTACCTAGGTTACCGAGATATAGCAATGTCCTATATAATGAACTTTTGCTATTTATTAAAAAAAGCGGCCATTTAAAAAAATTTCGAAGTCCTTATGGACACCTCTGATGTGGAGCATTACTCACAACATCAAAATCTACCAGAATATTAATTTTTAATTCCTATATAATGAACTTTCGCTGTTTACTCGGAAACGGTGGCCATTTTGAAAATTCCAAAAACGTTGTGCACACCTCTGATATGTGCCCTATCGCCATGGAAAGTTTCATAAAGCTCAGTCTTCACATCTCTTCGGCTATACCCGGACAAGCATTTTTTAGAGTGCGGAAGAAGAAGAAGAATAATAAGAATAACTAGTTCTAATTGTGATCGCAAGCGAGTCACAAAAATGTCCCCTCACGTACCCCTCTTTGTCAATGTCTCTTAGCATTTGAGATAACTTATTATATCCAATTTTCATCAAAATCAGAGTAACTTTGATTTTGGCGGGAAACGGCGGCCATTTTGAAATTGGCCGACGAAATAAAAATTTCAATGTCAAAAATCAACTCGCCATACCACTATTACTTTATATACCAATTTTCATCAAAATCAGAGTAACTTTAATTTTGGCGGGAAACGGCGGCCATTTTGAAAATGGCCGGCGATAAAAATATTTTGGATGTCAAAAATCAACTCGCCATACCACTATTACCTTATATACCAATTTTCATCAAAATCTGAGTAACTTTAATTTTGGCGGGAAACGGCGGCCATTTTGGAAATGGCCGACGATGAAAAATTTTTAATGTCAAAAATTAAATCGCCGTACCACTATTACCTTATATACCAATTTTCATCAAAATGGCCGCCAAAAATTTTGTAAATACCAAAAATGAACTCGGCATACCACTATTATCTAGTAAATCAATTTTCATTAAGAAATTACAAAGTTGAGAATTTTTACATTACTATTACAAAATATGTTGAACAAAACGGCGGCCATTTTGAAAATGGCCGACGATAAACAAAATTTGATGTCAAAAATCAACTCGCCATACCACTATAACCTAGTATACCAATTTTCATCAAAATCAGAGCAACTTTAATTTTTGGCGGGAAAATGGCGGCCATTTTAGTCGCCATTTTGAAAATGGCCGCCAAAAATTTTGTAAATACCAAAAATGAACTCGGCATACCACTATTATCTAGTAAATCAATTTTCATTAAGAAATTACAAAGTTGAGAATTTTTACATTACTATTACAAAATATGTTGAACAAAGAAAGATAACTCAATTTGACAAAAAAAAAAAAATTCGTTTTTTTGCAAAATTTTGAAAACCATAAGTCCGATTTTCAAAAAATTTTTTTTAAATGAAAGGTATTGAAAGTCTACACTTACCCCATAAAGGAATTTGTCCTACCCCTGCCGGATCAGAAATGCCAGGTAAAATTCAACTTCGGTTTCGAGAAGCCATTTTGAGGCCCTTTTTTTACCTATAAGGGGTCGTTCGATTTCGACGAAAAATACAAAAAGCACAATCTCCCATTCCATACTCTTGATTTATGAAGTTTCAGCTTCCTACCTTAAAAGATGTCGAAAAAATGAGGTGGACAAGTTCACGGTCCAGAATACCGAGAAAAATAATAATAACTAGTTCTTATTGTGATCGCAAGCGAGTCACATATATGTCCCCTCACGTACCCCTCTTTGTCAATATGTCTCTTAGCATTTGAGATCACTTAATATACCCAATATTCATCAAAGTAGGAGTAAGTTTAATTTTTTGCGGGAAACGTTGTCCATTTTCAAAATGGCCGACTACAAATAAATTTAAATGTTAAAAATCAACTCGCAATACCACTATTACCTTATATACCAGTTTTCATAAAAATCAGAGTAACTTTAATTTTGGCGGGAAACGGCGGCCATTTTGAACATGGCTGACGAAAAAAAAATTTTGGTGTAAAAAATCAACTCGCCATACCACTTTTACCTTGAAAACCAATTTTCATCAAAATCTGAGTAACTATAATTTTGGCGGGAAACGGCGGCCATTTTGGAAATGGCGGACGATGAAAAAATTTTAATGTCAAAAATCAACTCGCCATACCACTATTACCTTATATACCAATTTTCATCAAAATCGGAGAAACTTTAAATTTTGGCGGGAAATGGCAGCCTTTTTAAAATGGCCGACGATATAAAATTTTTGATGTCAAAAATGAAATCGGCATACCATTATTACCTTATATACCAGTTTTCATAAAAATCGGAATAACTTTAATTTTGGCGGGAAACGGCGGCCATTTTGGAAATGGCCGACAATGAAAAAAATTTAATGTCAAAAATCATCTCGCCATACCACTATTACCTTATATACCAATTTTCATCAAAATCGGAGTAACTTTAAATTTTGGCGGGAAATGGCAGCCATTTTGAAAATGGCCGACGATAAAAAATTTTTGATGTCAAAAATCAAATCGGCATACCTTTATTACCTTATATACCAATTTTCATCAAAATCGGAGTAATTTTAAATTTTGGCGGGAAAATGGCGGCCATCTTAGCCGCCATTTTGAAAATGGCCGCCAAAAAAATTTTCGATACCAATATGAACTCGGCATACCACTATTACCTTGTAAACCAATTTTCATTAAGAAATAACAAAGTTGAGAATTTTTTTCATTAATATCACAAAATATATGGTACAAAGAAAGATAACTCAATCTTACAAAAAAAATAATTTTCGATTTTTTGCAAAATTTTGAAAACGGTAAGTTCAATTTTCAATTTTTTTTTTTTAAATGAAAGGTATTGAAAGTCTACACTTACCCCATAAAGGAATTTGACCTACCCCTGCCGGATCAGAAATGCCAGGTAAAAATTCAACTTCGGTTTCGAGGAGCCATTTTGAGGCCCTTTTTTGACCTATAAGGGGTCGTTCGATTTCGACGAAAAATACAAAAAGCACAATCTCCTATACCATACTCTTGATATATGAAGATTCAGCTTCCTACCTTAAAAGATGTCGAAAAAATGAGGTGGACAAGTTCACGGTCCAGAATACCGAGAAAAACTAGTTCTAATTGTGATCGCAAGCGAGTCACAAAAATGTCCCCTCACGTACCCCTCTTTGCCAATGTCTCTTGGCATTAGAGATAACTTAATTTATCCAATTTTCATCAAAATAGGAGTAAGTTTAATTTTGGCGGGAAACGGAGACCATTTTTAAAATGGCCGACAATAAAAATATTTCGATGTCAAAAATCAACTCACCATACATATATTACCTTATATACCAATTTTCGTTAAAATCTGAGTAAATTTAATTTTGGCGGGAAACGGCGGCCATTTTGAAAATGGCCGACGATAAAAAAAATTTGATGTCAAAAATCAACTTTCCATACCACTATTACCTTATATACCAATTTTCATTAAAATCGTAGTAATTTTAATTTTGGCGGGAAATGGCGGCCATTTTGAAAATGGCGGCCCAAAAAAAAAATTTCGATTCCCAAATTGAACTCGGCATACCACTATTACCTTGTAAACCAATTTTCATTAAGAAATAACAAAGTTGAGAATTTTTTTCATTAATATCACAAAATATATGGTACAAAGAAAGATAACTCAATCTTACAAAAAAAATAATTTTCGATTTTTTGCAAAATTTTGAAAACGGTAAGTCCGATTTTCAAAATTTTTTTTTTAAATGAAAGGTATTGAAAGTCTACACTTACCCCATAAAGGAATTTGACCTACCCCTGCCGGATCAGAAATGCCAGGTAAAAATTCAACTTCGGTTTCGAGGAGCCATTTTGAGGCCCTTTTTTGACCTATAAGGGGTCGTTCGATTTCGACGAAAAATACAAAAAGCACAATCTCCTATACCATACTCTTGATATATGAAGATTCAGCTTCCTACCTTAAAAGATGTCGAAAAAATGAGGTGGACAAGTTCACGGTCCAGAATACCGAGAAAAACTAGTTCTAATTGTGATCGCAAGGTATTGTATATCCGCACTTAACCTATAAGGGAATTTTTCCTACCCCTGCCGGATCAGAAATGCCAGGAAAAATTCAACTTCGGTTTCGAGGAGCCATTTTGAGGCCCTTTTTTTACCTATATGGGGTCGTTCGATTTCGGCGAAAAATACAAAAAGCACAATCTCCCATTCCATACTCTTGATTTATGAATTTTCAGCTACCTACCTTAAAAGATGTCGAAAAAATGAGGTGGACAAGTTCACGATCCAGAATACCGAGAAAAATAATAATAATAATAATAATAATAATAATAATAATAATAATAATAATAATAAGAAACCGAGCAAAAACAATATGTCCCCGACACTTCGTGTTCGGGGACATAATAATAATAACTAGTTCTAATTGTGATCGCAAGCGAGTCACATACATGTCCCCTCACGTACCCCTCTTTTACAATATTTCTGGCTTTTGTGGGAACCCTGTTTAAGCAATGACGCCCTTATCATTCCATTGAAGCACCCTTTTTACGAGCATTGGTAGCGTACTTGTAAACTATTGTAGTGACTAGCGAGCATAACTACCGCTCTCGTCCTCTACAATGGAGCCACTCTTCAATGAAATGCTAAAAACGTTACGGAGAAGCTTTTGGTTGACATCCATATGAGATATTATTCTCCCTTAATCTCATATAGTCGAGAAGAATCACACAGTCGCATCCAAAAGCTGTTGCATCGGACCATAAACAAAATTTGATGCTAAAAATGAACTCCCCATACCACAATTACCCTGTATATTAATTTTCATTAAAATCGGAGTAAGTTTAATTTTGGCGGGAAACAGTGGCCATTTTGAAAATGGGCGACCATAAATAAATTTAAAAGTCAACAATAAGTTCGCCGTACCACTTTTACCTTATATACCAATTTTCATCAAAATCAGAGTAACTTTCATTTTAGCGGGAAACGGCGGCCATTTTGAAAATGTCCGACGAAATAAAAATTTCAATGTCAAAAATCAACTAGCCATACCACTATTACCTTATATACCAATTTTCATCAAAATCGGAGTAATTTTAATTTTTGGCGGGAAACGGTGGCCATTTTGAAAATGGCCGACGATAAAAAAAATTTGATGTCAAAAATCAACTCGCCATACCACTATCACCTTATATACCAATTTTCATCAAAATCAGAGTAACTTTAATTTTGGCGGGAAACGGCGGCCATTTTGAAAATGGCCGACGATAAAAAAAAATTCATGTCAAAAATCAACTCGCCATACCACTATTACCTTATATATCAATTTTCATAAAAATTGGAGCAAGTTTAAGTTTTGGCGGGAAAATGACGGCCATTTTAGCCGCCATTTTAAAAATGGCCGCCAAATTTTTTTTTCGATACCAAAAATGAAAGCGGTATACCACTATTACCTTGTAAACCAATTTTCATTAAGAAATAACAAAGTTAAGATTTTTTACATTACTATTACAAAATATATTGTTCCAAGAAAGATAACTCAATTTGACAAAAAAATTAAATTTCGATTTTTTGCAAAATTTTGAGAACCGTAAGTCCGATTTTCAAAATTCTTTTTTTAAATGAAAGGTATTAAAAGTCTACACTTACCCTTTAAAGGAATTTTTCCTACCCCTGCCAGATCAGAAATGCCAGGTAAAAATTCAACTTCGGTTTCGAGGAGCCATTTTGAGGCCCTTTTTTGACCTATAAGGGGTCATTCGATTTCGGCGAAAAATACAAAAAGCACAATCTCCCATTCCATACTCTTGATTTATGAAGTTTCAGCTTCCTACCTTAAAAGATGTCGAAAAAATGAGGTGGACAAGTTCACCACTCCAGAATACCGAGAAAAATAATAATAATAACAAGTGCTGACTGTGTTGGGGATGCCCAACACAAAAATGTCTCCCAAACGAACCCATTTTTGACATCATATTCTGATTCGCCACCTTTTAAAACCCCTAGATACAAAATTTTGTCAATATCGAAGCATGTTGACGATTTTCGCATTTTCGGGCCCGAAAAATCACATTTTCGCAAATAACTCGAAAACCGTAAATATCGCTTCGGAATTTTTTTCCGTATTATTGAAGAGCTCCTTTTGCTCTATTCACCTACAAAATTTCAGCCTCCTACGCACCTAGGTTACCGAGATATTGCAATGTCCTATATTATGAACTTTCGCTAATTACACGGAAACGGTGGCCATTTTGAAAATTTCAAAATGTCCGTGCACAACTTCAGCAACCCATCTACCATCCTACAATGTTTCGTGAAAATCCTTCGACTCGTTTCCAAGAAAACTACCGGACACGTTCATGGGAAGAAAGAAGAAAAAAAATAATAATAAAAAGAACAAGTGCTGACTGTGTTGGGGATGCCCAACACAAAAATGTCTCCCAAACGAACCCATTATTGACCATATTATGATTCGCCATCTTTTAAAACCCCTAGATACAAAATTATGTCGATATCGAAGCATTTTGATGATTTTCGCATTTTCGGGCCCGAAAAATCACATTTTTGCAAATAACTCGAAAACCGTAAATATCGCTTCAAAATTTATTTTCGTATTATTGAACAGCTATTTTTGCTCTATTCACCTACAAAATTTCAGCCTCCTACGCACCTAGGTTACCGAGATATTGCAATGTCCTATATTATGAACTTTCGCCAATTACAAGGAAACGGCAGCCATTTTGAGATTTTTGACCTCGTATTATGATTCGCCATCTTTTAAAATCTGTAGAAACAAAATTTTGTCGAAATCAAAGCATTTTGAAAATTTCTGCATTTTCCAGTCCGAAAATTCACATTTTCGCGAATAACTCAAAATCCGTAAATATCGCTTTAAATTTTTTTTTCGTATTATTGAAGAAATCCTTTTGCTCTATTCACCTACAAAATTTCAGCCTCTTACGCACCTAGGTTACCGAGATATTGCAATGTCCTATATTATGAACTTAAGCTTATAACACAAAACGGCGGCCATTTTGAAAATTTCGAAATGTCTGTGCACACCTCCAATAACCATTCTATCATCGTACAATGTTTCGTGAAAATCCTTCAAGTCGTTTCCAAGAAAACTACCGGACACGTTCATGGGAAGAAAGAAGAAAAATAATAATAAAAAGAATAAGAAACGGAGTAAAAACAATATGTCTCCAAACTTTCGTTTGGGAGACATAATAATAAGAAACGGAGTAAAAACAATATGTCTCCAAACTTTCGTTTGGGAGACATAATAACTAGTTCTAATTGTGATCGCAAGCGAGTCACATACATGTCCCCTCACGTACCCCTCTTTGTCAATATGTGTTTGGGCATTTGAGAATACCTAATATACCAATTTTCATCAAGATCGGAGTAAGTTTAATTTTGGCGGGAAACGGCGGCCATTTTGAAAATGGCCAACGAAATAAAACTTTCAATGTCAAAAATCAACTCGCCATACCACTATTACCTTATATACCAATTTTCTTCAAAATCAGAGTAACTTTAATTTTGGCGGGAAACGGCGGCCATTTTGAAAATGGCCGACGAAATAAAAATTTCGATGTCAAAAATTAACTCGCCATAGCACTATTACCTTATATACCAATTTTCATCAAAATCAGAGTAACTTTAATTTTGGCGGGAAACGGCGGCCATTTTGAAAATGGCCAACGATAAAAAAAATTTGATGTTAAAAATCAACTCGCCATGCCACTATTACCTTATATACCAATTTTCATCAAAATTGGAGCAAGTTTAATTTTTGGCGGGAAAATGGCGGCCATTTTAGCCGCCATTTTAAAAATGGCCGCCAAAAATTTTTTTCGATACCAAAAATGAACTCGGCATACCACTATTACCTTGTAAACCAATTTTCATTAAGAAATAACAAAGTTAAGAATTTTTACATTACTATTACAAAATATATTGTTCCAAGAAAGATAACTCAATTTGACAAAAAAATTAAATTTCGATTTTTTGCAAAATTTTGAGAACTGTAAGTCCGATTTTCAAAATTTTTTTTTTAAATGAAAGGTATCGAAAGTCTACACTTACCCCATAAAGGAATTTGTGTTACCCCTGCCAGATCAGAAATGCCAGGTAAAATTCAACTTCGGTTTCGAGGAGCCATTTTGAGGCCCTTTTTTGACCTATAAGGGGTCGTTCGATTTCGACGAAAAATACAAAAAGCACAATCTCCCATTCCATACTCTTGATATATGAAGTTTCAGCTTCCTACCTTAAAAGATGTCGAAAAAATGAGGTGGACAAGTTCACGATCCAGAATACCGAGAAAAATAATAATAACTAGTTCTAATTGTGATTGCAAGCGAGTCACAAAAATGTCCCCTCACGTACCCCTCTTTGTCAATGTCTCTTGGCATTTGATATAACATATTATATCCAATTTTCATCGAAATAGGAGTAAGTTTCATTTTGGCAGGAAACGGCAGCCATTTTAAAAATGGTCGACAAAAAAATTTGATGTCAAAAATAAACTCGCCATACCACCATTATCTTATATACCAATTTTCATCAAAATGGGAGTAACTTTGATTTTTGGCGGGAAACGGCAGCCATTTTAAAAATGGCCGACGAAATAAAAATTTCGATGTCAAAAATCAACTCGCCATACCACAATTACCTTATATACCAATTTTCATCAAAATCGGAGTAAATCTAATTTTGGCGGGAAAAGGCGGCCATTTTGAAAATGGCCGATGATAAAAAAAATTTTGATGTCAAAAATCAACTCGCCATACCACTATTACCTTATATACCAATTTTCATCAAAATCGGAGTAATCTTAATTTTGGCGGGAAAATGGCGGCCATTCTAGCCGCCATTTTCAAAATGGCCGCCAAATTTTTTTTTTTATTACCAAAAATGAACTCGGCATATCACTATTACCTAGTAAATCAATTTTCATGAAGAAATAACAAAGTTGAGAATTTTTACATTACAATTTCAAAATATGCTGCACAAAGAAAGATAACTCAATATGACAAAAAAATTAAATTTCGATTTTTTGCAAAATTTTGAAAACCATAAGTCCGATTTTCAAAATTTTTTTTTAAATGAAAGGTATTAAAAGTCTACACTTACCATATAAAGGAATTTGTCCTACCCCTGCCGGATCAGAAATGCCAGGTAAAATTCAACTTTGGTTTCGAGGAGCCATTTTGAGGCCCTTTTTTAACCTATAAGGGGTCGTTCGATTTCGGCGAAAAATACAAAATGCACAATCTCCCATTCCATACTCTTGATATATGAAGATTCAGCTTCCTACCTTAAAAGATGTCGAAAAAATGAGGTGGACAAGTTCACGGTCCAGAATACCGAGAAAAATAATAATAATAATAACTAGGTATAATTGTGATCGCAAAGCGAGTCACAGATGTCCCCTCACGTACCCCTCTTTGTTAATATCTGGCTTCTTTGAACACATTTTTCTGTTCACCATCCATTATAATGCTAGAATATCAATTTTCGTTTAAATCTGAACAAGTTGAATTTTTCCGAAAGTGGCAGCCATTTTGAATTTTTCGACATTTTCGACAACACTTCTCAATTGAATATCCTTCAAAACCCCTAGATATTATTTTTCGTTAAAATCGGAACAAGTTAAATCTTTACCGGAATTGGCGGCCATTTTGAATTTTTCGACAATGCGCCTCAATTCGTTATCATTCGAAACCCCTAGATATCAATTTTGGTTAAAATCGGAGCAAGTTGAATTTTTTACCGGAAGTGGCGGCCATTTTGAATTTTTCGACATTTTCGAAAACGCGCATCAATTCGCCATCCTTCAAAACCCTAAGATATCAATTTTCGTTAAAATCAGAGCAAGTTCAATTTTTACCGGAAGTGGCGGCCATTTTGAATTTTTCGACATTTTCGACAACGCGCATCAATTCGCCATCCTTCAAAACCCTTAAATATCAATTTCCGTTAAAATCGGAGCAAGTTCAATTTTTACCGGAAGTGGCGGCCATTTTGAAAATGGCGGCTGATAAAAATAATTCGATACCAGAAATGAACTTGGCATACCCCAATTACCTTTACTACCAATTTTCATTAAAATCGGACCAAGTTTAATTTTAATCGGAAATGGCGGCCATTTTGAAAATGGCCGACGAAAAAAAAAATTGGATACCAAAAATAAACTCGGCATACCCCAATTACCTCAAATACAAATTTTCATTTAAAAATAATGAAGTTTAAAATTTTTCCAAAAATTCAATTTGGATTATCTCCCCTTTAAAACTTTTTTTTCGTTTTTTTGCAAAATTTTGAAAACGGTAAGTCCGATTTTAAAAATTCTTTTTTTGTATGATACCTCTTATATATACCTACTACATAGTGAAAGGAATTTTCCCTAATCCAGCAGGTTTGGAAATGCTAGTAAAAATTCAACTTTGATTTTGAGGAGCCATTTTCAGGCCCCTATTTACCCTATAAGGGGTCGTTTGATTTTGACGAAAAAACCTGATTACACAATTTCACACTCCATACTCTTGATATATGAAGTTTCAGCTTCCGACCTTTAAAGATGTTCTTTAAATCGAGCGGACAAGTTCACACTAAAGAATACTAAGAATAATAATAATAAAAAAAAAAAAAAAAAAAAATAATAATAAGAAACCGAGCAAAAACAATATGTCCCCGACACTTCGTGTTCGGGGACATAATAATAACTAGTTCTAATTGTGATCGCAAGCGAGTCACATACATGTCCCCTCACGTACCCCTCTTTGTCAATATGTGTTTGGGTATTTGAAGATACCTAATATACCAATTTTCATCAAGATCGGAGTAAGTTTAATTTTGGCGGGAAACGGCGGCCATTTTGAAAATGGCCAACAATAAAACTTTTTTGATATCAAAAATAAACTCGCCATACCACAATAACCTTATATACCAATTTTCATTAAAATCGGAGTAACATTGATTTTTGGCGGGAAACGGTGGCCATTTTGAAAATGGCCGACAATATAAAAAAATTATGTCAAAAATCAACTCGCCATACCACTATAACTTTATATACCAATTTTCGTCAAAATCGGAGTAACTTTATTTTTGGCGGGAAAAGGCGGCCATTTTGAAAATGGCCGACGATAGAAAAATTTTGATGTCAAAAATCATCTCGCCATACCACTATTACCTTATATACCAATTTTCATCAAAATCGGTGCAAGTTAAAATTTTGGCGGGAAATTTTAGCCGCCATTTTAAAAATGGCCGCCAAAAAAAAATTTCGATACCATAAATGAACTCGGCATACCACTATTACCTTGTAAACCAATTTTCATTAAGAAATAACAAAGTTGAGAATTTTTACATTACTATTACAAAATATATTGTACAAAGGAAGATAACTCAATCTTACAAAAAAATTAATTTTCGATTTTTTGCAAAATTTTGAAAACGGCAGGTCCGATTTTCAAAATTTTTTTTTAAATGAAAGTAATTGAAAGTCTTCACTTACCCCATAAAGGAATTTGACCTACCCCTGCCGGATCAGAAATGCCAGGAAAAATTCAACTTCGGTTTCGAGGAGCCATTTTTAGGCCCTTTTTTGACCTATAAGGGGTCGTTCGATTTCGACGAAAAGTACAAAAAGCACAATCTCCCATTCCATACTCTTGATATATGAAGATTCAGCTTCCTACCTTAAAAGATGTCGAAAAAATGAGGTGGACAAGTTCACGGTCCAGAATACCGAGAAAAAAAATAATAATAATAACTAGGTATGATTGTGATCGCAAGCGAGTCACAAGATGTCTCCCAAACAAACCCCCATTGCGACTATCTAGAGGTTATCAGAAACCCCCATAACACCTAAAATTTTTATTTTTAATTATTATTAAAACAGAAGGCAAATTTAGTTAAATTAACAAAAATTAAAACTGATCCCAGCAAATAAAATTTTGGTAATTGGACTTCTAGATCTGAATCTTAATGTCATGTTGAATTGGTTTTGGTTATCCATTTACTGGTAAATTTTCACACAGGTATAATTGTTTGTTAACAGACTAGAACCACCAGCCTTTGACTCTTCATTGATCCTCAACACACTTTCAGACAACAGCTTACGACTTCTTGATGATATGTTCCATCTACTTAGTGATGGTCTATTCACTGGCAAGAAAAATCTCACACAGTAATAATTGTTTGTTAGCTGACTTTGAACTAGCAGCATTGGACTTCTTGTGGTTCCTCTGCAAACTTTTAAACAACAGCATTGGACATCTATTCACTGGCAAGAAAAATCTCACATAGTAATAATTGTTTGTTAGCAGACTTTGAACTAGCAGCATTGGACTTCTTGTGGTTCCTCAGCACACTTTCAGACAACAGCATTGGACATCTATTCACTGGCAAAAAAAATCTCACACAGTAATAATTGTTTGTTAGCAGACTTTGAACTAGCAGCATTGGACTTCTTGTGCTTTCTCAGCACACTTTCAGACAACAGCATTGTATATCTATTCACTGGCAAGAAAAATCTCACACAGTAATAATTGTTTGTTAGCAGACTTTGAGCTAGCAGCATTGGACTTCTTGTGGTTTCTCGGCACACTTTCAGACAACAGCATTGGAGATCTATTCACTGGCAAGAAAAATCTCACACAGTAATAATTGTTTGTTAGCAGACTTTGAGCTAGCAGCATTGGACTTCTTGTGGTTTCTCGGCACACTTTCAGACAACAGCATTGGACATCTATTCACTGGCAAGAAAAATCTCACACAGTAATAATTGTTTGTTAGCAGACTTTGAACTAGCAGCATTGGACTTCTTGTGGTTTCTCAGCACACTTTCAGACAACAGCATTGGACATCTATTCACAGGCAAGAAAAATCTCACACAGTAATAATTGTTTGTTAGCAGACTTTGAGCTAGCAGCATTGGACTTCTTGTGGTTTCTCGGCACACTTTCAGACAACAGCATTGGACATCTATTCACTGGCAAGAAAAATCTCACACAGTAATAATTGTTTGTTAGCAGACTTTGAACTAGCAGCATTGGACTTCTTGTGGTTCCTCAGCACACTTTGGGACAACAGTTTTGTACATCTATTCACTGGCAAGAAAAATCTCACACAGTAATAATTGTTTGTTAGCAGACTTTGAACTACCAGCATTGGACTTCTTGTGGTTTCTCAGCACACTTTCAGACAACAGCATTGGACATCTATTCACTGGCAAGAAAAATCTCACACAGTAATAATTGTTTGTTAGCACACTTTCAGACAACAGCATTGGACTTCTTGTGGTTTCTCGGCACACTTTCAGACAACAGCATTGGACATCTATTCACTGGCAAGAAAAATCTCACACAGTAATAATTGTTTTTTAGCAGCATTGGACTTCTTGTGGTTTCTCAACACATTTTCAGACATCAACATTGGACATCTATTCACTGGCAAGAAAAATCTCACACAGTAATAATTGTTTGTTAGCAGACTTTGAGCTAGCAGCATTGGACTTCTTGTGGTTTCTCGGCACACTTTCAGACAACAGCATTGGGCATCTATTCACTGGCAAGAAAAATCTCACACAGTAATAATTGTTTGTTAGCAGACTTTGAACTAGCAGCATTGGACTTCTTGTGGTTTTTCAGCACACTTTCAGACAACAGCATTGGACATCTATTCACTGGCAAAAAAATCTCACACAGTAATAATTGTTTGTTAGCAGACTTTGAGCTAGCAGCATTGGACTTCTTGTGGTTTCTCGGCACACTTTCAGACAACAGCATTGGACATCTATTCACTGGCAAGAAAAATCTCACACAGTAATAATTGTTTGTTAGCAGACTTTGAACTAGCAGCATTGGACTTCTTGTGGTTTCTCAGCACACTTTCAGACATCAGCATTGGACATCTATTCACTGGCAAGAAAAATCTCACACAGTAATAATTGTTTGTAAGCAGACTTTGAACTAGCAGCATTGGACTTCTTGTGGTTTCACAGCACACTTTCAGACAACAGCATTGGACATCTATTCACTGGCAAGAAAAATCTCACACAGTAATAATTGTTTGTTAGCAGACTTTGAGCTAGCAGCATTGGACTTCTTGTGGTTTCTCGGCACACTTTCAGACAACAGCATTGGGCATCTATTCACTGGCAAGAAAAATCTCACACAGTAATAATTGTTTGTTAGCAGACTTTGAACTAGCAGCATTGGACTTCTTGTGGTTTCTCAGCACACTTTCAGACAACAGCATTGGACATCTATTCACTGGCAAGAAAAATCTCACACAGTAATAATTGTTTGTTAGCAGACTTTGAACTAGCAGCATTGGATTTCTTGTGGTTTCTCAACACACTTTCAGACATCAGCATTGGACATCTATTCACTGGCAAGAAAAATCTCACACAGTAATTATTGTTTGTTTGCAGACTTTGAACTAGCAGCATTGGACTTCTTGTGGTCTCTCAACACACTTTTAGAAAACAGCATTGGACATCTATTCACTGGCAAGAAAAATCTCACACAGTAATAATTGTTTTTTAGCAGCATTGGACTTCTTGTGGTTTCTCAACACACTTTCAGACATCAGCATTGGACATCTATTCACTGGCAAGACAAATCTCACACAGTAATAATTGTTTGTTAGCAGACTTTGAGCTAGCAGCATTGGACTTCTTGTGGTTTCTCGGCACACTTTCAGACAACAGCATTGGGCATCTATTCACTGGCAAGAAAAATCTCACACAGTAATAATTGTTTGTTAGCAGACTTTGAACTAGCAGCATTGGACTTCTTGTGGTTTCTCAGCACACTTTCAGACAACAGCATTGGACATCTATTCACTGGCAAGAAAAATCTCACACAGTAATAATTGTTTGTTAGCAGACTTTGAGCTAGCAGCATTGGACTTCTTGTGGTTTCTGGGGTTTCTCAACACACTTTCAGACATCAGCATTGGACATCTATTCACTGGCAAGAAAAATCTCACACAGTAATTATTGTTTGTTTGCAGACTTTGAACTAGCAGCATTGGACTTCTTGTGGTCTCTCAACACACTTTTAGAAAACAGCATTGGACATCTATTCACTGGCAAGAAAAATCTCACACAGTAATAATTGTTTTTTAGCAGCATTGGACTTCTTGTGGTTTCTCAACACACTTTCAGACATCAGCATTGGACATCTATTCACTGGCAAGAAAAATCTCACACAGTAATAATTGTTTGTTAGCAGACTTTGAGCTAGCAGCATTGGACTTCTTGTGGTTTCTCGGCACACTTTCAGACAACAGCATTGGGCATCTATTCACTGGCAAGAAAAATCTCACACAGTAATAATTGTTTGTTAGCAGACTTTGAACTAGCAGCATTGGACTTCTTGTGGTTTCTCAGCACACTTTCAGACAACAGCATTGGACATCTATTCACTGGCAAGAAAAATCTCACACAGTAATAATTGTTTGTTAGCAGACTGAGCTAGCAGCATTGGACTTCTTGTGGTTTCTCGGCACACTTTCAGACAACAGCATTGGACATCTATTCACTGGCAAGAAAAATCTCACACAGTAATAATTGTTTGTTAGCAGACTTTGAACTAGCAGCATTGGACTTCTTGTGGTTTCTCAGCACACTTTCAGACATCAGCATTGGACATCTATTCACTGGCAAGAAAAATCTCACACAGTAATAATTGTTTGTTAGCAGACTTTGAACTAGCAGCATTGGATTTCTTGTGGTTTCTCAACACACTTTCAGACATCAGCATTGGACATCTATTCACTGGCAAGAAAAATCTCACACAGTAATTATTGTTTGTTTGCAGACTTTGAACTAGCAGCATTGGACTTCTTGTGGTCTCTCAACACACTTTTAGAAAACAGCATTGGACATCTATTCACTGGCAAGAAAAATCTCACACAGTAATAATTGTTTTTTTAGGAGCATTGGACTTCTTGTGGTTTCTCAACACACTTTCAGACATCAGCATTGGACATCTATTCACTGGCAAGAAAAATCTCACACAGTAATAATTGTTTGTTAGCAGACTTTGAACTAGCAGCATTGGACTTCTTTTGGTTTCTCAGCACACTTTCAGACAACAGCATTGGACATCTATTCACTGGCAAGAAAAATCTCACACAGTAATAATTGTTTGTTAGCAGACTTTGAACTAGCAGCATTGGACTTCTTGTGCTTTCTCAGCACACTTTCAGACAACAACATTGGACATCTATTCACTGGCAAGAAAAATCTCACACAGTAATAATTGTTTGTTAGCAGACTTTGAACTAAGAGCATTGGACTTCTTGTGGTTTCTCAGCACACTTTCAGACAACAGCATTGGACATCTATTCACTGGCAAGAAAAATCTCACACAGTAATAATTGTTTGTTAGCAGACTTTGAACTAGCAACATTGGACTTCTTGTGGTTCCTCAGCACATTTTTAGACAGCAGCATTGAACAATGATCTATTCACTGGCAAGAAATATCTCACACAGTAATAATTGTTCGTTAGCACATTTCCTAGGTGGTGATCTTTTCATTAACATGAAAAATCTCACACAGATACTTTGAACGAGCAGTATTTGCATTCTTGATAACAAATGTTAGTTTGTCTCCATTGGCAAGAAAAATCTCACACAATTATTGAACGGTTTAAAAGTCAATGAAGAAACACTTTCACAATATCATGAAAACTGTAATATATTGGCAGAACATGACAAGTAGGTGAGTTCTGTACGTTTTTGTAGAAGACCAGATCAAGACAGCTTCCAGATTCTGTGGTTCTTTCGCATACACTTTGTGTATAGCCATGATTTGTACACAACTGCATAACAATTGATGAATTTCTAAATATATCATCATTGAAATCACCAACAATCAGAATTGGACCATTCTCACGTTCCTCAATGTCAAGAAGAAGTAGATTCAAGTTTTCACAAAACTGTTTTAGTGGGTATACTGGTGGTCGATATACATTAACTATCAAAATGCTATTTGGTCCTCTGACTTTTACAGCTATGCACTCGATGTTAATAACTCCAAGGTTTTGTTCTTCAGAATCTAAATCTTTGTGCACAAAGGTTGCTACTCCACCACGTTCAGCCAATGAAAGCTGTGCATATAAGGGATCTGTAGAAGAATAAGCCTCTGATCTAGCACGACAGTAAAGAGTAAAGTTCGAACATAAGTCTGGAGCAAGATAAGCATCCTTCTTAAGCCAGGTCTCACACAAGCAAATGATATCAGACTTTAAAATTGCCTCGGTTCTTTTCAGATCTTCTACATGTGGTAAAAGTCCTTCAGTGTTATGGAAGGCTATTTCAAGAGAAAATTCATCGGGTAGAGACAACGCATGTGTATATGGAACAAATTTGGTCATAGAATTGGTTGCTTCAGCAACATCTGAAGAGGCATTTATGACATTTGGATCAAAGTCAATAATATGCAAGCCTTTCAAGCTGGTTACTCTGCTGAGAGCAACATATGCCATCCCAGGAGAAAATGTTTTTTTCAATGAAATTACTATTTCTCCTACTGTCATTCCTTGTACCTTGTGGATAGTAGCTGCCCATCCAAGTCTTAGTGGAAACTGTCTTCTAGTTACGTTTCTTCCTTTAACAGGTTCCTCAACAGGACAGATTTTGACACAACTAGCTGGAATGTCTTTGGTACTTCTATGTGTCTGTTGTTGTTTCTTCCCTGTCTTGTCGTTATCAAATTTGATAAAGATAGATGACACTTCTCCTTCTTTGCTCTTTTGAATGCCAAGGATTGTGCCAAATGCTCCATTCACCAAGCCATCGTCAACATCAACGTTCCTGATTAGCATCACACGCGCACCAATTCCTACTTCTATGACATCAGGTAAGTCTTCAGAGCCTTTTGTTGAAAAGGGTTCACTTCTTTGATGTAGCTGTCCTGTAACTGTGTTTTTACACATATCCTTTGCCTTACACATGTATCTGACTTGACATCTAAGTTTGACTATTTTGTCATTGTGCTTATCAACTTCAGCATTTGTAGGAAAGATGTGAAGTGCATCTTCAGCTTCGTCTGGTGTAGAGGCGGCAGATACTGACGACAGAACTCTAAGATCCCCCTCTTCCAATGGCAATCCCTTTAAATGTGTGCGAATTCGGTTCAGAAGGTTGGCAAAATCTGCATCATCTTTTTGTCGCATAATCTCATCTAAGGTAGCTACTTCAAAGATAGGATTCCAGAGATCTGCAACAAGCACTGATGGGGGTCGATATAATGGTGTTGCTTTTATTGGTGGTAACTGATAGAAGTCACCCACAGAAAGAATCGAAATGTTTCCAAATGGCTGTTTACTTTTCTTTATCTGAGCTAGTCTACCATGAATGTACGTCAGCATCTTGTGATCAACCATTGAAATCTCATCTATTACAACAATCTGAAGATGTTCAAATTTGGAACGAAGGGTGTTCAACAAATTTTCTCCAAGCGGTTTGTATGGCAATTTGATCGCTTTTGGAATAGATAGAGCAGAATGTATTGTAGCACCTTGGATGTTGTATGCCGCAGTTCCGGTGGGTGCTAGCAACAAAACTGTTGGTGTTTCAGGATTTGATGCAAGTTTGGATAATATCCTAGTGGACTCCTGGAAAATACATTTAATGGCATGAGTTTTACCCGTACCTGCTCCCCCAGTAAAGAAAATCCTAAATGGCTCTGGATTCTTATTACAGACTTTGTCAATACACCAGTTTCTTATATGATAAAAAAACTTCTGCCTGCTTCATATTCAGCTGCCTCATAAGCTGTCTTGATTGTTTCTCTGACATTAGCGATTTAACTTGTTCTACATGGTGACCCACAAATTTGTCAGATTCTTTATCTCCTCTTGTTTCCAGTTCTGGAATTTGCTCATCTTCATCATACTCAGGATGTTCTTTGTCCATTAGTGACTCTAACCTGGCTGATTCTGTTTCAGGGGCAATTTGGGCCCAGCCATCTTGGCCTACTTTACCTTCTTGAAAATCCTCCCATGCTTTATCCAGCTGTAATGGGTTGCTTTCATAACGCTCTCGGTTCTTCTCAATTAACTCCGTTACTTTAATACTATTTTCTTCTCCAGCCAAAACATAATCTTCATATCTTTCAAACTGTTGTTTGATATCAGCATCTCTGTGAGGGACGAAAAGCTGGACTAACGTCATATAGTATTCTTCAGGTGACTTGTTTACATTAAACCTTGGATATCTGATCACTGACTCTGTTCTTCGTTTCTTGATGAAACCAAGATCATGCTGTAGTTCATGCACCGGTAATCGATCTGTGGATTTTGGTTTCCTTGATTTGGGGAATACTGTAAACATAGAGCAGAAATCAGCAAGGCACATGTTGTCAAACTCTGGTGATGCTGGTCGTGCATAATACCTTTCAATGATATTAGTCATCCATATATTCTCTTCATCATCATTCTTGGATCTGATAACATTCATTGGCAAACTCATTTTCAGTGTCTTACTGCCAGTTGGGATGAATGTAACTTCTCTAGAACAATCTTTCAGCTTGAGACTACACACCCTATAGACTGCTTCTTGTGCCGAGATCTCTCGATTGTTCATATACACATGACCTATCTGTTTCATGGTATCTGCAGCATCTTTACAACCTTCAGCAGCCTCCTTCTTTGCACTTTGCAGCAGTTCACTCATCTCACTTTCTGCTTTACTGATATATGCCAAGATATAAGCCACACAACTATATGCATCTGTCACATACTGGATGTCAATGTTGGCGTTCCAGGCTTTAATCAAGTATTTGTTGTAGTTGTTTACCCAGCAGTCAGATGGATTTCTCTTGTGGTAAATGGTATTTTTTGTTGTTACAATCTTCAAAGCATTCTTGTATTCTTTGTAGGTTGTGTTTGCTTCTTGAAGAACTTGCTGCAATGGATAGTCAGATGAAAAGTCAGCACTGGACATAATGTTCCAAATACATTTAAGAAGTTCTTTTGGTGAACGGTATGCCTTACAGACTTCATCAAATTCTTCAGCTGTTGTCGGTACTTTCTCGGTTTTAGGATGGGTTTCTGTGACTTCGTCATCTGGTCGGATTATGAATGTGTTCTTTATCGGTGGACGTGGAAAGTTAAATCGACATGCAGTATTGTGTTTTCGGCAAGTTTTTGTGTGATTTGGATTGTGCATCTGTACTGCTTGAACAATGTTGAACAACTCAGGTTCTTTGTCCTTGTTTGGAAGTTGACATGAAATATGTTCATCTACAAACATGCACACATCACGATCACTATCTTGGTCAAACTGGGGGGCATCCTTGATCCAAACCAGACTATGTATGTGAGGGGATCCCCGTAATTGAAACTCTGTCCGTACAAAGAAATCAATCACTTTTCCTATAGGCTGTGCTGGTGACAACAGAATATCTCTGAACAAAGCTTGAACACGGTGGTCAAATAACCTGGCACACATCACTGAATTATTTTTTATAAGTTGACATTTATCTGACCATTCTAGTTCTGATGCTTTTCGTGGATCGTGACTTATAAGTAGCAATGTTTCAATGACCTCTTGCCAACGCGTTTCAGCAGCTGAAAATGTCAGGAAAAATGTTGGAATTCCTATTTGTCTGATCATTGCATAAAGTTCTCTCATGGTCCTTTCCCAGTATGGTGGACTTCCTCTAACTGGTTGGAGAAATCTGAATCCTACATCTGAGCTTAAAAATTTCTTTAGACTATCAGGATCTCTTAACATTGAGGCTCTTAGCTTCTGACCATCATCCAGTGTTTGTTTTCCTTTCCTTAATGCAATGGAAATTTTGGAAGTAACATTTGTTATCTCACAGACATATTGTGCAAAGAAAATATACTGGTTATCATTTGCAAATCTGGTATCACTGCAGAGAAGACGTGCATTAAAATACTTGGATGGAGTAAGTTTAATGTTTCTATCCATTGAAAATCCAAATTCTCCATCAGGCAGTAAGTGTGGGAAGGCCATGGCTTCAATCTGCGGTTCTTTAAATACACTCTTAGGACTTTGGTTCTCAGCAGGAGCAAGACAAAATATTTTTCCATCTGTATCCAGTATCTCCTGAGCTATGTCTAGAGGTTGCAAGCATGTTTCTACTGGATATGACTCTATTTCACCAGGTTGCTCATTATCATCATCTGACAATTGATCTGTTTCTTTATCATCAGAACTTAGAGATTTCATGTCATCATCTATAACTTGATCATTTACACTTTCTTTTGGCATCTGAAAATTGATTTCACCATCTGAAGTCTGTAAAAGAGAAATAAATGTAATTAGAAAATATATTCTTTTATATATGTAAACAAGAATATGTCAAAAAGACATCTCGCAATTTGGTGCGAACGGAAGAACGGACGGACAGACAAACAGACCCAAACACAATATACCCCCTACTTTCAGAAAAAAAAATTCTTTTAGATATGATACATGTATATTTGAAGCATTAAGTATATCTTCTATGAAAATTAAGTGCAGCTAGATTTTATGATGTGGTACAACTTTACATGTATATTTGAAGCATTAAGTATATCTTCTATGAAAATTAAGTGCAGCTAGATTTTATGATGTGGTACAACTTTAGGTTGTAGATTATTCAGGCTGATCATCATGATACTTCATTATAAACAGTATGAAAAACAACCAACAAAATGAAAATTATTTTGTTTTGTTTGTTTATTAAAGTATTCTTGTATTCTACTACTATTTGCAATCTAGTATTTTGTTCTTGTATTCTTGCAATTTAGTTTTTTTTATCTATTTTGTATCATAGTTTGCTTTTGTAAGTTACAATTGACAATTGATGTTTTACCTCATCGACTGACATTTGGCTTGGAAGTATATTATCTGTAGTTTCATCAGTTATAATTGTGGCTTCACTGTCCGAATCATCCAAAGTCAACCCATTATTTTCAGATGTAGAATTTAATGCTTCACAAGCACCTCTAACTATATCTCTGTCAAGAACTTCATCAAACCAGTCATCTGTTACTTGGACATCTGCATACCACTTGTTGTACTGTTTCAGATACTCAACAGCTTCTCTCACATTCTGAGGATTGATCCACTCATATTCATGGTGTCCTTTGTACGACAGCTTACGCTTTAGTTTCACTCTAATCAGCTGCGATTCATTTGGTGTGCGTGGTAATGTGGTTGCAACTTTCTCAACATCTGATGGAACATTGATGACGGGTCCTTTAACACCTTTTTGACCACCTTTAGGTAAAGACACAATTTTCATGAATGGTAATCGTAAAGCCACAAGATGTTTCTCTAAGCTATTTAGTCTCTGTAATTCTGGTGGAATATCTACTAGATCTAGACCATTAGCCTGTGCTTGAGGTGGCATATTCATTGCTGATAAATGTCTATGGCATGTAAAGCAAATCCATTCTTGGGCAAATGGACATTTAGCAACACATTCTTCAGTGCATTCATGAACATATTTGCCCTTCAAACATTTTTCTGCATTTTCTGTCAATTTCCCTTCCTGCATATATTTAGACCGGTTACACTTTTTCACTTGAGATTTGTACAACCCACGAATACACACAGTGCATGTATAAACTGGAAGATCACTAATGCTCTTTTGGAAGGTTCTAATGGCAGTTGCAATACATTTTCTTCTCTCTGTAACACTTTCTAATTTCTTTAATCTGATTTCAATGTCATTGTGATACTGTTGTCTTAGAAATTCTTTCAGTTTAGTTCTAAACAAAGGGTTACTTGAGTACTTTTTAACAGATGAAGTTTTCAAGTTTCTACGGAAAGAGTCAAATCTTGCATATTTGTTTCTGGAGTATGTCTTCACTTTATCCTTGAATTCTAAGTTTGAAGCATACCTTTTCTTTGATTTGAGCATCTTTGATAATCGGTATGCACTGACTTTCGAATATCGAATCCTCTCACACAACTTCTTGTTATATCTATAGACTTTATCTGCCTTATACTTTAATCTCAATTTAGCTTTAAGCCTTTTAGCTTTTTCAACATTAGTTTGATACACATTCTTTTCTTTTGCTTTCTTGTTTTCTCGAAAGTTAGCATCTGTATGATAGAGATTATTGGACCTATTCTTTGATCTTGTCTTTGTATTGTCTCTAAAATTCAAATCTGTATCATAGAGATTCTTGGACCTATTCTTAGATCTTGTCTTTGTACTATTTCTATAACTCCAATCAGTATTATAACGATTGCTTTGCTGAGTTTTCTTGTTTTGTTGGAAACTTGCATCAGTCTGGTACTTATTATTTGCCCATTCTTTACTTTGTTGTTTCTTTTTGTCTTTGAATTCCTTATCAGTGTGATATTTTCGAGATTCTCTTGCTTTCTGAGGCAGGGGTGATTTATTTAAACCATATAAATATGTTGGTTCAACTTGTTCCTTTGATTTGTCCTCAAAATACTGCTGCAATTTTAGTGTAAAAGTATCTAAGACTTGAGTGTCACTATTTCCAACAACAACATCAAAGTGGTTTTGATTAGCATGATAAAGGTAAATTCCACTATCTCCAACTGTATTTATGGTTCTGTGCCTTAGCCACACCCATCTTTGTCCTGACAATGTGTATAAGTATATATCTGTGTGGAGCAAATGGCTGGCAGTAAAGATTTCAACTTCTGTTGCCCAGGTACCATTGGTTCTCATCCCACTAGTTTGTATATACTCTTGGACATTGTTTCTGTATTGTTCAGGAAGATATCCTCTTAGATCATCAATATTGTGTTCCAAGTGATCACATATTCTTTCTCTAAGGAGTGTGTTATATCTCTGATCACCAAAAATAACATAAGACAAGGAATTAAAGAAACAATTCCCATCTCCTCTGATACTGCGAATTCCAACTGATTCTGGTATTTGAAGTTGTCTACTAGTATTACCATCTATAAGCTGTGATGGACCAGGGGTCAATAATTGCTGAATATTTACTCTCCATGCCCCATCAACAGGATGGTATATAAAGGAAGCATTGACCTGAAAAAAGAAAGAAATAGAAATCATTTAGTATGTTTAAATATAATGTTTCATTACTGTGTAAGTGTCATTTTCATTGTCATTTCAAATACAGCTAAAAGAAGGAAAACTGTGAGCAAGCTCACAAAAGGATACATCTGCTTCACATTACTGTATTTAGCCTAAAAAAGTTAAGTCAAATTATCTCACCTTCATGATATTCGAGTGTAATGAAATTTCTCTATGTACATCTCCATATGATGTATTTCCTTAATGTAAAGTTTCATCAAAAGGTGGGCTTACAAGGGTTCCTATTGAACATTTAATTAAAGTATAAGTCCAATTATTTCCCCTAAATGATATCTAAAGCAATGAAAATTCTTCATGCATGCACATCTTCATATCATGTACTTCCTTCGTGTGAAGTTTAATAAAAATCCATTATGCGGTTTAGGAAGAGTTGGGCTTAAGACAAATGTAGAAATTTTACCACTTTTTGTCTTCATAGTTTCAATTGTTAATCATTGTGTTCCATATTAGACATTATTAATAAAAACATATACCAATGCTCTAGTCTGACGCTTTCTCAATTTATCTTTTTCTCTCTGAGCTCTTGACCTTGATTTACTCATTTTTCTTCTGTATCTTTACTCTGAAAATATATATATATGCATGGAAATAGTTATTTACTTTACACCTTAAAGAAGAAAATAATGAACATTGAATTGTATGACTTGAATTTCATCAGCATGATCAGGGTCTAAAAGAAAAAAAATAATCTAAATTATTTACATTCCTTGAATCCAAAAACCATTGTAGAGGACCTAAAAAGAAAAATCTACATGACCCTTCTGCCATCAAATTATATGCAGCTTGTTTGTTAATCATATGGCCTGCTTGAAACATACAGAACGGGAGGAAAAGATCAGTCAAAGACATGTAGGAAGAAAAGCTGAATATAGATACTACAGCCAATGCAAGTTATATTTAGAAAAGCTAAAGATGGATACAAGAGTTAGTGCAAGTATACACAATGTACAGTGGATAAAATATGAAAAAGGAGTACAAGCATGAGTGTATGATGCAACAAAGGCTGATATAAAATGAAGTTTACGGCACCACCACTGGGAGGACCTTACACAATAACTATCTAGTACATGTATAAGGGGGTCATGTAGCATGACATATCTGATAAAAATGCAGTATACTTGTCTAAAATAAAATAATAAATTGAATTTTGTTTCGTCCCTTTACACCAAATTTATTTATAAGTAAAATATATTGGTTATGTTTGACAAGTGCACAGTGAAAAAAAAAATTAACCGAAACAATGAATCTATCAAATGTGTCATGTAAAAAATATTGGTGGGAAATTGTGCAGTACTAAAAAACATGAATTTTGAATTAGTTTCTTGTAATTTATGCTAAAATGTTGTAATAAAAATTTTGGAATTATATTTGTAATAACACTTTTTTGAAATGTTGGACATCCCACAAATATTTTTGGTGCCATATAACATATGATTTAAAATAAGATGAAAATGAACATGCAATGGTGTTAAAATAAAATATTATGTAATATACTACTAGCAGGTAAAAGAATTCATGGTAGAGCAATACTGTATGAACATATTATATACATATTTGAAAGCATGCACAGCAAAATGTACATTTGTACTTAACACTTACCCTTTAAACTCCACACTTCTTTAATTCACCATCCTCCAAAAGTTCTAGGAAACAACTTTTTTTAAAAAGCACTTTGAAACATTTTTTATTTTTAGGCCGTAAGAAACTTGAAAACCGTAAATATCGCGTCAATTTTTTCCCCCGTATTGTTGAAGAGCACAACATGCTCGCAATTCACCTACAAAATGTTAACCCCCTACACCTAGGTTACTGAGATATCGCAATGTCTTACATAATGACCTTTCCCATTTTTTCCGTATTGTTGAAGAGCACAACATGCTTGCAATTCACCTACAAAATTGTAGCCGCCTACGCCTAGGTTACTGAGATATCGCAATGTCCGTTGGCGGCCATCCCTACAAAATTGTAGCCGCCTACGCCTAGGTTACTGAGATATTGCAATGTCCGTTGGCGGCCATCTTGAATGCAAAATGACCTCCATCGTCAAATTTTAATTTTAGCTATAGAATATAACTCGCAACATCATAATCTATCAGAATACCAATTTTAATCATAATCAGACCACTTTGAAATTTTGGCAGCCATCTTGGATTCAAAATGGCCGCCATCGTCGAATTTTAATTCTAGTTATAGAATATTACTTGCAACATCATAATCTATCAGTATACCAATTTTCATCATAATCAGACAGCTTTGAAATTTCGGCGGCCATCTTGGATTCAAAATGGCCGCCATCGTCGAATTTTAATTTTAGTTTAAGAATATTACTCGCAACATCATAATCTATTAGTATATCAATTTTCATGTAAATCTGAGCACTTTGAAATTTTGGCGGCCATCTTGGATTCAAAATGGCCGCCATTATCAGATTTTAATTAAAATTATAGAATATTACTCGCAACATCATAATCTACCAGTATACGAATTTTCATCATAATCAGACCACTTTAAAATTTTTATCAAAATTTTGACCCGATTATCTCCCTTTAAATCACATTTTTATTTATATCTCGAAAACCGTAAATATCGCTTCAAAATTTTTTTCTGTATTATTATAGAGAATGTTTTGCTCTATTATCCTACAAAATTTCAGAACCCTGCACACCTAGGTTACAGAGAAAATTGCAATGTCCTATATTATGACCTTTTCCTGTTTCCAGGAAAACGGTGGCCATTTTGAAAATTTTGAAAATGGTTTGCAAAACTTCAGGTCACCCTTAATATATTCCCAAAGTTTCATTTTGATTGGGCATTGCATCTTTCAGAAACGTCGCGGACAACATTGAACGGAAAGAAAAAAGAAAGAAGAAGAAGAATAATAATAAGAAACCGGACAAAAATAATATGTCTCCCAAACTTTTGTTTGGGAGACATAATAATAATAATAAGAAACCGAGCAAAAACAATATGTCCCCGACACTTCGTGTTCGGGGACATAATAATAATAATAAGAAACCGAGCAAAAACAATATGTCCCCGACACTTCGTGTTCGGGGACATAATAACTAGTTCTAATTGTGATCGCAAGCGAGTCACAAAAATGTCCCCTCACGTACCCCTCTTTGTCAATGTCTCTTGACATTTGAGATAACTTAATTTATCCAATTTTCATCAAAATAGGAGTAAGTTTAATTTTGGCGGGAAACGGCGGCCATTTTTAAAATGGCCGACAATAAAAATATTTCGATGTCAAAAATCAACTCACCATACATATATTACCTTATATACCAATTTTCGTTAAAATCTGAGTAAATCTAATTTTGGGGGGAAACGGCGGCCATTTTGAAAATGGCCGACGATAAAAAAAAATTGATGTCAAAAATCAACTTGCCATACCACTATTACCTTATATACCAATTTTCATTAAAATCGGAGTAATTTTAATTTTGGCGGGAAATGGCGGCCATTTTTAAAATGGCCGCCCCAAAAAAAATTTCGATTCCAAAATTGAACTCGGCATACCACTATTACCTTGTAAACCAATTTTTATTAAGAAATAACAAAGTTGAGAATTTTTTTCATTAATATCACACAATATATGGTACAAAGAAAGATAACTCAATCTTACAAAAAAAATAATTTTCGATTTTTTGCAAAATTTTGAAAACGGTAAGTCCGATTTTCAAAATTTTTTTTTTAAATGAAAGGTATTGTATATCCGCACTTAACCTATAAGGGAATTTTTCATACCCCTGCCGGATCAGAAATGCCAGGAAAAATTCAACTTCGGTTTCGAGGAGCCATTTTGAGGCCCTTTTTTGACCTATAAGGGGTGGTTCGATTTCGACGCAAAATACAAAAAGCACAATCTCCCATTCCATACTCTTGATATATGAAGTTTCAGCTTCCTACCTTAAAAGATGTCGAAAAAATGAGGTGGACAAGTTCACGATCCAGAATACCGAGAAAAATAATAATAATAATAATAATAATAATAATAATAATAGTTCTAATTGTGATCGCAAGCGAGTCACATATATGTCCCCTCACGTACCCCTCTTTGTCAATATGTCTCTTGGCATTTGAGATCACCTAATATACCCAATATTCATCAAAATAGGAGTAAGTTTAATTTTGGCGCGAAACGGCGGCCATTTTCAAAACGGCCGACTACAAATACATTTCAATGTAAAAAATCAACTCGCCATACCACTATTACCTTATCTACAAATTTTCATCAAAATTGGAGTAACTTTTAAATTTTGGCGGGAAACGGCGGCCATTTTGAAAATGGCTGACGAAAATAAATTTTGGTGTAAAAAATCAACTCGCCATACCACTATTACCTTGAATACCAATTTTCATCAAAATCTGAGTAACTTTAATTTTGGCGGAAAACGGCAGCCATTTTAAAAATGGCCGACGATGAAAAATTTTTAATGTCAAAAATCAACTCGCAATACCACTATAACCTATTGTACCAATTTTCATCAAAATCTGAGTAACTTTAATTTTGGCGGGAAACGGCAGCCATTTCGATAATGGTCGACGATAAAAAATTTTTGATGTCAAAAATCAACTCGCCATACCACTATTACCTTGAATACCAAATTCATCAAAATCTGAGTAACTTTAATTTTGGCGGGAAACGGCGGCCATTTTGAAAATGACCGACGATGAAAAATTTTTAATGTCAAAAATCAACTCGCCATACCACTGTTACCTTATATACAAATTTTCATCGAAATCGGAGTAACTTTAAATTTTGGCGGGAAATGGCGGCCATTTTGAAAATGGCTGACGAAAAAAAAATTTGATGTCAAAAATCAACTCGCCATACCAATATTACCTTATTTACCAATTTTCATAAAAATTGGAGCAAGTTTAAGTTTGGGCGGGAAAACAGCGGCCATTTTAGCCGCCATTTTGAAAATGGCCGCCAAAAAATTTTTTCGTTACCAAAAATGAACTCGGCATACCACTATTACCTTGTAAACCGATTTTCATAAAGAAATAACAAAGTTGAGAATTTTTACATTACTATTACAAAATATATTGTAACAAGAAAGATAACTCAATTTGACAAAAAAATTAAATTTCGATTTTTTGCAAAATTTTGAGAACCGTAAGTCCGATTTTCAAAATTCTTTTTTTAAATGAAAGGTATTAAAAGTCTACACTTACTCCATAAAGGATTTTTTCCTATCCCTGCCGGATCAGAAATGCCAGGTAAAAATTCAACTTCGGTTTCGAGGAGCCATTTTGAGGCCCTTTTTTTACCTATAAGGGGTCGTTCGATTTCGACGAAAAATACAAAAAGCACAATCTCCCATTCCATACTCTTGATTTATGAAGATTCAGCTTCCTACCTTAAAAGATGTCGAAAAAATGAGGTGGACAAGTTCACGGTCCAGAATACCGAGAAAAATAATAATAATAATAACAAGAGGCTCCCAGGAGCCTGAATCGCTCACCTGACATATGTGCCTGAAGTAAAGGTTATTAGGCAAAACCTTTTTGACGTTGAAAGGGTCATAAGATTAATAAGGGGTCATCTGACAATATGGTGGATCTTAAGGTGCTGATCACTTTTGTTCTCAATCAAAATCTACAAATTTGGCACCCTTTTTGAGTGATTTTTAAAAAAAATGCAGTTTCACCTAATGTTCTATTTATAGCCACAGTGGCCATGTTTTACAACCAATCAAAAATCCCCACATCAGTTCTATACACCTATTGCTAATAAACAATAATACCAAGTTTGGTTCCAATTGGACTTACAGTGTCAGAGGAGTTAACGTTTTCAATATAATGAGGAAATGCTTTTTAATTGCTCAATTTTGACGTTCTAAGGGCAATAACTCCTCAAAGAAAAGGTCCTACAACATGGACCCTATTACGTATTTTGTAGATCTTGATGTGCTTAACAGTATGCAATTTAAATTTCTCAAATATCTTGTATAGTTTTCAAGATATTGAGCTAAACAGTTGCAAAATTTGCGAAAAATCCACAAAAAGGGCAATAACTCCTACATGGGTTGTTGGATTTTCTTCAAAATTTCAGAGCTGGTAGATCTTGAGGTGCTGGTCACTTTTGTTCCCAATCAAAATTTTGAAATCTGTCACCATTTTAGAGTTATTTGCAAAAAACTGCATTTTACCCCTATGTTCTATTTATAGCCATGGCGGCCATGTTTTACGACCAATCAAAAATCCCCACATCAGTTCTATACACCTAATGCTAA
Source organism: Arcuatula senhousia (assembly GCA_963971305.1). Classification (NCBI taxonomy): domain Eukaryota; kingdom Metazoa; phylum Mollusca; class Bivalvia; order Mytilida; family Mytilidae; genus Arcuatula; species Arcuatula senhousia. The sequence continues at coordinate 25,320,466 of OZ020314.1, read as the reverse complement.
TAAACAACTATACCAAGTTTGGTTCCATTTGGACTTAAAGTGTCAGAGGAGTTAACGTTTTCAATGTAATGAGGAAATGCTGTTAATTAAAATGCTCAATTTTGACGTTCGAAAGGCTATAACTCCTAAAAGGAAAGGTCCTACAACGTTGACCCTATTACATATTTTGTAGATCTTGATGTGCTCAACAATATGCAATTTAAATTTCTCAAATATCTAGTATAATTTTCAAGATATTGAGCTAAACAGGTGTAAAATTTGCAAAAAAATCAACAAAAAGGGCAATGACTCCTACATGGGTTGTTGGATTTTCTTCAAAATTTCAGAGCTGGTAGATCTTGAGGTGCTGATCACTTTTTTCTATTCCAGAATTTTGATATCTGTAGCCGTTTTTGAGTTATTTGCAAAAAACTGCATTTTACCCCTATGTTCTATTTTTAGCCATGGCAGCCATGTTTTTCGACGAATCAAAAATCCCCACATCAGTTCTGTGGGGGATACCCTAAAGTACCACCAGACCAAATTTGGTTTGAATCTGTGCAGCCGTTTCAGAGGAGAAGAAGTTTGAAGAAAAGTTAACGACGACGACGACGGACGCCAAGTGATGGCAATAGCTCACATGGCCTTTGGCCAGGTGAGCTAAAAACGCTATTTTTGACCTCAATAGGGCCATAACCCCTTTAAGGAGTCATCAGACAACTTGGACCCAATGAAGACTTTTGTAGAGCTTAATGAGCTGAACATTTTAGCAGGCAACAGCTTTTCTCTATCTGCTATAGTTTTCATTCTATAAGGCAACAAGAGGCTCCCAGGAGCCTGAATCGCTCACCTGACATATGTGCCTGAAGTAGAGGTTATAAGGCAAAATCGATTTAACGTTGAAAGGGTCATAAGATTAATAAGGGGGTCATCTGACAATATGGTGGATCTAAAAGTGCTGATCACTTTTGTTCTCAATCAAAATCTAAAAATCTGTCACCCTTTTTGAGTTATTTGCAAAAAAATGCAGTTTAACCTAATGTTCTATTTTTAGCCAAAGTGGCCATATTTTACAACCAATCAAAAATCCCCACAACAGTTCTATACACCTAATAATAATAAACAATAATACCAAGTTTGGTTCCATTTGGACTTAAAGTGTCAGAGGAGTTAACATTTTCAATATAAGGAAATGCAGTTAAAATGCTCAATTTTGACGTTCCAAGGGCAATAACTCCTCAAAGGAAAGGTCCTACAACGTTGACCCTGTTACAAATTTTGTAGATCTTGATGCGCTTAACAATATGCAATTTAAATTTCTCAAATATCTTGTATAGTTTTCAAGATATTGAGCTAAACAGGTGCAAAATTTGCAAAAAATCCACAAAAAGGGCAATAACTCCTACATGGGTTGTTGGATTTTCTTCAAAATTTCAGAGCTGGTAGATCTTGAGTCGCTGATCACTTTTGTTCCAATCAAAATTTTGAAATCTGTCACTGTTTTAGAGTTATTTGCAAAAAAACTGCCATTTACCCCTATGTTCTATTTTTAGCCACAGCGGCCATGTTTTACGACCAATAAAAAATCCCCACATCAGTTTTATACACCTAATGCTAATAAACAACTATACCAAGTTTGGTTCCATTTGGACTTAAAGTGTCAGAGGAGTTAACGTTTTTTAATGTAATGAGGAAATGCTGTTAAAATGCTAAATTTTGACCTTCTAAGGGCAATAACTCCTAAAAGGAAAGGTCCTACAAGGTTGACCCTATTACATATTTTGTAGATCTTGATGTGCTTAACAATATGCAATTTAAATTTCTCAAATATCTAGTATAGTTTTCAAGATATTGAGCTAAACAGGTGCAAAATTTGCCAAAAATCCACAAAAAGGGCAATAACTCCTACATGGGTTGTTGGATTTTCTTCAAAATTTCAGAGCTGGTAGATCTTGAGGTGCTGATCACTTTTGTTCCCAATCAAAATTTTGAAATCTGTCACCGTTTTAGAGTTATTTGCAAAAAACTGCCATTTACCTCTATGTTCTATTTTTAGCCACAGCGGCCATGTTTTACAACCAATCAAAAATCCCCACATCAGTTCTATACACCTAATGCTAATAAACAACTATACCAAGTTTGGTTCCATTTGGACTTAAAGTGTCAGAGGAGTTAATGTTTTCAATGTAATGAGGAAATGCTGTTAAAATGCTAAATTTTGACGTTCTAAGGGCAATAACTCCTAAAAGGAAAGGTCCTACAACGTTGACCCTGTTACATATTTTGTAGATCTTGATGTGCTTAACAATATGCAATTTAAATTTCTCAAATATCTAGTATAGTTTTCAAGATATTGAGCTAAACAGGTGCAAAATTTGCAAAAAATCCACAAAAAGGGCAATAACTCCTACATGGGTATTTGGATTTTCTTCAAAATTTCAGGGTAGGTAGATCTTGAGGTGCTGATCACTTTTACCCTATGCCAGAATTTTGATATCTGTAGCCGTTTTTGAGTTATTTGCAAAAAACTGCATTTTACCCCTATGTTCTATTTTTAGCCATGGCGGCCATGTTTTACGACGAATCAAAAATCCCCACATCAGTTCTAAGCACCGAATGCTAATGAACAACCATACCAAGTTTGGTTGCAATTGGACTTATGGTGTCAGAGGAGTTAACGTTTTAAAAAGTTTACGGACGACGGACGACGGACGACGGACGACGGACGACGGACGGACGACGGACGGACGACGGACGCCAAGTGATGACAATAGCTCACATGACCCTTCGGGTCAGGTGAGCTAATAATAAGAAACCGAGCAAAAACAATATGTCCCCGACACTTCGTGTTCGGGGACATAAATAATAATAAGAAACCGAGCAAAAACAATATGTCCCCGACACTTCGTGTTCGGGGACATAATAATAATAATAATAATAATAATAATAATAATAAGAAACCGAGCAAAAACAATATGTCCCCGACACTTCGTGTTCGGGGACATAATAATAATAATAACTAGTTCTAATTGTGATCGCAAGCGAGTCACAAAAATGTCCCCTCACGTACCCCTCTTTGTCAATGTCTCTTAGCATTTGAGATATTTTATTATATCCAATTTTCATCAAAATAGGAGTAAGTTTAATTTTGGTGGGAAATGGTGGCCATTTTGAAAATGGCTGACGCTAAAAAAAAAATTAATGTCAAAAATAAGTTCGCCATACCACTTTTACTTTTATACCAATTTTCATCAAAATCAGAGTAACTTGGATTTTGGCGGGAAACGGCGGCCATTTTGTAAATGGCTGACGATAAAAAAATTTTGATGTCAAAAATCAACTCGGCATACCACTATTACCTTATATACCAATTTTCATCAAAATCAGAGTAACTTTAATTTTGGCGGGAAACGGCGGCCATTTTGAAAATGGCCGATGTTAAAAAAAATTTTGATGTCAAAAATCAACTCGCCATACCACTATTACCGTCTATACCAATTTTCATCAAAATCGGAGTCATTTAAATTTTTGGCGGGAAACGGCGGCCATTTTGAAAATGGCCGACGGTAAAAAAATTTTGATATCAAAAATCAACTCGCCATACCAATTTTCATTAAAGTCAGAGTAACTTTAATTTTGGCGGGAAACGGCGGCCATTTTGAAAATGGCTGACGATAAAAAAATTTTGATGTCAAAAATCAACTCGCCATACCACTATTGCCTATTGCACCAATTTTCATCAAAATCGGAGTAAGTTTAATTTTTGGCTGGAAACGGCGGCCATTTTGAAAATGGCCGACGATAAAAACATTTGATGTTAAAAATCAACTCGCCTTACCACTATTACCTTATATACCAATTTTCATCAAAATCAGAGTAAGTTTAATTTTTGTCAAAAAATTTTTTGGCGGGAAACGGCGGCCATTTTGAAAATGGCCGACGAAAAAAAAATTTTAATGTCAAAAATCAACTCGCCATACCACTATTACCTTATATATCAATTTTCATAAAAATTGGAGCAAGTTTAAGTTTTGGCGGGAAAATGGCGACCATTTTAGCCGCCATTTTAAAAATGGCCGCCAATTTTTTTTTTTTTCGATACCAAAACTGAACTCGGCATACCACTATTACCTTGTAAACCAATTTTCATTAAGAAATAACAAAGTTAAGAATTTTTACATTACTATTACAAAATATATTGTTCCAAGAAAGATAACTCAATTTGACAAAAAAAATAAATTTCGATTTTTTGCAAAATTTTGAAAACGGTAAGTCCGATTTTCAAAATTTTTTTTTTTAAATGAAAGGTATTGAAAGTCTACACTTACCCTTTAAAGGAATTTGTCCTTCCCCTGCCGGATCAGAAATGCCAGGAAAAATTCAACTTCGGTTTCGAGGAGCCATTTTGAGGCCCTTTTTTGACCTATAAGGGGTCGTTCGATTTCGACGAAAAATACAAAAAGCACAATTTCCCATTCCATACTCTTGATTTATGAAGTTTCAGCTTCCTACCTTAAACGATGTCGAAAAAATGAGGTGGACAAGTTTACGGTCCAGAATACCGAGAAAAATAATAATAACTAGTTCTAATTGTGATCGCAAGCGAGTCACAAAAATGTCCCCTCACGTACCCCTCTTTGTCAATGTCTCTTGGCATTTGAGATAACTTAATTTATCCAATTTTCATCAAAATAGGAGTAAGTTTAATTTTGGCGGGAAACGGCGGCCATTTTTAAAATGGCCGACAATAAAAATATTTCGATGTTTAAAATCAACTCACCAAACATATATTACCTTATATACCAATTTTCGTTAAAATCTGAGTAAATTTAATTTTGGCGGGAAACAGCGGCCATTTTGAAAATGGCCGACGAAAAAAAAATTTTGATGTTAAAAATCAACTTGCCATACCACTATTACCCTATATACCAATTTTCATTAAAATCGGAGTAATTTTAATTTTGGCGGGAAATGGCGGCCATTTTGAAAATGGCGGTCCAAAAAAAAATTTCGATTCCAAAATTGAACTCGGCATACCACTATTACCTTGTAAACCAATTTTCATCAAAATCAGAATAACTTTAATTTTGGCGGGAAACGGCGGCCATTTTGAAAATGGCCGACGATAAAAAAATTTTGATGTCAAAAATCAACTCGCCATACCATAATTACCTTATATACCAATTTTCATTAAAATCGGAGTAATTTTAATTTTGGCGGGAAATGGCGGCCATTTTTAAAATGGCCGCCCAAAAAAAAATTTCGATTCCAAAAATGAACTCGGCATACCACTATTACCTTGTAAACCCATTTTCATTAAGAAATAACAAAGTTGAGAATTTTTTTCATTAATATCACAAAATATATGGTACAAAGAAAGATAACTCAATCTAACAAAAAAAATAATTTTCGATTTTTTGCAAAATTTTGAAAACGGTAAGTCCGATTTTCAAAATTTTTTTTTTTAAATGAAAGGTATTGTATATCCGCACTTAACCTATAAGGGAATTTTTCCTACCCCTGCCGGATCAGAAATGCCAGGAAAAATTCAACTTCGGTTTCGAGGAGCCATTTTGAGGCCCTTTTTTTACCTATATGGGGTTGTTCGATTTCGGCGAAAAATACAAAAAGCACAATCTCCCATTCCATACTCTTGATTTATAAATTTTCAGCTTCCTACCTTAAAAGATGTCGAAAAAATGAGGTGGACAAGTTCACGATCCAGAATACCGTGAAAAATAATAATAATAATAATAATAATAATAATAACTAGTGCTGATTGTGTTGGGATGCCAACACAGAAGTCGCCCAAAATCGCCTTGGATAGTATTCCTTTCAAATCAGTGCATCAAAATAAGTCTAGAAATCAAATTTTGTTGAAATCGGACAAAGTTGACGTTTTTGGGGGGCGGGTGTGGTAAAACAGCCGCCATTTTAAAATGGCGGCGTTCGCGTCAAATTTTTTTTCGCCAAGTTTCTCAGGATGGATCACTCTATCAGTGTACCAATTTTCATCAAAATCCCTCCGCCCATCTCCGAGATCTGAGAGACGGCCAAAAATCTTAAACGGCGGCCATTTTGAAAATTGCGGCCATCTTGAAAATTTCAAAAGTGGATTGCACACCTCTAAGTGATCCCCTACCATCTCCATTAAGTTTCATCTTGATTGGTTAAAGCGTTTTCCCACAATACATCGGACAAGTTCACTATTAAGGAAGAAAAAAAATAAAAAAAAGAAAAATAATAATAAGAAACGGTGCAAAAACAATAAGTCTCCCAAACTTTGTTTTGGGCGACTTAATAATAATAATAATAATAAGAAACCGAGCAAAAACAATATGTCCCCGACACTTCGTGTTCGGGGACATAATAATAATAAGAAACCGAGCAAAAACAATATGTCCCCGACACTTCGTGTTCGGGGACATAATAAGAAACCGAGCAAAAACAATATGTCCCCGACACTTCGTGTTCGGGGACATAATAATAATAAGAAACCGAGCAAAAACAATATGTCCCCGACACTTCGTGTTCGGGGACATAATAACAAGTGCTGACTGTGTTGGGGATGCCCAACACAAAAATGTCTCCCAAACGAACCCATTTTTGACATCATATTCTGATTCGCATTCTTTTAAAACCCCTACATACAAAATTTTGTCGAAATCGAAGCATTTTGACAATTTTGGCATTTTCGGGCCCGAAAAATCACATTTTCGAAAATAACTCGAAAACCGTAAATATCGCTTCAAAATTTTTTTTCGTATTATTAAAGAGCTCCTTTTGCTCTATTCACCTACAAAATTTCAGCCTCCTACGCACCTAGGTTACCGAGATATTGCAATGTCCTATATTATGAACTTTCGCCAATTACACGGAAACGGCAGCCATTTTGAAATTTTTTAAAAGTCCCTCCGCAACTCTAGTAATCCATCTACCTTCCTACAATGTTTCGTTAAAATCCTTCGAGGCGTTTTGAAGAAACGGTACGGACACGTTCATGGCGGGAGAAAGAAGAAAAAGAATAATAATTAAATTACAATCGTTCAAAGAACGATCGCGAGGTCTTTCCCTATTTGTGTCCACCAATAGAAATAGATTTCTAACTGAATGATACCATTTGTTGATATATCAACCTGGTAGGTACTCCAGATTAGAAATATTTGGTTGCTATGGACTTTTAGGTCGGTTGCTATGAACAAAACATCACTTCCGGTCATAAAATATTGAAATTTAAACTCAGCAGGTAGTCAGTAGTCATAAAATAGATGGTTGCTATGGACTATTAGGTCGGTTGCTATGAACAAAACATCACTTCCGGTCATAAAATATTGAAATTTAAACTGAGCAAGTAGTCAGGAGTCATAAAATATAATGGTTGCTATTGACTTATAGGTCGGTTGCATATGAACAAAACATCACTTCCGGCCATAAAATAATGAAATTTAAACTCAGCAGGTAGTCAGGAGTCATACAATATATGGTTGCTATGGACTTTTAGGTCGGTTGCTATGAACAAAACATCACTTCCGGTCATAAAATATTGAAATTTAAACTCAGCAGGTAGTCAGGAGTCAAAAAATATATAGTTGCTATGGACTTTTAGGTCGGTTGCTATGAACAAAACATCACTTCCGGTCATAAAATATTGAAATTAAAACTCAGTAGGTAGTCAGGAGTCATAAAATATGTGGTTGCTATGGACTTTTAGGTCGGTTGCTATGAACAAAACATCACTTCCGGTCATAAAATATTGAAATTTAAACTCAGCAGGTAGTCAGGAGTCATAAAATATATGGTTGCTATGGACTTTTAGGTCGGTTGCTATGGACAAAAGGTCACTTCCGGTTACAAAAAGATAAAATTGAAACTCAGCAAGTAGTCTGGATTCATAAAATATATGGTTGCTATGGACTTTTCCTTAAGGTTACCTTGTTGCCAAGGACTGACCTTGACCTATGACCTTTGACCTTCGACCTAAATTACAGCCCCATCCTAACTGATTGTGAAAATATATGGTTGCTATGGATTTTTCCTTAAAGTTACCTTGTTGCTATGGACTGACCTTGACCTTTGACCTTTGACCTTGGGCCCAAATTATAGCCCCTTCCTAACTGATTGTGAAAATGTATGGTTGCTATGGACTTTTCCTTAACATTACATTGTTACATATGGATTACCATACATTGCGCAATACATTCCTATATTTAGTCATGACGCAATAATGCAAACTTGAGATTTGACCTATGACATATATATTTTCGGATGCAACTTATGTCACCTAAGACGATTGGTGAAGGTCCCAAGTCTGTAGGACTAACCGTTTTGAAAAAAAAATTGTTGCCGCATCGCGACACTTTTCGGGTCAAAAACGCGTAACCAGGAAGTTGTTCGAAATTTTTTTTTTGCATGACAAATCATTGCCAGGAGTCAGGTAACAAATTGCACACTTCAGATTTTTGATAACAGTTATGGTTTTTGAGTTAATCTGCAGACAAGGTTTTTGGGTTACGGGCAGATAACTCTGTTACTAAAAATAGATTCGTTTCAAAGCATGAGTCACGTCGAGTCCTGGTAGTGATGATTAAGTGTGCCAACTTTCGTTAAGATCGGTTAAGACACTTTTCGTTTTTTGAGGGAAGAAAAGAAGAATAATAATAATAATTAAATTACAATCGTTCAAAGAACGCTCGCGAGGTCTTTCCCTATTTGTGCCCTCCAATAGAAAAAATTCCTAACAAAATGATACCATTTTTGGATAAATCAACCTGGTAGGTTACTATTTTTGGATATAAAAACCTGGTAGGTAGTCCAGATTAAAAAATATATGGTTGCTATGGACTTTTAGGTCGGTTGCTATGAACAAATTGTCACTTCCGGTCATGTGATATTGAAATTTAATCTCAGCAGGTAGTCAGGAGTCATAAAATATATGGTTGCTAAGGACTTTTAGGTTGGTTGCTATGAACAAAACATCACTTCCAGTCATAAAATATTGAAATTTAAACTCAGCAGGTAGTCAAGAGTCATAAAATATATGGTTGCTATGGACTTTTAGGTCGGTTGCTATGAACAAAACATCACTTCCGGTCATAAAATATTGAAATTTAAACTCAGCAGGTAGTCAGGAGTCATAAAACATATGGTTGCTATGGACTTTTAGGTCGGTTGCTATGGACAAAAGGTCACTTCCGGTCACAAAAAGATAAAATTTAAACTCAGCAAGTAGTCTGGATTCATAAAATATATGGTTGCTATGGACTTTTCATTAAGGTTACCTTGTTGCTAAGGACTGACCTTGACCTATGACCTTTGACCTTGGACCTAAATTACAGCCCCCTCCTAACTGATTGTGATAATATATGGTTGCTATGGATTTTTCCTTAAGGTTACCTTGTTGCTATGGACTGACCTTGACCTTTGACCTTTGACCTTGGGCCCAAATTATAGCCCCTTCCTAACTAATTGTGAAAATGTATGGTTGCTATGGACTTTTCCTTAACATTACATTGTTACATATGGATTACTATACATTGCGCAATACATTCCTATATTTAGTCATGACGCAATAATTCAAACTTGAGATTTGACCTATGACATATATATTTTCGGATGCAACTTATGTCACCTAAGACGATTGGTGAAGGTCCCAAGTCTGTGGGACTAACCGTTTTGAAATAAATTTTGTTGGCGCATCGCGACACTTTTCGGGTCAAAAACGCGTAACAAGGAAGGTGTTCGAAAATTTTATTTTTGCCTGACGAATCATGGCCAGGAGTCAGGTAACAAATTCCACACTTCAGATTTTTAATAACAGTTACGGTTTTTGAGTTAATCTGCAGACAAGGTTTTTGGGTTACGGGCAGATAACTCCGTTACTAAAAATAGATTGGTTTCAAAGCATGAGTCACGTCGTCTCCTGGTAGTGATGATTAAGTGTGCCAACTTTCGTTAAGATCGGTTAAGACACTTTTCGTTTTTTGAGGGAAGAAAAGAAGAATAATAATAATAATAATAATCATAAGAAATACAGTAAGGTCTTTCCTTCTGTAAAGGGAAAGACCTTAATAATAATCATAAGAAATACAGTAAGGTCTTTCCTTCTGTAAAGGGAAAGACCTTAATAATAACAAGTGCTGACTGTGTTGGGGATGCCCAACACAAAAATGTCTCCCAAACGAACCCAATTTTGACCTCGTATTATGATTCGCCATCTTTTAAAACCCCTAAATACAAAATTTTGTCGATATCGAAGCATTTTGACGATTTTCGCATTTTTGGGCCCGAAAAATCACATTTTCGCAAATAACTCGAAAACCGTAAATATCGCTTCAAAATTTTTTTTCGTATTATTAAAGAGCTCCTTTTGCTCTATTCACCTACAAAATTTCAGCCTCCTACGCACCTAGGTAACCGAGATATTGCAATGTCCTATATTATGAACTTTCGCCAATTACACGGAAACGGCAGCCATTTTGAATTTTTTTTAAAATCCCTCCACAACTCTAGTAACCCATCTACCTTCCTACAATGTTTCGTTAAAATCCTTCGAGGCGTTTTGAAGAAACGGTACGGACACGTTCATGGCGGGAGAAAGAAGAAAAAGAATAATAATTAAAATTTACGTTTCCCAAAACGTGGGATGTCCCCTCCCGTTCTCATATAATGTCTGTCCTCTTCAACAGATTTCCGACAATGTGCCGTGAGTCGCCATCACCCATATACCCTGTGTACCAAGTTTCGTTAAAATTGGACAATGTTTACATTTTTCACGATTTTCGGCGGCCATCTTGAAAATGGCAGCCATTACGAAAATTCTGACAATGCGCTGTGAGTCGCCATCACCCATATATCCTGTATACCAAGTTTCGTTGAAATCGGACAATGTTTACATTTTTTGCGATTTTTGGCGGCCATCTTGAAAATGGCGACCAATACGGAAATTCTGACAATGCGCCGTTAGTCGCCATCACCCATATACCCTGTATACCAAGTTTTGTTGAAATCGGACAATGTTTACACTTTTCGGCGTTTTTCGGCCATTTTTCAAAATGGCCGCCACTCGCGAAAATTTTTTTTCACCACAAAGTTTCCAATCATGTTTCTGAACATGTATACCAAGTTTCATTGAATTTCATCACGTGGTTTCCGAGAAAACGAAGGTAATAGTTTTTCGGATTTTGGCGGCCATCTTGGAAATGGCGGCCATTTTGAAATCGAAAACCCCAACTAAGGCGAATGACCTTGGGACCTATCACCCCTCCAAGTTTCAGATCGATCCGTCCACCCGTTTCCGAGAAGAAGTCCGGACAAGTTCGTGTATCAGGTTGACGGAAGAAAAAGAAAAAAGAATAATAATAATAATAATAATAATAATAATAATAATAATAATAAGAAAAATAAGAAACGGAGTAAAAACAATATGTCCCCGACGACACTTCGTGGTCGGGGACATAATAACTAGTGTTGACTGTGTTGGGGATGCCCAACACAAAAATATCTCCCAAACGTACGCATACTGTCACTTTTGCATAAATTTTGACATCGCAACCTAACTCACCATCATTTGAAACCTCTAGATATCAAATTTTGTCGAAATCGTAGCATTGTTACAATTTTCCCATTTTTGGGACCGAAAAATCACATTTTCGTGAATAACTCGAAAACCGTAAATATCGCTTCGAAATTTTTTTTCGTATTATTAAAGAGCTCCTTTTGCTCTATTAACCTGCAAAATTTCAGAACCCTGCGCACCTAGGTAACCGAGATATCGCAATGTCCTATATTATGACCTTATATTGTTTCCATGGAAACGGCAGCCATTTTGAAAATTCTGATTTTTGCATTCCCACCTTTGAGACCCCCTCTACCACCATACAAAGTTTCATGAAGATCCATTTAGTAGTTTTTGAGAACCGGTCCGGACACGTTCATGTCCGGAAGAAAAAAAAAGAATAATAATAATAATAAGAAACAGAGTAAAAACAATATATCTCCCAAACATAGTGTTTGGGAGATATAATAATAATAATAATAATAAGAAACAGAGTAAAAACAATATGTCTCCAAACTTTCGTTTGGGAGACATAATAATAATAATAAGAAACAGAGTAAAAACAATATGTCTCCAAACTTTCGTTTGGGAGACATAATAATAATAACTAGGTATAATTGTGATCGCAAAGCGAGTCACAAATGTCCCCTCACGTACCCCTCTTTGTTAATATCCGGCTTATTCAAGAATAATTTTTGTTCGCTATCCATTATAAAGCTTAGATATCAATTTTCGTTAAAATCGGACCAAGTTCAATTTTTAAATGAAGTGGCGGTCATTTTGAATTTTTCGACATTTTCGACTTCACGCCTCAATTCACAATCCTTTAAAACCCCTAGATATCAATTTTTGTTAAAATCGGAGCAAGTTGAAGTTTTACCAGAAGTGGCGGCCATTTTATATTTTTCGACATTTTCGACTTCACGCCTCAATTCGCAATACTTTAAAACCCCTAGATATCAATTTTCGTGAAAAACAGAGCAAGTTGAATTTTTACCGGAAGTGGCGGCCATTTTATATTTTTTGACATTTTCGACTCCACGCCTCAATTCGCCAGCCTTTAAAACCCCTAGATATCAATTTTCGTTAGAATTGGAGCAAGTTGAATTTTTACCGGAAGTGGCGGCCATTTGAATTTTTCAACATTTTCGACATCACGCCTCAATTCGCCATCCTTTAAAACCCCTAGATATCTGTTTTCGTTAAAATTGGAGCAAGTTCAATTTTTACCGGAAGTGGCGGCCATTTTGAAAATTGCGGCCGATATTTTTTTTTCATATAAGAAATGAACTTGGCATACCCCAATTACCTTAAATACAAATTTTCATTAAAAAATAATAAAGTTTAATTTTTTCCCATAATTCATTAAAGCGGCGGCCATTTTGATAATGTCGGCCGAAAAAAAATTTCGATACCAGAAATGAACTCTGCATATCCCAATTACCTTAAATACAAATTTTCATTTCAAAATAATAAATTTAAAATTTTTTCCCAAAATTCAATTTGGATTATCTCCCCTTTAAAACTTTTTTTTCGTTTTTTTGCAAAATTTTGAAAACGGTAAGTCCGATTTTAAAAATTCTTTTTTTGTATGATACCTCTTATATATACCTACTACATAGTGAAAGGAATTTTCCCTAATCCAGCCGGTTTGGAAATGCCAGTAAAAATTCAACTTTGATTTTGAGGAGCCATTTTCAGGCCCCTATTTACCCTATAAGGGGTCGTTTGATTTTGACGAAAAAACCTGATTACACAATTTCACACTCCATACTCTTGATATATGAAGTTTCAGCTTTCTACCTTTAAAGATGTTCTTTAAATCGAGCGGACAAGTTCACACTAAAGAATACTAAGAATAACTAGTGCTGATTGTGTTGGGATGCCAACACATAAGTCGCCCAAAATCGCCTTGGATAGTTTTCCATTCAAATCAGTGCATCAAAATAAGTCTAGAAATCAAATTTCGTTGAAATCGGACAAAGTTGACGTTTTTTGGGGGCGGGTGTGGTAAAACGACCGCCATTTTAAAATGGCGGCGTTCGCATCAATTTTTTTTTCGGCATGTTGCTCAGGAAGGATCACTCTACCAGTGTACCAATTTTCATTAAAATCCATTCACCCATCTCCGAGGTCTGAGAGGGGCCCAAAAATCTTAAACGGCGGCCATTTTGAAAATGGCGGCCATCTTGAAAATTTCAAAAGTGGATTGCACACCTCTGAGTGACCCTTCACCCATCTCAGCAGGTTTTATCTTGATTGGTCAAAGCCTTTTCAAAAAATGTGTCGGACAAGTTCATGATTAAGAAAGGAAAAGAATAATAATAATAAAAAATAACTAGGTATAATTGTGTTGGGATGCCAACACACAAGTCGCCCAAAATCGCCTTGGATAGAGTTCCATTCAAATCAGTGCATCAAAATAAGTCTAGAAATCAAATTTCGTTGAAATCGGACAAAGTTGACGTTTTTAGGGGGGCGGGTGTAGTAAAATGGCCGCCATTTTGAAACCGTAAGTCGGATTTCAAATCCGGTCGCAGATTTGAGTTCAGCATACCCGCTTTACCAAGACGACCAATTTTCAAGACGATCCGATGAAAAAAAAATTTCCGCCCACTTTTTCCGATGGCCGCCATTTTGAAACGGCGGCCATGTTGAAAATTTTAAAAGTGCATTACACAACTTTGAGTGACCCACTATCCAATCTCACAAGTGTCATTCAATTTCCTTGGACCGTTTTCTTGTATTAGGGAGGACAACTTTACGATAAAGAATCAGAAGAATAACTAGTTCTAATTGTGATCGCAAGCGAGTCACAAAAATGTCCCCTCACGTACCCCTCTTTGTCAATGTCTCTTGGCATTTGAGATAACTTAATTTATCCAATTTTCATCAAAATAGGAGTAAGTTTAATTTTGGCGGGAAACGGCGGCCATTTTTAAAATGGCCGACAATAAAAATATTTCGATGTCAAAAATCAACTCGCCATACAACTATTACCTTATAAACCAATTTTCGTTAAAATCTGAGTAAATTTAATTTTGGCGGGAAATGGCGGCCATTTTGAAAATGGCCAACGATAAAAAAATTTTGATGTCAAAAATCAACTTGCCATACCACTATTACCTTTTATACCAATTTTCATTAAAATCGGAGTAATTTTAATTTTGACGGGAAATGGCGGCCATTTTGAAAATGGCGGCCCAAAAAAAAATTTCGATTCCAAAATTGAACTCGGCATACCACTATTACCTTGTAAACCAATTTTCATCAAAATCAGAATAACTTTAATTTTGGCGGGAAACGGCGGCCATTTTGAAAAAGGCTGACGATAAAAAAATTTTGATGTCAAAAATCAACTTGCCATACCACTATTACCTTATATACCAATTTTCATTAAAATCTGAGTAATTTTAATTTTGGCGGGAAATGGCGGCCATTTTTAAAATGGCCGCCCAAAAAAAAATTTCGATTCCAAAATTGAACTCGGCATACCACTATTACCTTGAAAACCAATTTTCATTAAGAAATAACAAAGTTGAGAATTTTTTTCATTAATATCACAAAATATATGGTACAAAGAAAGATAACTCAGTCTTAAAAAAAAAATAATTTTCGATTTTTTGCAAAATTTTGAAAACGGTAGGTCCGATTTTCAAAATTTTTTTTTAAATGAAAGGTATTGTATATCCGCACTTAACCTATAAGGGAATTTTTCCTACCCCTGCCGGATCAGAAATGCCAGGAAAAATTCAACTTCGGTTTCGAGGAGCCATTTTGAGGCCCTTTTTTTACCTATATGGGGTCGTTCAATTTCGGCGAAAAATACAAAAAGCACAATCTCCCATTCCATACTCTTGATTTATGAATTTTCAGCTTCCTACCTTAAAAGATGTCGAAAAAATGAGGTGGACAAGTTCACGATCCAGAATACCGAGAAAAATAATAATAACTAGTGCTGATTGTGTTGGGATGCCAACACATAAGTCGCCCAAAATCGCCTTGGATAGTATTCCATTCAAATCAGTACATCAAAATAAGTCTAGAAATCAAATTTCGTTGAAATCGGACAAAGGTGACGTTTTTGGGGGGCGGGTGTAGTAAAACGGCCGCCATTTTGAAACCGGAAGTCGGATTTCAAATCCGGTCGCAGATTTGAATTCAGCATACCCGCTTTACCCAGATGACCAATTTTCAAGACGATCCGATGAAAAAAAAATTTCCGCCCACTTTTTCCGATGGCCGCCATTTTGAAACGGCGGCCATCTTGAAAATTTCAAAACTTGGATGCACGCCTTTTAGTGACCCACTATCCAATCCAACAAGTTTTATTCAATTTCCTTGAACCCCTTTCTTGTATTAGGGAGGACAACTTTACGATAAAGAATCAGAAGAATAATAATAATAACTAGTGCTGATTGTGTTGGGATGCCAACACATAAGTCGCCCAAAATCGCCTTGGATAGTATTCCATTCAAATCAGTGCATTAAAATAAGTCTAGAAATCAAATTGCCTTGAAATCGGACAAAGTTGACGTTTTTGGGGGGCGGGTGTGGTAAAACGGCCGCCATTTTAAAATGGCGGCGTCCGCGTCAAATTTTTTTTCGGCATGTTGCTCAGGAAGGATCACTCTACTTGTGTACCAATTTTTATTAAAATCCATCAGCCCATCTCCGAGATCTGAGAGGGGCCCAAAAAACTTAAACGGCGGCCATTTTGAAAATGGCGGCCATCTTGAAAATTTTGAAAACTTCTTGCACACCTCTGAGTGACCCTCCACCCACCTCAGCATGTTTCATATTGATTGGTCAAAGCGTTTTCTCAAAATGTTGAAGACAAGTTCATGATTAAGTAAGGAAAAGAATAATAATAATAATAAGAAACGGTGCAAAAACAATAAGTCTCCCAAACTTTGTTTTGGGCGACTTAATAAGAAACGGTGCAAAAACAATAAGTCTCCCAAACTTTGTTTTGGGCGACTTAATAATAACTAGTTCTAATTGTGATCGCAAGCGAGTCACAAAAATGTCCCCTCACGTACCCCTCTTTGTCAATGTCTCTTAGCATTTGAGATAACTTATTATATCCAATTTTCATCAAAATAGGAGTAAGTTTAATTTTGGCGGGAAATGGCGGCCATTTTGAAAATGGCCAACGCTAAAAAAAATTTGATGTCAAAAATAAGTTCGCCATACCACTTTCACCTTATATACCAATTTTCATCAAAATCAGAGTAACTTTGATTTTGGCGGGAAACGGCAATGGCCGACGAAATAAAACTTTCAATGTCAAAAATCAACTCGCCATACCACTATTACCTTATATACCAATTTTCATCAAAATCAGAGTAACTTTAATTTTGGCGGGACACGGCGGTCATTTTGAAAATGGACGACGATAAAAAAAAATTTGATGTCAAAAATCATCTCGCCATACCACTATTACCTTATATACCAATTTTCATCAAAATCGGAGTAATTTTAATTTTTGGCGGGAAACGGCGGCCATTTCGAAAATGGCCGACGATAAAAAAATTTTGATGTCAAAAATCAACTCGCCATACCACTATTACCTTATATACCAATTTTCATCAAAAACAGAGTAAGTTTAATTTTTGGCGGGAAACGGCGGCCATTTTGAAAATGGCCGACGATAAAATAATTTTGATGTCAAAAATCAACTCGCCATACCACTATTACCTTACATACCAATTTTCATCAAAATCGGAGTAAGTTTAATTTTTGGCGGGAAATGGCGGCCATTTTGAAAATGGCCGACGAAAAAAAAAATTTTTAATGTCAAAAATCAACTCGCCGTACCACTATTACCTTATATACCAATTTTCATCAAAATCGGAGCAAGTTTAAGTTTTGGCGGGAAAATGGCGGCCATTTTAGCCGCCATTTTAAAACTGGCCGCCAAAATTTTTTTTCGATACCAAAAATGAGCTCGGCACACCACTATTACCTAGTAAACCAATTTTCATTAAGAAATAACAAAGTTAAGAATTTTTACATTACTATTACAAAATATATTGTTCCAAGAAAGATAACTCAATTTGACAAAAAAATTAAATTTCGATCGCAAGCGAGTCACAAAAATGTCCCCTCACGTACCCCTCTTTGTCAATGTCTCTTAGCATTTGAGATAACTTATTATATCCAATTTTCATCAAAATAGGAGTAAGTTTAATTTTGGCGGGAAATGGCGGCCATTTTGAAAATGGCCAACGCTAAAAAAAATTTGATGTCAAAAATAAGTTCGCCATACCACTTTCACCTTATATACCAATTTTCATCAAAATCAGAGTAACTTTGATTTTGGCGGGAAACGGCAATGGCCGACGAAATAAAACTTTCAATGTCAAAAATCAACTCGCCATACCACTATTACCTTATATACCAATTTTCATCAAAATCAGAGTAACTTTAATTTTGGCGGGACACGGCGGCCATTTTGAAAATGGACGACGATAAAAAAAAATTTGATGTCAAAAATCATCTCGCCATACCACTATTACCTTATATACCAATTTTCATCAAAATCGGAGTAATTTTAATTTTTGGCGGGAAACGGCGGCCATTTCGAAAATGGCCGACGATAAAAAAATTTTGATGTCAAAAATCAACTCGCCATACCACTATTACCTTATATACCAATTTTCATCAAAAACAGAGTAAGTTTAATTTTTGGCGGGAAACGGCGGCCATTTTGAAAATGGCCGACGATAAAATAATTTTGATGTCAAAAATCAACTCGCCATACCACTATTACCTTATATACCAATTTTCATCAAAATCGGAGCAAGTTTAAGTTTTGGCGGGAAAATGGCGGCCATTTTAGCCGCCATTTTAAAACTGGCCGCCAAAATTTTTTTTCGATACCAAAAATGAGCTCGGCACACCACTATTACCTAGTAAACCAATTTTCATTAAGAAATAACAAAGTTAAGAATTTTTACATTACTATTACAAAATATATTGTTCCAAGAAAGATAACTCAATTTGACAAAAAAATTAAATTTCGATTTTTTGCAAAATTTTGAAAACCGTAAGTCCGATTTTCAAATTTTTTTTTTTTAATTAAAGGTATTGAAAGTCTACACTCACCCCACAAAGGAATTTGACCTAACCCTGCCGGATCAGAAATGCCAGGTAAAAATTCAACTTCGGTTTCGAGGAGCCATTTTGAGGCCCTTTTTTGACCTATAAGGGGTCGTTCGATTTCGACGAAAAATACAAAAAGCACAATCTCCCATTCCATACTCTTGATATATGAAGATTCAGCTTCCTACCTTAAAAGATGTCAAAAAAATGAGGTGGACAAGTTCACGGTCCAGAATACCGAGAAAAATAATAATAATAACTAGTTCTAATTGTGATCGCAAGCGAGTCACATATATGTCCCCTCACGTACCCCTCTTTGTCAATATGTCTCTTGGCATTTGAGATCACTTAATATTACCAATATTCATCAAAATAGGAGTAAGTTTAATTTAGGCGGGAAACGGCGGCCATTTTCAAAATGGCCGACTACAAATAAATTTCAATGTTAAAAATCAACTCGCCATACCACTATTACTTTGAATACCAATTTTCATCAAAATCTGAGTTACTTTAATTTTGGCGGGAAATGGCCGACAATGAAAATTTTTTAA
Source organism: Arcuatula senhousia (assembly GCA_963971305.1). NCBI lineage: Eukaryota > Metazoa > Mollusca > Bivalvia > Mytilida > Mytilidae > Arcuatula > Arcuatula senhousia. Next base: position 25,301,275 of record OZ020314.1, on the reverse strand, counting down.
TGTCAAAAATCAACTCGCCATACCACTATAACCTTATGTACCAATTTTCATCAAAATCTGAGTAACTTTAATTTTGGCGGGAAACGGCGGCCATTTTGGAAATGGCCGACGATGAAAAATTTTTAATGTCAAAAATCAACTCGCCATACCACTATAACCTTATGTAAGAATTTTCATCAAATTCGGAGTAACTTTAAATTTTGGCGGGAAACGGCAGCCATTTTGAAAATGGTCGACGATAAAAAAATTTTGATGTCAAAAATCAACTCGCCATACCACTTTTACCTTGAATACCAATTTTCATCAAAATCTGAGTAACTTTAATTTTGGCGGGAAACGGCGGCCATTTTGGAAATGGCCGACGATGAAAAATTTTTAATGTCATAAATCAACTCGCCATACCACTATAACCTTATGTAAGAATTTTCATCAAATTCGGAGTAACTTTAAATTTTGGCGGGAAACGGCAGCCATTTTGAAAATGGTCGACGATAAAAAAATTCTGACGTCAAAAATCAACTCGCCATACCAATATTACTTTGAATACCAATTTTCATCAAAATCTGAGTAACTTTAATTTTGGCGGGAAATTGCGGCCATTTTGAAAATGGCCGACGATGAAAAATTTTTAATGTCAAAAATCAACTCGCCATACCACTATTACCTTATATACCAATTTTCATCAAAACCGGAGTAACTTTAAGTTTTGGCGGGAAAACGGCGGCCATTTTAGCCGCCATTTTGAAAATGGCCGCCAAAATTTTTTTTCGATACCAAAAATGAACTCGGCATACCACTATTACCTTGTAAACCGATTTTCATTAAGAAATAACAAAGTTGAGAATTTTTACTTTACTATTACAAAATATATTGTAACAAGAAAGATAACTCAATTTGACAAAAAAAATTAAATTTCAATTTTTTGCAAAATTTTGAGAACCGTAAGTCCGATTTTCAAAATTCTTTTTTTAAATGAAAGCTATTAAAAGTCTACACTTACCCTTTAAATGAATTTTTCCTACCCCTGCCGGATCAGAAATGCCAGGTAAAAATCAACTTCGGTTTCGAGGAGCCATTTTGAGGCCCTTTTTTGACCTATAAGGGGTCATTCGATTTCGGCGAAAAATACAAAAAGCACAATTTCCCATTCCATACTCTTGATTTATGAAGTTTCAGCTTCCTACTTTAAAAGATGTTGAAAAAATGAGGTGGACAAGTTCACGGTCCAGAATACCGAGAAAAATAATAATAATAATAATTAAAATTTACGTTTCCCGAAACGTGGGATGTCCCCTCCCGTTCTCATATAAAGTCTGTCCTCTTCAACAGATTTCTGACAATGCGCCGTGAGTCGCCATCACCCACATACCCTGTGTACCAAGTTTCATTAAAATTGGGCAATGTTTATATTTTTCGCGATTTTCGGCCGCCATCTTGAAAAGGCAGCCATTACGGAAATTCCAACAATGCGCTGTGAGTCGCCATCACCCATATACCCTGTGTACCAAGTTTCGTTGAAATCGGACACTGTTTACATTTTTCGCCATTTTCGGCAGCCATCTTGAAAATGGCGGCCATTTCAGAAATTCCAACAATGTGCCCTCAGTCGCAATCACCCATATACCATGTATACCAAGTTTCATTGAAATCGGACAATGTTTACATATTTAGGCATTTTCGGCGGCCATCTTGAAAATGGCGACCAATACGGAAATTCCGACAATGCGCCGTGAATCGCCATCACCCATATACCCTCTATACCAAGTTTCGTTGAAATCGGACAATGTTTACATTTTTCGCTCTTTTTCGGCCATTTTTCAAAATGGCCGCCACTCGCGAAATTTTTTTTTGCCCAAAAAGTTTCCAATTATGTTTCTGAACATGTATACAAAGTATCATTGAATTTCATCATGTGGTTTCCAAGAAAAATAAGGTAATAGTTTTTCGGTTTTTGGCGGCCATCTTGGAAATGGCGGCCATTTTGAAATTATAAATCGCAAAAAACACTGTAGGACCATGGGACCTATCACCCCTCCAAGTTTGAACTCAATCGGTCCACTTTTGACCGAGGAGATAGTCGGACAAGTTCGTGTATCAGGTTGACGGAAGAAAAAGAAAAAAGAATAATAATAATAATAATAATAATAATAATAATAATAAGAAAAATAAGAAACGGAGTAAAAACAATATGTCCCCGACGACACTTCGTGGTCGGGGACATAATAAGAAACCGAGCAAAAACAATATGTCCCCGACACTTCGTGTTCGGGGACATAATAATAATAATAATAATAATAAGAAGAAGAAACCGAGCAAAAACAATATGTCCCCGACACTTCGTGTTCGGGGACATAATAATAATAATAATAATAAGAAACCGAGCAAAAACAATATGTCCCCGACACTTCGTGTTCGGGGACATAATAATAATAATAATAACTAGTGCTGATTGTGTTGGGATGCCAACACATAAGTCGCCCAAAATCGCCATGGATAGTATTCCATTCAAATCAGTGCATCAAATTAAGTCTAGAAATCAAATTTCGTTGAAATCTGACAAAGTTTACGTTTTTTGGGGGCGGGTGTGGTAAAACGGCCGCCATTTTAAAATGGCAGCGTTCGCGTCAATTTTTTTTTCGCCAAGTTGCTCAAGATGGATCACTCTACCAGTGTACCAATTTTCATTAAAATCCATCCACCCATCTCCGAGATCTGAGACCGGGCCAAAAATCTTTAAGGGCGGCCATTTTGAAAATGGCGGCCATCTTGAAAATTTCAAAAGTGGATTGCACACCTTAAAGTGACCCCCTACCATCTGCAATAAGTTTTATTTCAATTGGCCAAAGCGTTTTCCCACAATGCGTCGGACAAGTTCACTATTAAGAAAGGAAAAAAATAAAAAAAATAAAAATTATAATAAGAAACGGTGCAAAAACAATAAGTCTCCCAAACTTTGTTTTGGGCGACTTAATAAGAAACGGTGCAAAAACAATAAGTCTCCCAAACTTTGTTTTGGGCGACTTAATAATAAGAAACGGTGCAAAAACAATAAGTCTCCCAAACTTTGTTTTGGGCGACTTAATAATAATAAAAAAAAAATAATAATAACTAGTGTTGACTGTGTTGGGGATGCCCAACACAAAAATATCTCCCAAACGTACGCATTATGTCACTTTTGCATAAATTTTGACATCACACCCTTACTCACCATCATTTGTAACCTCTAGATACCAAATTTTGTCGAAATCGTAGCATTTTGACAATTTTCCCATTTTTGGGACCAAAAAATCACATTTTCGTGAATAACTCAAAAACCGTAAATATCGCTTCAAATTTTTTTTTCGTATTATTAAAGAGCTCCATTTGCTCTATCAACCTGCAAAATTTCAGAACCCTGCGCACCTAGGTAAGCGAGATATCGCAATGTCCTATATTATGACCTTTCCTTGTTTCCATGGAAATGACGGCCATTTTGAAAATTCCGAAAATTGCATGCACACCTTTGAGACCCACCCTATTACCAGACAAAGTTTCATAAAGATCCTAGTAGTAGTTTTCGAGAAACTATTTGGACACGTTCATGTCCGGAAGAAAGAAGAAAAAAAAGAATAACTAGTTCTAATTGTGATCGCAAGCGAGTCACATACATGTCCCCTCACGTACCCCTCTTTGACAATATTTCTGGCTTTTGTGGGAACCCTGTTTAAGCAATGACGCCCTTATCATTCCATTGAAGCACCCTTTTTACAAGCATTGGTAGCGTACTTGTAAACTATTGTAGTGACTAGCGAGCATAGCTACCGCTCTCGTCCTCTACAATGGAGCCACTCTTCAATGAAATGCTAAAAACGTTACGGAGAAGCTTTTGGTTGACATCCATATGAGATATTATTCTCCCTTAATCTCATATAGTCGAGAAGAATCACACAGTCGCATCCAAAAGCTGTTGCATCGGACCATAAACAAAATTTGATGCTAAAAATGAACTCCCCATACCACAATTACCCTGTATATTAATTTTCATTAAAATCGGAGTAAGTTTAATTTTGGCGGGAAACGGTGGCCATTTTGAAAATGGCCGACTATAAAAAAAATTCGATGTCAAAAATCATCTCGCCATACCACTATTACCTTATATAGCAATTTTCGTCAAAATCGGAGTAACTTTAATTTTGGCGGGAAACGACGGCCATTTTGAAAATGGCCGACGATAAAAAAAATTTTGATGTCAAAAATCAACTTGCCATACCACTATTACCTTATATACCAATTTTCATTAAAATCGGAGTAATTTTAATTTTGGCGGGAAATGGCGGCCATTTTGAAAATGGCGGCCCAAAAAAAATTTTCGATTCCAAAATTGAACTCGGCATACCACTATTACCTTGTAAACCAATTTTCATCAAAATCAGAATAACTTTAATTTTGGCGGGAAACGGCGGCCATTTTGAAAATGGCCGACGATAAAAAAATTTTGATGTCAAAGATCAACTCGCCATACCACTATTACCTTATATACCAATTTTCATTAAAATCGGAGTAATTTTAATTTTGGCGGGAAATGGCGGCCATTTTTAAAATGGCCGCCCAAAAAAAAATTTCGATTCCAAAATTGAACTCGGCATACCACTATTACCTTGTAAACCAATTTTCATTAAGAAATAACAAAGTTGAGAATTTTTTTTATTAATATCACAAAATATATGGTACAAAGAAAGATAACTCAATCTTACAAAAAAAATAATTTTCGATTTTTTGCAAAATTTTGAAAACGGTAAGTCCGATTTTCAAATTTTTTTTTTAAATGAAAGGTATTGTATATCCGCACTTAACCTATAAGGGAATTTTTCCCACCCCTGCCGGATCAGAAATGCCAGGAAAAATTCAACTTCGGTTTCGAGGAGCCATTTTGAGGCCCTTTTTTTACCTATATGGGGTCGTTCGATTTCGGCGAAAAATACAAAAAGCACAATCTCCCATTCCATACTCTTGATTTATGAATTTTCAGCTTCCTACCTTAAAAGATGTCGAAAAAATGAGGTGGACAAGTTCACGATCCAGAATACCGAGAAAAATAATAATAACTAGTTCTAATTGTGATCGCAAGCGAGTCACAAAAATGTCCCCTCACGTACCCCTCTTTGTCAATGTCTCTTGGCATTTGAGATAACTTAATTTATCCAATTTTCATCAAAATAGGAGTAAGTTTAATTTTGGCGGGAAACGGCGGCCATTTTCAAAATGGCCGACAATAAATATATTTCAATGTAAAAAATCAACTCACCATACATATATTACCTTATATACCAATTTTCGTTAAAATCTGAGTAAATTTAATTTTGGCGGTAAACGGCGGCCATTTTGAAAATGGCCGACGATAAAAAAAATTTGATGTCAAAAATCAACTTGCCATACCCCTATTACCTTATATACCACTTTTCATTAAAATCGGAGTAATTTTAATTTTGGCGGGAAATGGCGGCGATTTTGAAAATGGCGGCCCAAAAAAAAATTTCGATTCCAAAATTGAACTCGGCATACCACTATTACCTTGCAAACCGATTTTCATCAAAATCAGAATAGCTTTAATTTTGGCGGGAAACGGCGGCCATTTTGAAAATGGCCGACGATAAAAAAATTTTGATGTCAAAAATCAACTTGCCATACCCCTATTACCTTATATACCAATTTTTATTAAAATCGGAGTAGTTTTAATTTTGGCGGGAAATGGCGGCCATTTTTAAAATGGCCGCCCAAAAAAAATTTCGGTTCCAAAATTGAACTCGACATACCACTATTACCTTGTAAACCAATTTTCATTAAGAAATAACAAAGTTGTGAATTTTTACATTACTATTACAAAATATATTGTAACAAGAAAGATAACTCAATTTGACAAAAAAATCAAATTTCGATTTTTTGCAAAATTTTGAGAACCGTAAGTCCGATTTTCAAAATTCTTTTTTTAAATGAAAGGTATGAAAAGTCTACACTTACCCCATCAAGGAATTTTTCCTACCCCTGCCGGATCAGAAATGCCAGGTAAAAATTCAACTTCGGTTTCGAGGAGCCATTTTGAGGCCCTTTTTTTACCTATAAGGGGTCGTTCGATTTCGACGAAAAATACAAAAAGCACAATCTCCCATTCCATACTCTTGATTTATGAAGATTCAGCTTCCTACCTTAAAAGATGTCGAAAAAATGAGTTGGACAAGTTCACGGTCCAGAATACCGAGAAAAATAATAATAACTAGTTCTAATTGTGATCGCAAGCGAGTCACATATATGTCCCCTCACGTACCCCTCTTTGTCAATATGTCTCTTGGCATTTGAAATCACTTAATATACCCAATATTCATCAAAATAGGAGTAAGTTTAATTTTGGCGGGAAACGGCGGCCATTTTCAAAATGGCTGACTACAAAAAAAATTCAATGTAAAAAATCAACTCGCCATACAACTATTCCCTTATAAACCAGTTTTCATAAAAATCAGAGTAACTTTATTTTGGCGGGAAACGGCGGCCATTTTGAAAATGGCCGACGATGAAAAATTTTTAGTGTCAAAAATCGACTCGCCATACCACTATTACCCTATATACCAATTTTCATCAAAATCGGAGTAACTTTAAATTTTGGCGGGAAACGGCAGCCATTTTGAAAATGGCTGACGAAAAAAAAATTTTGGTGTAAAAAATCAACACGCCATACCACTATTACCTTGAATACAAATTTTCTTCAAAATCTCAGTAACTTTAATTTTGGCGGGAAACGGCGGCCATTTTGGAAATGGCCGACGATGAACAATCTTTAATGTCAAAAATTAAATCGCCATACCACTATTACCTTATATACCAATTTTCATCCAAATCGGAGTAATTTTCAAATTTTGGCGGGAAACGGCAGCCATTTTTAAAATGGCCGACGATAAAAAAATTTTTGATGTCAAAAATCAAATCGGCATACCACTATTACCTTCTATACCAATTTTCATCAAAATCGGAGTAACTTTAAATTTTGGCGGGAAAATGGCGGCCATCTTAGCCGCCATTTTGAAATTGGCCGCCAAAAAAAAAAATTCGATGCCAAATATGAACTCGGCATACCACTATTACCTTGTAAACCAATTTTCATTATAAAATAACAAAGTTGAGAATTTTTACATTACTATTACAAAATACAAAATACAAAGAAAGATAACTCAATATGACAAAAAAATTAATTTTCGTTTTTTTGCAAAATTTTGAAAACGGTAAGTCCGATTTTCAAAATTTTTTTTTTAAATGAAAGGTATTAAAAGTCTTCACTTACCCCATAAAGGAATTTGACCTACCCCTGCCGGATCAGAAATGCCAGGTAAAAATTCAACTTCGGTTTCGAGGAGCCATTTTGAGGCCCTTTTTTGACCTATAAGGGGTCGTTAGATTTCGACGAAAAATACAAAAAGCACAATCTCCCATTCCATACTCTTGATTTATGAAGTTTCAGCTTCCTACCTTAAAAGATGTCGAAAAAATGAGGTGGACAAGTTCACGGTCCAGAATACGGAGAAAAATAATAATAATAATAACTAGTTCTAATTGTGATCGCAAGCGAGTCACAAAAATGTCCCCTCACGTACCCCTCTTTGTCAATGTCTATTAGCATTTGAGATAACTTCTTATATCCAATTTTCATCAAAATAGGAGTAAGTTTAATTTTGGGGGGAAATGGCCAAAATTAAACTTACTCCTATTTTGATGAAAATTTGATATAATAAGTTATCTCAAATGCTAAGAGACGCTAAAAAAAATTTGATGTCAAAAATTAGTTCGCCATACCACTTTTACCTTATATACCAATTTTCATCAAAATCAGAGTAACTTTGATTTTGGCGGGAAACGGCGGCCATTTTGAAAATGGCCGACGAAATAAAAATTTCAATGTCAAAAATCAACTCGCCATACCACTATTACTTTATATACCAATTTTCATCAAAATCAGAGTAAGTTTAATTTTTGGCGGGAAACGGCGGCCATTTTGAAAATGGCCAACGATAAAAAAAAAATGATGTTAAAAATCAACTCGCCATGCCACTATTACCTTAATTACAAATTTTCATCAAAATTGGAGCAAGTTTAATTTTTGGCGGGAAAATGGCGGCCATTTTAGCCGCCATTTTAAAAATGCCCGCCAAAAATTTGTTTGATTCCAAAAATGAACTCGGCATACCACTATTACCTTGTAAACCAATTTTCATTAAGAAATAACAAAGTTAAGAATTTTTACAATACTATTACAAAATATATTGTTCCAAGAAAAATAACTCAATTTGACAAAACAATTAAATTTCGATTTTTTGCAAAACGGTAAGTCCGATTTTCAAAATTTTTTTTTTAAATGAAAGGTATTGAAAGTCTACACTTACCCCATAAAGGAATTTGTGTTACCCCTGCCGGATCAGAAATGCCAGGTAAAATTCAACTTCGGTTTCGAGGAGCCATTTTGAGGCCCTTTTTTGACCTATAAGGGGTCATTCGATGTCGACGAAAAATACAAAAAGCACAATCACCCATTCCATACTCTTGATATATGAAGTTTCAGCTTCCTACCTTAAAAGATGTCGAAAAAATGAGGTGGACAAGTTCACGATCCAGAATACCGAGAAAAATAATAATAATAATAATAATAATAACTAGGTATAATTTGTGTTGGGATGCCAACACACAAGTCGCCCAAAATCGCCTTGGATACTATTTCTTCCCATTCAGTACAATAAAATATGTATAGAAATCAAATTTCATTGAAATCAGACAAAGTTCACATTTTTAAGGGGGGCGGGTGTAGTAAAATGGCCGACATTTTAAAACCGTAAGTCGGATTTCAAATCCGGTTGCAGATTTGAACTCAGCATACCTGCTTTACCCACATGAATAATTTTCAAAACGATCCGATGAAAAAAAAAATTCCGCCCACTTTTTCCGATGGCCGCCATTTTGAAACGGCGGCCATTTTGAAAACTCCAAAAAAAGCATACAAAACTTTAGATGGTACTCTAGTATTGTACCAAGTTTGAATGACCCCAGACGTAAGCCCTAAAAGTAGACCCCCGGACAAGTTCAAGTTCCGGAAGAAAAATAATAATAATAAATAATAATAATAATAAGAAACGGGGTAAAAACAATAAGTCGCCAAAACTTTGTTTTGGGCGACTTAATAATAATAATAATAATAATAATAATAATAAGAAACCGAGCAAAAACAATATGTCCCCGACACTTCGTGTTCGGGGACATAATAATAAGAAACCGAGCAAAAACAATATGTCCCCGACACTTCGTGTTCGGGGACATAATAATAATAACTAGTTCTAATTGTGATCGCAAGCGAGTCACAAAAATGTCCCCTCACGTACCCCTCTTTGTCAATGTCTCTTGGCATTTGAGATAACTTAATTTATCCAATTTTCATCAAAATAGGAGTAAGTTTAATTTTGGCGGGAAACGGCGGCCATTTTTAAAATGGCCGACAATAAAAATATTTCGATGTCAAAAATCAACTCACCATACTTAAATTACCTTATATACCAATTTTCATCAAAATCAGAATAACTTTAATTTTGGCGGGAAACGGCGGCCATTTTGAAAATGGCCGACGATAAAAAAATTTTGATGTCAAAAATCAACTCGCCATACCACAATTACCTTATATACCAATTTTCATTAAAATCGGAGTAATTTTAATTTTGGCGGGAAAATGGCAGCCATTTTAGCCGCCATTTTGAAAATGGCCGCCAAAAAAAATTTCGATTCCAAAAATGAACTCGGCATACCACTATTACCTTGTAAACCAATTTTCATTAAGAAATAACAAAGTTGAGAATTTTTTTCATTACTATTACAAAATATATTGTACAAAGGAAGATAACTCAATCTTACAAAAAAATTAAATTTCGATTTTTTGCAAAATTTTGAAAACGGTAGGTCCGATTTTCAAAATTTTTTTTTAAATGAAAGGTATTAAATATCTGCACTTTACCTATAAAGGAATTTTTCCAACCCCTGCCGGATCAGAAATGCCAGGTAAAAATTCAACTTCGGTTTCGAGGAGCCATTTTGAGGCCCTTTTTTGACCTATAAGGGGTCGTTCGATTTCGACGAAAAATACAAAAAGCACAATTTCCCATTCCATACTCTTGATATATGAAGATTCAGCTTCCTACCTTAAAAGATGTCGAAAAAATTAGGTGGACAAGTTCACGGTCCAGAATACCGAGAAAAATAATAATAACTAGTTCTAATTGTGATCGCAAGCGAGTCACAAAAATGTCCCCTCACGTACCCCTCTTTGTCAATGTCTCTTAGCATTTGAGATTATTTATTATATCCAATTTTCATCAAAATAGGAGTAAGTTTAATTTTGGCGGGAAATGGCGGCCATTTTGAAAATGGCTGAAGGTAAAAAAATTTTGATGTCAAAAATCAACTCGCCATACCACCATTATCTTATATACCAATTTTCATCAAAATCAGAGTAACTTTAATTTTGCCGGGAAATGGCGGCCATTTTGAAAATGGCCGACGAAAAAAAAATTTTAATGTCAAAAATCAACTCGCCATACCACTATTACCTTATATATCAATTTTCATAATAATTGGAGCAAGTTTAAGCTTTGGCGGGAAAATGGCGGCCATTTTAGCCGCCATTTTAAAAATGGCCGCCAAAAATTTTTTTCGATACCAAAAATGAACTCGGCATACCACTATTACCTTGTAAACCAATTTTCATTAAGAAATAACAAAGTTGAGAATTTTTTTCATTAATATCACAAAATATATTGTTCCAAGAAAGATAACTCAATTTGACAAAAAAATTAAATTTCGATTTTTTGCAAAATCTTGAGAACCGTAAGTCCGATTTTCAAAATTCTTTTTTTAAATGAAAGGTATTAAAAGTCTACACTTACCCTTTAAAGGAATTTTTCCTACCCCTGCCGGATCAGAAATGCCAGGAAAAATTCAACTTCGGTTTCGAGGAGCCATTTTGAGGCCCTTTTTTGACCTATAAGGGGTCGTTCGATTTCGACGAAAAATACAAAAAGCACAATCTCCCATTCCATACTCTTGATATATGAAGATTCAGCTTCCTACCTTAAAAGATGTCGAAAAAATGAGGTGGACAAGTTCACGGTCCAGAATACCGAGAAAAATAATAATAATAATAATAATAATAATAATAAGAAACCGAGCAATGGCGGGAAACGGCGGCCATTTCAAAATGGCCGACAATAAAAATATTTCGATGTCAAAAATCAACTCACCATACATATATTACCTTATATACCAATTTTCGTTAAAATCTGAGTAAATTTAATTTTGGCGGGAAACGGCGGCCATTTTGAAAATGGCCGACGATAAAAAAAAATTTATGTCAAAAATCAACTTGCCATACCACTATTACCTTATATACCAATTTTCATTAAAATCGGAGTAATTTTAATTTTGGCGGGAAATGGCGGCCATTTTCAAAATGGCGGCCCCAAAAAAAATTTCGATTCCAAAATTGAACTCGGCATACCACTATTACCTTGTAAACCAATTTTCATCAAAATCAGAATAACTTTAATTTTGGCGGGAAACGGCGGCCATTTTGAAAATGGCCGACGATAAAAAAATTTTTGATGTCAAAAATCAACTCGCCATACCACAATTACCTTATATACCAATTTTCATTAAATTCGGAGTAATTTTAATTTTGGCGGGAAATGGCGGCCATTTTTAAAATGGCCGCCCAAACAAAAATTTCGATTCCAAAATTGAACTCGGCATACCACTATTACCTTGTAAACCAATTTTGATTAAGAAATAACAAAGTTGAGAATTTTTTTCATTAATATCACAAAATATATGGTACAAAGAAAGATAACTCAATCTTACAAAAAAAATAATTTTCGATTTTTTGCAAAATTTTGAAAACAGTAAGTCCGATTTTCAAATTTTTTTTTTAAATGAAAGGTATCGTATATCCGCACTTAACCTATAAGGGAATTTTTCCTACCCCTGCCGGATCAGAAATGCGAGGAAAAATTCAACTTCGGTTTCGAGGAGCCATTTTGAGGCCCTTTTTTTACCTATATGGGGTCGTTCGATTTCGGCGAAAAATACAAAAAGCACAATCTCCCATTCCATACTCTTGATTTATGAATTTTCAGCTTCCTACCTTAAAAGATGTCGAAAAAATGAGGTGGACAAGTTCACGATCCAGAATACCGAGAAAAATAATAATAACTAGTTCTAATTGTGATCGCAAGCGAGTCACAAAAATGTCCCCTCACGTACCCCTCTTTGTCAATGTCTCTTAGCATTTGAGATAACTTATTATATCCAATTTTCATCAAAATAGGAGTAAGTTTAATTTTGGCGGTAAATGGCCAAAATTAAACTTACTCCTATTTTGATGAAAATTGGATATAATAAGTTATCTCAAATGCTAAGAGACGCTAAAAAAAATTTGATGTCAAAAATAAGTTCGCCATACCACTTTTACCTTATATACCAATTTTCATCTAAATCAGAGTAACTTTGATTTTGGCGGGAAACGGCGGCCATTTTGAAAATGGCCGACGAAATAAAAATTTCAATGTCAAAAATCAACTCGCCATGCGGGAAACGGCGGCCATTTTGAAAATGGCCAACGATAAAAAAAATTTTGATGTTAAAAATCAACTCGCCATGCCACTATTACCTTAAATACCAATTTTCATCAAAATCGGAGCAGGTTTAATTTTTGGCGGGAAAATGGCGGCCATTTTAGCCGCCATTTTAAAAATGGCCGCCAAAAATTTTGTTCGATACCAAAAATGAACTCGGCATACCACTATTACCTTGTAAATTAATTTTCATTAAGAAATAACAAAGTTAAGAATTTTTACATTACTATTACAAAATATATTGTTCCAAGAAAGATAACTCAATTTGACCAAAAAATTAAATTTCGATTTTTTGCAAAATTTTGAGAACCGTAAGTCCGATTTTCAAAATTTTTTTTTTAAATGAAAGGTATCGAAAGTCTACACTTACCTAATAAAGGAATTTGTGTTACCCCTGCCGGATCAGAAATGGCAGGTAAAATTCAACTTCGGTTTCGAGGAGCCATTTTGAGGCCATTTTTTGACCTATAAGGGGTCGTTCGATTTCGACTAAAAATACAAAAAGCACAATCTCCCATTCCATACTCTTGATATTTGAAGATTCAGCTTCCTACCTTAAAAGATGTGGAAAAAATGAGGTGGACAAGTTCACGGTCCAGAATACCGAGAAAAATAATAATAATAATAATAATAATAATAACTAGGTATAATTGTGTTGGGATGCCAACACAGAAGTCGCCCAAAATCGCCATGGATTGTATTTCTTTCAAATAAGGATAATAAAATATGCCTAGAAATCAAATTTCAGACAAATCAGACAAAGTTTCCAATTTAAAGCATCAGGAATGTAGTAAAAATGGCCGCCATTTTGAAACCGGAAGTCCAATCAAAATTCTGATTGCGCCATTGAACTCAGCATACCAGCTTTACCCAGATAACCCATTTTCAAGACAATCAGACAAACTTAAATTTTTTCATCTATTTTTAGTAACCAGCTGCCATTTTGAAACGGCGGCCATTTTGAACATTCTGAAAACTTCTTGCAAAACTTCAAATGAAGGTTAATCACTGTGCAAAGTTTCATTACCTCTCTTCAAAGCACCTCGGACTAGATAGTAGGACAAAATTAGCAGTTTTTCATAGGGGGCGGGGGTATAAAAATGGCCGCCATTTAAAAACGGTAAGTCCAATCTGAAATCTGATTTCATATTTGAACTCAGGATACCCCATTTACCCATACGATCTATTTTCAAAATGTTCCAATAAGTATTAGTCGTTGTTACTATTTTTAGAACGGCCGCCATTTTGAAACGGCGGCCATTTTGAATTTTTAAACATTACGTTGCATAACTCCTTTTGGTGTTCTATGACCCTATCAAGTGTCATAGAACTCCTACAAAGCACTTCCGAGCAATCCTTTCGGAAAAGTTCATGGATAAGAGAAATAATAATAATAAGAAAAATAATAATAATAAGAAACGGGGTAAAAACAATAAGTCGCCAAAACTTTGTTTTGGGCGACTTAATAATAATAATAATAATAATAATAATAATAAGAAACCGAGCAAAAACAATATGTCCCCGACACTTCGTGTTCGGGGACATAATAATAATAATAACTAGTTCTAATTGTGATCGCAAGCGAGTCACATATATGTCCCCTCACGTACCCCTCTTTGTCAATATGTCTCTTGGCATTTGAGATCACTTAATATTACCAATATTCATCAAAATAGGAGTAAGTTTAATTTTGGCGGGAAACGGCGGCCATTTTCAAAATGGCCGACTACAAATAAATTTCAATGTTAAAAATCAACTCGCCATACCACTATTACTTTGAATACCAATTTTCATCCAAAATCTGAGTTACTTTAATTTTGGCGGGAAATGGCCGACAATGAAAATTTTTTAATGTCAAAAATCAACTCGCCATACCACTATAACCTTATGTACCAATTTTCATCAAAATCGGAGTAACTTTAAATTTTGGCGGGAAACGGCAGCCATTTTGAAAATGGTCGACGATAAAAAAATTTTGATGTCAAAAATCAACTCGCCATACCACTTTAACCTTGAATACCCATTTTCATCAAAATCTGAGTAACTTTAATTTTGGCGGGAAACGGCGGCCATTTTGGAAATGGCCGACGATGAAAAATTTTTAATGTAAAAAATCAACTCGCCATACCACTATAACCTTATGTAAGAATTTTCATCAAATTCGGAGTAACTTTAAATTTTGGCGGGAAACGGCAGCCATTTTGAAAATGGTCGACGATAAAAAAATTCTGATGTCAAAAATCAACTCGCCATACCAATATTACTTTGAATACCAATTTTCATCAAAATCTGAGTAACTTTAATTTTGGCGGGAAACGGCGGCCATTTTGAAAATGGCCGACGATGAAAAATTTTTAATGTCAAAAATCAACTCGCCATACCACTATTACCTTTTATACAAATTTTCATCAAAATCGGAGTAACTTTAAATTTTGGCGGGAAAACGGCGGCCATTTTAGCCGCCATTTTGAAAATGGCCGCCAAAAATTTTTTTCGATACCAAAAATGAACTCGGCATACCACTATTACCTTGTAAACCGATTTTCATTAAGAAATAACAAAGTTGAGAATTTTTACTTTACTATTACAAAATATATTGTAACAAGAAAGATAACTCAATTTGACAAAAAAAATTAAATTTCGATTTTTTGCAAAATTTTGAGAACTGAAGTCCGATTTTCAAAATTCTTTTTTTAAATGAAAGCTATTAAAAGTCTACACTTACCCTTTAAATGAATTTTTCCTACCCCTGCCGGATCAGAAATGCCAGGTAAAAATCAACTTCGGTTTCGAGGAGCCATTTTGAGGCCCTTTTTTGACCTATAAGGGGTCATTCGATTTCGGCGAAAAATACAAAAAGCACAATTTCCCATTCCATACTCTTGATTTATGAAGTTTCAGCTTCCTACCTTAAAAGATGTTGAAAAAATGAGGTGGACAAGTTCACGGTCCAGAATACCGAGAATAATAATAATAATAACAAGTGCTGACTGTGTTGGGGATGCCCAACACAAAATGTCTCCCAAACGAACGCATTTTTGACACCATATTCTATTTCACCATTCATAAAAACCTCCAGATACAAAATTTTGTTGAAATTGAAGCATTGGTTGAAATTGGTCAATTTTTACAACTTTGGATGGCGGCCATTTTTAAATGGCGGCCATCTTGAAAATTTTATTTACAGATTTGAGGTCGCCTTACCCTGTTCTGTTAATATACTAAGTTTCATGCAAATCGGTTGACATTTTCAAATTTTGCCTATTTTCAGTAGCAGCCATTTTGAAAATGGCGGCCATCTTGAAATTTTTTTTTCACCAATCAAGTCCTTTTTAATTTTGTCAATGAACGTCCAAATTTGGTCGAAATCCGTCCAGTAGTTTTTGAGATAATTTTGGGGTACCCTTATGTAATGGTGGCCATTTTGAAAATGGCGGCCATCTTGGAAATTCCGAATAGGTTAGGATTTACTTCAAAGACCCATCTACCATCATACAATGTTTCGTGCAAATCCGTCAAGCCATTTCTGAGAACTCGCATGGACAGTTTCATGCCGCGGAGAAAGAAGAAAAAGAATAATAATAATAAAAACTAGCTATAATTTGTGTTGGGATGCCAACACACAAGTCGCCCAAAATCGCCTTGGATACTTTTTCTTCCCTTTCAGTACAATAAAATATGTATAGAAATCAAATTTCATTGAAATCGGACAAAGTTCATATTTTTAAGGGGGCGGGTGTAGTAAAATAGCCGCCATTTTGAAACCGGAAGTCGGATTTCAAATCCGGTCGCAGATTTGAATTCAGCATACCCGCTTTACCCAGATGTCCAATTTTCAAGACGATCCGATGAAAAAAAAATTTCCGCCCACTTTTTCGGACGGCCGCCATTTTGAAACGGCGGCCATCTTGAAAATTTCAAAACTTGATTACACGCCTTTGAGTGACCCACTATCCAATCCAACAAGTGTTATTCAATTTCCTTGAACCATTTTCTTGAATTAGGGAGGACAACTTTACGATAAAGAATCAGAATAATAATAATAATAATAATAATAATAATAATAAGAAACGGTGCAAAAACAATAAGTCTCCCAAACTTCGTTTTGGGCGACTTAATAATAATAATAAGAAACGGAGTAAAAACAATATGTCTCCAAACTTTCGTTTGGGAGACATAATAATAAGAAACCGAGCAAAAACAATATGTCCCCGACACTTCGTGTTCGGGGACATAATAAGAAACAGAACTAGCTATAATTTGTGTTGGGATGCCAACACACAAGTCGCCCAAAATCGCCTTGGATACCTTTTCTTCCCATTTAGTACAATAAAATATGTATAGAAATCAAATTTCATTGAAATCGGACAAAGTTCACATTTTAAAGGGGGCGGGTGTAGTAAAATGGCCGCCATTTTGAAACCGGAAGTCGGATTTCAAATCCGGTCGCAGATTTGAATTCAGCATACCCGCTTTACCCAGATGACAAATTTTCAAGACGATCCGGTGAAAAAAAAATTTCCGCCCACTTTTTCCGACGGCCGCCATTTTGAAACGGCGGCCATCTTGAAAATTTCAAAACATGATTACACGCCTATGAGTGACCCACTATCCAATCCAACAAGTGTTATTCAATTTCCTTGAACCGTTTTCTTGTATTAGGGAGGACAGCTTTACGATAAAGAATCAGAAGAATAATAATAATAATAACTAGGTATAATTGTGTTGGGATGCCAACACACAAGTCGCCCAAAATCGCCTTGGATAGAGTTCCATTCAAATCAGTGCATCAAAGTAAGTCTAGAAATCAAATTTCGTTGAAATCGGACAAAGTTGACGTTTTTAGGGGGCGGGTGTAGTAAAATGGCCGCCATTTTAAAACCTTAAGTCGGATTCCAAATCCGGTCGCAGATTTGAGCTCAGCATACCCGCTTTACCCAGATGACCAATTTTCAAGACGATCCAAAGAAAAAAAATTTTCCGCCCACTTTTTCCGATGGCCGCCATTTTGAAACGGCGGCCATCTTGAAAATTTTAAAAGTGCATTACACAACTTTGAATGACCCACTATCCAATCTCACAAGTGTTATTCAATTTCCTTGGACTGTTTTCTTGTATTAGGGAGGACAAATTTTCGATAAAGAATCAGAAGAATAACTAGGTATAATTGTGTTGGGATGCCAACACACAAGTCGCCCAAAATCGCCTTGGATAGAGTTCCATTCAAATCAGTGCATCAAAATAAGTCTAGAAATCAAATTTCATTGAAATCGGACAAAGTTCACATTTTTAAGGGGGGCGGGTGTAGTAAAATGGCCGCCATTTTGAAACCGGAAGTCGGATTTCAAATCCGGTCGCAGATTTGAATTCAGCATACCCGCTTTACCCAGATGACCAATTTTCAGGACGATCCGACGAAAAAAAATTTTCCGCCCACTTTTTCCGACGGCCGCCATTTTGAAACGGCGGCCATCTTGAAAATTTCAAAACTTGATTACACGCCTTTGAGTGACCCACTATCCAATCCAACAAGTGTTATTCAATTTCCTTGAACCATTTTCTTGAATTAGGGAGGACAACTTTACGATAAAGAATCAGAAGAATAATAATAATAATAATAATAATAAGAAACGGTGCAAAAACAATAAGTCTCCCAAACTTTGTTTTGGGCGACTTAATAATAATAAGAATAATAATAATAATAATAATAAGAAACGGTGCAAAACAATAAGTCTCCCAAACTTTGTTTTGGGCGACTTAATAATAAGAAACGGTGCAAAAACAATAAGTCTCCCAAACTTTGTTTTGGGCGACTTAATAAAAACAATATATCTCCCAAACATAGTGTTTGGGAGATATAATAATAAGAAACCGAGCAAAAACAATATGTCCCCGACACTTCGTGTTCTGGGACATAATAAGAAACCGAGCAAAAACAATATGTCCCCGACACTTCGTGTTCGGGGACATAATAAGAAACGGAGTAAAAACAATATGTTCCCACACTTCGTTTGGGGAACATAATAAAAAGCTTCCTTCAGTGTATATAATCATCATATTTAAACTTCATAACAATTGACATGCCCACAACAGCTAAATTTCTTGTGTAAAACCATTTGCCTTTACCAACTTTTCGGCCCCTTATATCTCAAAAACAGTAAGATATATTGCAAATCTGATTGAAAAATGCAGGCAGGGATTTTCACAAGGATTCCAATGAAAAAAAGATTTTGAAAATCGGACCACAAATAAAAAGTTGATTTTTCGGGTGTGGCCCGTCTTTGGCCCCCTGTAGCAATGTAATGGTTCAATAAACATCAAAACCATTGACACATTTTGTTGACAGAATTTAATGAGCAATTCAATAAAAAAAGAATTTTCAAAATCTATTGAATAATAAACATTCTACAACAGTTTTGTCAATACACCCGTTTTAGCCCCTTTTGGCCCTTTTTTCCAAAACGGTAAGGGCCACCAACCCCAAATACAAGAGGCTCCCAGGAGCCTGAATCGCTCACCTGAACTACACAGACACATATATTTTGTAGATATTATTGTGCATAACCATATGCGATTTTAATTTCTGAAATATCTTGGTTAGTTTTCAAGATATTAGGCTTAATAAGTGCAAAATTTGGCAAAAATTAGGAAAAAGGGCAATAACTCCCACATCAGCAGTCAGATCTTTTCCAAAATTTCAGCACAGGTAGATCTTAATATGCTGATCTTTTTTTATTCTTGCACAATTTTGATATCTGAAACCATTTTTGAGTTATTAGCAAAAAATGCAATTTACCCCTATGTTCTGTTTTATCCATGGTGGCCATTTTTTTTGACGAATCAAAAATCTGAACGATAGAGTTGTAGCATATAAGCTATTAAACAAGTGTGCCAAGTTAAAATGCAGTTGGTCTTACGGTGCCAGACAAGTTAATCTTTGAAATTCAGGAAAAAAGTAATGAAAAATGGTAAATTTTGTTGTTTTAAGGACAATAACTCCTAAAACAAATGATCCTACAGCTTTGATCTAAATACATGAAATGTAGATCTTGATGTGCTTAATCATATGCAATTTAAATTCTTGAAATACCTTGTATAGTTTTCAAGATATATGGCTAAAAAAGTGAAAAAAATTGAAACTAGAGGCTCCCAGGAGCCTGAATCGCTCACCTGATCTCTTATGCCAAAGTTTGAATAAATTTCACAAACTTTCAAACATACAAAGTTGCAAAACAATCCTTTCAGTGGTTTCAGAGAAGATTTTTTGAAATCAGTTTAAATTAATAGAAAAAACAGTTAAAGGGCAATAACTACTGTAAGGACCTTTTGATGCTGAACAAGAAAATTTGCTTCCAATTTTCTTTATCTCTTTTACTTTTTGAGTTATAAGCCAAAATTAATGGTTTGACCCCCCTGTTCTATTTTTAGCAAAGGCCGCCATGTTGGTTGGTCGACATGTATATAATTCACAAACTTGGTAGAGGACATCCTAAAGATCATGTATACCAAATATCAATGCAATCCCTTCAGTGGTTTTAGAGAAGAAGATTTTTGAAAATCAGTGTAAAGTAATGGAAAACTAGAGGCTCCCAAGAGCCTGAATCGCTCACCTGATCTCTTATGCCAAAGTTTGAATAAATTTCACAAACTTTCAAGTATACAAAGTTGCAAAACAATCCCTTCAGTGGTTTCAGAGAAGATTTTTGGAAATCAGTTCAAATTAATAGAAGAAACAGTTAAAGGGCAATAACTCCTATAAGGACCTTTTAATGCTGAACAAGAAAAGTTGCTACAGATTTCATTTAAGTAGATCTCAATGAACTAAAAAATTCTGCAATGCTGACTTTTCCTCTAGCTCTAACCATTTTCTAGATACGGTCCAAAAACTGCAAAAATTGTCAATTTTGATGAACAAGAGGCTCCCAGGAGCCTGAATCGCTCACCTGGTCTTGATGTTGACCCTATACTTTTGTAGAGCTAAATGAGCTGAACATTTAAGCAAGCAACAGCTTTTCTCTACCTGCAATAGTTTTCATTCTATAGGCCAAAAACACCATTTTTCACCTATAAGGGGCCATAACCCCTATAAGGAGTCATCTGACAACTTCGACCCTATGAAGACTTTTGTAGAGCTAAATGAGCTGAACATTTAAGCAACCAACAGCTAATCTCTATCTGCAATAGTTTTCATTCTGTAGGCCAAAAACATGAAAAATGGCTATTTTTCAGGGGCCGTAACCCCTATAAGGGATCATCTGACAACTTCAACCCTATGGAGAATTTTGTAAAGCTAAATGAGCTGAACATTTAAGCAAGCAACAGCTAATCTCTATCTGCAATAGTTTTCATTCTGTAGGCCAAAAACATGAAAAATCGCTATTTTTCAGGGGCTGTAACCCCTATAAGGGGTCATCTGCCAACTTTGACCCTATGGAGAATTTTGTAGAGCTCAATGAGCTGAACATTTAAGCAAGCAACAGCTAATCTCTATGTGCAATAGTTTTCATTCTGTAGGCCAAAAACATGAAAAAATGCAATTTTTCAGGGGCCGTAACCCCTATAAGGGGTTATCTGACAACTTGGATCCTATGGAGACTTTGGTAGAGCTAAATGAGCTAAACATTTAAGCAAGCAACAGCTAATCTCTATCTGCAATAGTTTTCATTCTGTAGGCCAAAAACATGAAAAATGGCTATTTTTCAACTTTAAGGGGCCGTAACCCCTATAAGGGGTCATCTGACAACTTCGACCCTATGGAGACTTTTGTAGAGTTAAATGAGCTGAACATTTAAGCAAGCAACAGCTAATCTCTATCTGCAATAGTTTTCATTCTGTAGGCCAAAAACATGAAAAAATGCTATTTTTCACCTTTAAGGGGCCGTTACCCCTATAAGGGGTCATCTGACAACTTTGACCAAATGGAGACTTTTGTAGAGCTTTTGATGCTGAATCAGTAGCGTGGCCTCAGATTTCCTCTATCTCTTATACTTTTTGATTTATAAGCCAAAAACAGTAGTCTGACCCCCCTAGTCTATTTTTAGTAACGGCGGCCATGTTTTTTAACGGATTAAAAATCAAAACACAAGTTTGGTGCAGGACACCCTAAGGATCATTCATACCAAGTTTCATTAAATTCTGTTTGGTAGTTTCAGAGGAGAAGATTTTTGAAAAATTGTTAACAGACGACAGACGACGACGACAGACGACGACAGACGACGACGACGGACGCCAAGTGATGGTAATAGCTCACATGGACCTTCGGTCCAGGTGAGCTAATAAAGGGCAATAACTCCTATAAGGAGTCATTTCACAACTTCGACTCAATGGAGAGATTTGTAGAGCCTTTGATGCTGAACAAGGTAGGTTGCTTCGGAATTTCTCTATCTGTAATACTTTTCGAGTTGTAAGCCAAAAA
Organism: Arcuatula senhousia; assembly: GCA_963971305.1. Lineage (NCBI taxonomy): Eukaryota > Metazoa > Mollusca > Bivalvia > Mytilida > Mytilidae > Arcuatula > Arcuatula senhousia. The sequence goes on along the minus strand of OZ020314.1, from coordinate 25,279,174 downwards.
CAATGGTCTGACCCCCCTGTTCTATTTTTAGCAATGGCGGCCATGTTGGTTGGTTGACATGTATATAATTCCCAAACTTGGTAGAGGACATCCTAAAGATCAAGTATACCAACTATCAATGCAATCCCTTCAGTGGTTTCAGAAAAGAAGATTTTTGAAATTCAGTGTAAATTAATGGAATAAAACAGTTAAAGGGGAATAACTCTTTAACGGCTGATCTGACAATTTTGACCCTGAAATCATTTTTGTAGATCTCAATGAACTAAACAATTCCGCAAAGCTAACTTTTCCTCTAGCTCTAACGGTTTTTAAGATATTGTCCAAAAACTGCAAAAATGGTCTAATTTGATGATTAAAGGGCAATAACTCCTATAGGGAGTCATTTCACAACTTCGACTCAATGGAGAGATTCGTAGAGCTTTTGATGCTGAACAAGGAAGGTTGCTTCGGATTTTCTCTATCTTTCATACTTTTTGAGTTATAAGCCAAAAACAATGGTCTGACCCCCCTATTCTATTTTTAGCAACGGCGGCCATGTTGGTTGGTCAACATGTATATAATTCACAAACTTGGTAGAGGACATCCTAAAGATCAAGTAAACCAAGTATCAATGCAATCCCTTCAGTAGTTTTAGAGAAGAAGATTTTTGAAAATCAGTGTGAATTAATGGAAAAAACAGTTAAAGGGGAATAACTCTTAAACGGCTGATCTGACAATTTAGACCCTGAAATCATTTTTGTAGATCCCAATGAGCTAAACAATTCTGCAATGCTAACTTTTCCTCTAGCTCTAATGGTTTTCAAGATATTGTCCAAAAACTGCAAAAATGGTCAAATTTGATGATTAAAGGGCAATAACTCCTATAAGGAGTCGTTTCACAACTTCGACTCAATGGAGAGATTTGTAGAGCTTTTGATGCTGAACAAGGAAGGTTGCTTCGGATTTTCTCTATCTCTTATACTTTTTGAGTTATAAGCCAAAAACAATGGTCTGATCCCCCTGTTCTATTTTTAGCAACGGCGGCCATGTTGGTTGGTCAACATGTATATAATTCACAAACTTGGTAGAGGACATCCTAAAGATAATGTATACCAAGTATCAATGCAATCCCTTCTGTGGTTTCAGAGAAGAAGATCTTTGAAGAAAAGTTAACGGACGGACGACGGACGACGGACGACGGACGCTTAACGATGACAATAGCTCACATGACCCTTCGGGTCAGGTGAGCTAAAAACAGTTAAAGGGGAATAACTCTTAAATGGCTGATCTGACAATTTAGACCCTGAAAATCACTTTAGTAGATCTCAATGAGCTAAACAATTCTGCAATGCTAACTTTTCCTCTAGCTCTAACGGTTTTCAAGATATTGTCCAAAAACTGCAAAAATGGTCAATTTTGATGATTAAAGGGCAATAACTCCTATAAGGAGTCGTTTCACAACTTCGACTCAACAAAGAGATTTGTAGAGCTTTTGATGCTGAACAAGGAAGGTTGCTTCGGATTTCTCTATCTCTTATACTTTTTGAGTTATAAGCCAAAAACAATGGTCTGACCCCCCTGTTCTATTTTTAGCAACGGCGGCCATGTTGGTTGGTCGACATGTATATAATTCACAAACTTGGTAGAGGACATCCTAAAGATCATGTATACCAAGTATCAATGCAATCCCTTCACTAGTTTTAAGGAAGAAGATTTTTGAAAATCAGTGTAAATTAATGGAAAAAACAGTTAAAGGGGAATAACTCTTAAACGGCTGATCTGACAATTTAGACCCTGAAATCATTTTTGTAGATCTCAATGAGCTTAACAATTCTGCAATGCTAACTTTTCCTCTAGCTCTAACGGTTTTCAAGATATTGTCCAAAAACTGCAAAAATGGTCAAATTTGATGATTAAAGGGCAATAACTCCTATAAGGAGTCGTTTCACAACTTCGACTCAATGGAGAGATTCGTAGAGCTTTTGATGCTGAACAAGGAAGGTTGCTTTGGATTTTCTCTATCTCTTATACTTTTTGAGTTATAAGCCAAAAACAATGGTCTGACCCCCCTGTTCTATTTTTAGCAACGGCGGCCATGTTGGTTGGTCGACATGTATATAATTCACAAACTTGGTAGAGGACATCCTAAAGATCATGTATACCAAGTATCAATGCAATCCCTTCAGTGGTTTCAGAGAAGAAGATCTTTGAAGAAAAGTTAACGGACGGACGGACGACGGACGACAGACGACGGACGACGGACGGACGACGGACGCTTAACGATGACAATAGCTCACATGACCCTTCGGGTCAGGTGAGCTAAAAATCCAGAAAAAGGGCAATAACTCCTACATCGGTTGTTAGATCTTTTTGAAACTTGCATATCAGGTAGATCTTGAGATGCTGATCACTTTTGTCTCCCATCAGAATTTTGATATCTGTAACCATTTTTGAGTTATTAGCAAAAAACTGCAATTTACACCTATGTTTTATTTTTAGCCATGGCGGCCATATTTTTTGACGAATCAAAAATCTGAACGATAGAATTGTAGCATATATTCTATTAAACAACTGTGCCAAGTTTGGTTGAAGTTGGATATATGGTGTCAGACAAGTTAATCTTTGAAATTCAGGGGAAAAGTAATAAAAAACGGTAAATTTTTATGCTTTAAGGGCCATAACTCCTAAAAGAAATGGTTCTACAGCTTTGACCTAATTACATGAAATGTAGATCTTGATGTGCTCAATCATATGCAATTTGAATTTTTAAAAAATCTTGTATAGTTTTCAAGATATAGGGCTAAATAAGTCCAAAATTTTGAAAAAATCCAGAAAAAGGGCAATAACTCCTACATCGGTTGTTGGATCTTTTTGAAAATTTCTAGGCAGGTAGATCTTGAGGTGCTGATCACTTTTACCCATGCCAGAATTTTGATATCTGTGACCGTTTTTGAGTTATTTGCAAAAAACTGTAATTTGACCCCCCTGTTCTATTTTTAGCCATGGCGGCCATGTTTTTTTACAAATCAAAAATCCGAACGATAGTTTTGTACACATAATGCCACTAAACAACTATATCAAGTTTGGTTGCAATTGGACTTATGGTGTCGGACAAGTTAACGTTTGAAAAATTGTTTACAGACGACGACAGACGACGACGACGACGACGACGGACGCCAAGTGATGGTAAAAGCTCACATGGACCTTCGGTCCAGGTGAGCTAACAATAGGAACCTTCCTTTAGTGGTTAAAAACATCATATCAAAACTTCATAACAATTGGCTGATCCAGTACAACTAATTTTTTGGTATAAAATTATTTGCCTTGACAAACTTTTAAAAATGGTGTTTTTGGCCCCTTTGACCCCTAATTTCTCAAAAACCGTAAGAGATATTGCAAATCTGTTTGAAAACTGCAGGCAGGGATTTTCACAAGGATTCCAATGAAAAAAAGATTTTGGAAATCAGACCACAAATAAAAAAGTCATTTTTTTGGGTGTGGCCCCTTTTCGACCCCCTGTAGCAATGTAACGGTTCAATATACATCAAAACCATTGACACATTTTGTTGACAGAATTTAATGAGCAATTCAATAAAAAAAGAATTTTCAAAATCTATTGAATAATAAACATTCTACAACAGTTTTGTCAATACACCCGTTTTAGCCCCTTTTGGCCCTTTTTTCCAAAACGGTAAGGGCCACCAACCCCAAATACGATAGGAACCTTCCTCTAGTGGTTAAAAACATCATATTTAAATTTCATAACAATTGGTCAATATTTACTTAAGTTATCGCACGGAAACCAAATGTCCCCAGACGACGACGACGACATCGCCATAACATTATACGATCGCAAAAATTTGCGGTCGTATAAAAACCACAGTGTAGGAACGGAAGTGTACAGTTTTAGGGCCTATAAAGAACTGGTAAAATGAACCATTCTAGATTGTACAGTTGAATTTGTTTTCGCACAAACTTTTTCAAATGACACAAAAACGAAAAAGATGTACGATTGCCGTTCGCTTCAAATTTTAAGTAGACATAACATAGAATATAATATAACTCGATTACCTGTAATTGTTTGTGATGTCGAATAGAAATTTCAATCTGCACACTTGATTTTTAAAAAGTTCACTCCAAATTGATGTAAATAATCGGTTCGTGAACATAAATCGCATTCAACTCGTGATCATTGTGTATATGTATCCTCTAAAAAATCATTTCTGCACATTCTTAACATGCACAAACGGGTTAATACATACAGGATTTTATTTAATTTGAACTTTATTCACCCAAGCCGTGTTTTAAAATCTGAGCGAAATCTATCGCAGTCATTGTACAAAATCTATGGAGGACACTTCACAAAATCTATGGAGGACAGTTTTCATAAAAACATATTTTCACAACATCAGCGGCGTCAGATGTATAGTTCTTATGTAGCATTAAAAATACCAGAACATAAATAATTCATATTCCCCCAAAAGAATCGTTTTTCCTCAAGCTTATAGGTGTAGAACAGTTTTATAAATTCAGCTCAGTTGACATCTACAGGATAATTAATATGTCAAAATAAATGAATAAATAAGGTAACAACATAACTGCTGAGCTGGGATGATCAATCTTAATAATACAAGACGGGAAGACATAACGAAGCACACGCCAGAGAAATTGAAGGTATGATCCTATAAAATTTTCAGAACCCGGTCTTATAGCGCAAAATCTCCTTCTTCCATAGCGAATAACCTGTCATTTGGAAGTAGCAGTTGCTGATCTTTTTCAGATCAAAACGTTTTTTTTTCACGATTTGCTTCATAGATTTGCTTCATAGTGGCTACATACTAGTATATAGTAAAAATATATGAATTAAAACAATTTTGGCGTGCTCAGAACAGGGTATGTTATACAACGTTCCCTTGTTATTAGAAATGTACGGTACGTTTTCCTGAAAATGTCTTGATTCTAACAAGGATCGGTCCAGAACAGGTCAATGACGGCGCACATGTTTATCCTAAATCATAGATAGTACTATCACATTAAAGGACATGTTGTTTAACTAGCAGTATATCTAATTAAAGAAGCCAAGTTTCAGTTCTGTACTCCAAAAACCTGGAAGGAGTTGCGTGACGAAGGATCAATTTGTCCCCAGGCTACCTGTGCGGCAATTATGCGGCAATCATATATCGCTAGTCCGAGAAGACTTAAATTTAAAATAAAATCATCGTAAATACAAACCACACAACTTAAACAAAAAAAACCCCAACATAATGCAACCAAATTGCATAACGTGAACTCTGAGTTAAACTAGTCGAAGCAGCCACGTTACATATCCACACGCTAGTATATGGGGCAAATAACTGAAAGAAATGAACAGGAACTACAATTGTAATTTATTGTTGTTAGACTTATTACTGGTTTTGTGGCAAGTAATAATTACCTGCAAATTGTAAACTAATTTGTAGGTACATTTCTAAACTAATTCTTAGGTTAATTTGGCTGACACAAAAATTTTCAGTTCCATTTTCAAAATAACCTGGAACAATATGCCCTATGGCTACATATGTATCCCAGCCGCTTTGGGCATCTACATACACACTGCAACTACTGAGCCAAGATTCAGTTCTACAGGTTTTGTTAAAAGTATTAGCCCTTAGGATACCTATGCAGCCCAGCCCCTAGGGGCATTATAAAAACTAAGAAACCTTTGGCAGAATCTACATCCTTAGTGCAATAACTCAGTCAAGTTTCAATTCTGTATTCCAAATATCCTGGGAGGAGTTTCGTGACGAAGGAATAAATTACCCTCAGCTACCTGTGCAGCCCAGCCCTAAGGGGCATTATCAAAATTCAGAAACCTTTAGCAAAATCTTCACCCATAGTGTAACTACTGAGCCAAGTTTCAGGGGAGGAGTTGGGTAACGAAGGAATAATGTGCCCTTAGGCTACCTATACAACCCAGCTCAGAGGCCGGGGGAGGCATTATTAAAATTCCGAAACCTTAGGCACAATCCCTACCCACAATACAATCAATGACCCAAGTTTAATCTTTCTACTCCCAGTGGTTTCAGAGATTATCCTGGACATTAACGCCATATTACGCACGTCGACATACGAAAAACATTATCCCCGCGCTTTCGCTAGCATGGGTATAACGAGAATGAACGTTCTTAAAGAGATTGATATGAAGCACACCCGTCACTTTGTCAGCGCTTGATAAAGTGCATGTGGCAGTTTCAGACGACCCCTCATAGAAGACCATTATGGTTTTTGGATCAGGGGACAATCTTTATCTGATAAAGACTTTTGTAGAACAAATGGAGATTTTTGTAGAGTTTAATGAGCTGAAGGTTTTAGCAAGCAACTGATTTTCTCTATCTGAAATAGTTTGCATTCTATTGGGCAAAAAAACCCAGGGAAAATCGCTATTTATGGCCTTTAAAGGACCATAACCGCTATAAAGGGTAATCTGACGACTTCGCCCAATGGAGGGTTTGTAGAACTTGATTCCAAAGACCCTAAGAATCTTTTGATATTTTGTATCTGTTATAGTTGCTGAGTTATAAGTCATTTTAAATAAGTCTACCCTATGTTCTATTTTCAGTAACAGTGGTCATGTTTTTTATTTATCAATTCAAAATGAACTTCGTTTGTTGCCAACGTGTCAAATATCAATCCTGTTAAGTTTCAGTTAAATTGATTAAGTGGTTTCAGAGGAGAAGATTTAAAAATTGTTAACGGACGACGACGACAGACGCATATATATAGTATGTGCATAAACTTACATGACATTGTCCAATTGACATGATTGAGATAAAATTATTTTTTGGTCAAAATATCAAAACTAGATATATGGTGAATTTGATCAGATGTGATACGAGAAAAGGCTTCAGCTAGCATCATAATTGATTTTGATATTTACATATGTACATTAAGTTGTTTGCTGTCAACTTTGCCTGTTGATAGCAACCAGACATGTATCAGATTTGCATCAATAGCAAAAAGGCATTTTTGCGAATCGCACCTGGTAAATCAGTGTCTTTTTTGTTACAATCCAACATTTCACGCAGTTTCGAAGCGATAATTTGGGTTGGGTCACGTGTAAAACTCCACCAAGAACTCAGTTTGCTTGCTAAAATGTTCGGCATTGTTCTTCGTAAGAAGCAAAGGTGTACCAAAGGGGTAATCAGTATCATAAAACCATAAAGACAAAGACAAAACCGGCAGACAAAAACTCATCACAACAAAACAAACCACATAACAACATAAAACACACACACATAACAACAAAACCGCATTCAGCAACGTGAACTCAAATCGAAACATAAAGTCGTAAACTAGACAATTTTTAAATAATCACACGAAATAGTAAGTTAGGCCACCTCTCTCCAAAAGATTTTACTGATCAAACTTTTCGATGAGGTTGAATAAAAATTGTACACATAAAGCATATTTTTAATTTGGTTGCAGAAAAAAAGCTTAAAAATACATCAGAGTTAAGCCTTTTAAAAACAGAATAAAGAGAAAGGTGTCTGAATCTACAGTCTGTCCGTTCAGCTCTACAAAAGTCTTCTTTGGTGGAAATTTAGCCCTTTTTGCAGCAGTGTCTTTTCCGTATAAAAAAGTATAAACTGGTTATCAAAAGTAAATCCCACTTGCAGGCACCATCAGAATAATAAGATTTAGCTTTTATCATAAAAAAAAGTTTATGATTTCTGTTTTTGTATTGAAATTACCGAAGTGATTCGACCTGAGGATCAAGGTCAATAGTGCTAAAGTACCACTTGGGTATTTGCAAGTTTTATCAACTGGATGCATTTAAACAGTTCATGAGATAATAAAGTGTTCACATATTTTATAAACTTTCTGTCATTTAAAGATATATACTCTGTGTCAAAAGATGAAAATGTAGATATGTTGGTCTTCAACTGAGGCATATATGCACAAAGCTTCATCAGCTATACGTGCAGTACGTGAGCTAGGAAGTACTTATGAAATTCAACAGCGATAGTTAATCGCAAGGTCCATGTTTCTGTAGAATAAGAAACTTTATGATGTTCAAATAGAAATTAAAGGGTTCTCAATAACTTTTTCATATATACTAGTACTTAATCCATCCAACGTTTTGTAAGTCAGGAAGAAACGTGCTCGAAAATCTCCATTTGATACAGCACTTGACAAGAAACACTTTTTATATGTTGGAATACATGTGCATATGCGTATACGATATGTATTTGAATAAAAAAAAATATTCCCATCACTGGATTTATAAAATATTTTATCTTTGTTTCATATGCCTACTCATTATTATCTTTTAATAATTATATGAATTATTTATGTTCTGGCATTATTTATGCCATATGAAAATATATTTGACGCCGCTGATGTTGTGAAAATATGTTTTTATGAAAACTGTCCTCCATAGATTTTGTGAAGTGTCCTCCATAGATTTTGTACAATGACTGCGATAGATTTCGCTCAGATTTTAAAACACGGCTTGGGTGAATAAAGTTCAAATTAAATAAAATCCTGTATGTATTAACCCGTTTGTGCATGTGAAGAATGTGCAGAAATGATGTTTGAGAGGATACATATACACAATGATCACGAGTTGAATGCGATTTATGTTCACGAACCGATTATTTACATCAATTTGGAGTGAACTTTTTAAAAATCAAGTGTGCAGATTGAAATTTCTATTCGACATCACAAACAATTACAGGTAATTGAGTTATATATTCTATGTTATGGCTACTTAAAATTTGAAGCGAACGGCAATCGTACATCTTCTTCGTTTTTGTGTCATTTGAAAAAGTTTGTGCAAAAACAAATTCAACTGTACAATCTAGAATGGTTCATTTCACCATTTCTTTATAGGCCCTAAAACTGTACACTTCCGTTCCTACACTGTGAAAACCGGTCTTACTAATAAACGTCCGGTTGCGTCCGGGAAGGTAAAATGCGTCCGGCAGTACATAAAATGCGTCCGGAGGAAAATATAAGGTGTCTGGTAGTATGTAAAACTTATTCAGCTGAAAACACGAGCGCATAAAAGCATCTAAAAGTCTTGTATTTGTGCCCAAGTTAAACTAGAGGCTCCCAGGAGCCTGAATCGCTCACCTTGTATTCAATGATACTTATAAGCTGGATATTTTAACAAAGGACTGCTACTCTGTGGAATTATCAATTTTATTGTTCTAAGGGAAACAACTCCTATCAAGAAAGGTCTTACAACTTTGACCCCATTTCATAATTTTTAGATCTTTGTGTGCTTAACCATATGCAATTAAAATTTTTCAAATATCTTGTATTGTTTCCAAGATATTAGTCTTAAAAAAAGCAAAATTTGAAGAAGAAAAAACAAGAAAAAGGGCAATAACTCCTATAACCATTGTCAGATCTTCTTCAAAACTTCAGAGCAGGTAGATCTTTATGTGCTGATCATTATTACCCAAATAGAATTTTAATATCTGTTACCATTTTTGAGTAATTTGCAAAAAACTGCAATTTACCCATATGTTCTATTTTTAGCCATGGCAGCCATTTTGTTTTGTCGAATCAAAATTTCGAACAATAATTTTGTAGACCACATACTACAGAACAACCCTACTAAGTTTCATTTCATTTGACTAAGCAGTTTCAGAGAAGAAGATTTTTGAAAAGTTTAACAAAAAACTGTGAAAATGGTCAATTTTTACAATCCAAGGGGTATAACTCCTAAAGGAATGATCCTACAACTTTGACTCTGTTACAACTTTTGTAGATCTTGATGTGCTTAGTCATATGCAATTTAAATTTTTGAAATATCTTGTATAGTTTTCAGGATATAGGGCTAAATAAGTAAATTTTTTGAAAAAAAATCCAGAAAAAGGGCAATAACTCCTACATGTACATCGGTTGTTGGATCTACTTGAAAATTTCTGGGCAGGTAGATCTTGAGGTGCTGATCACTTTAACCCTATGCCAGAATTTTGATATCTGTTACGGTTTTTGAGTAATTTGCAAAAAACTGCAATTTACCCCTATGTTCTATTTTTAGCCATGGCGGCCATGTTTTTTGTCAAGTCAAAATTTCGAACGATAGTTTTGTAGAGGACATACTACAGAACAACCCTACCAAGTTTCATTACATTTGGCCAAGCGGTTTCAGAGGAGAAGATTTTTAAAAAGTTGAACGATGGACGACAGACGACGGACGACGGACGACGGACGCCAAGTGATTGCAAAAGCTCACATTGCCTTCGGCAAGGTGAGCTAAAAAGATACGTCTGTTAGATATTTGAAAGTTTTAAAAATATGTGTATCTGTATAACGGTGTTTTCATTAATAATGACGATATTCGTGAAAATATATAATTAAGCCACCTAAACTAAAAATCAATACCCCCTATATTCATACTAAGTTTTTGTTGTGGGTTAGTCCGAGGGCCAAAATCCAAACAGAGGTCAGAGATGATGAACACTTTTTGACAAAATGTTTCTATTGTCATTTTGAAATTGAGCGACGAATGGGAAGCACCATGCCCGCAACGAAAAAAAGAAAGATTCAACCGAGTACAAGGGCAAATTCCGGTTTCTGGTCTTGTGGTATTTGCTGAAAAACTGTCAAGTCACCAGTATATGCTGTGATATTAAAAACGAAAGAATATGGAATATGCGCCAAAAAGACACGATCCACATATCGAAATGATTTTTATAAATGTATAAAAGCAAAATTTCACTGCGTGTGAAACGCTTTTCTGGATTAACCTTCATCAGACACGCTAGGAGTAGAAAACTTGGAAAACCAGTAGAATATTAGATTTGATAAAAAAAAAATGCCAAAAATATTACAACAATGACCAAACAGATAAATTTATATATTTTTAAAGAAACAACCAAAAGTTGTTAAATTTTGGAAATATGTAAACTGTGTCTTTCCAACACATATTCCAGTACTCGAAAATATATAAGAGCATACAACTGTCTGTAACCTATGGTACCATCCGCAATGTGAAAGTTTGAGTTTACATGTAGATGATTTCAAAATGTTTATTACAAACAAAGAGCTTAGTTACACTTGCAATGGATGTTTTAATGACGAGGCAACGCGAGAATACTGCTGACGAAGTTGACTGAGGTAAGATTTATAATATTTATTATATTACCTAAATTCGTTCATAATTTTTCTCTCTTCTAGCATAATATATATATATAGGGAAACTGGCGGGAATTTTTTTCCAGTACAATTCACTGAACAATGAAACTTTTTTTTTAGTTTTATTACTGTTAATATTTCAAAAACAAGGCTGTTATATTAATTCAATATGTGTGACATGTATATATGTCAACGATCTGTTACCCTATAAAACTAATGAACTAGTAAATCAATAAATGAGATTAACAATCGTTAAAATCGTCTAGACGAAATTTAATTACTTGATTAAATTTTGTTAATTGGGTTTTTCACAAATCAGAACACGGGACATCAGCTTTTCTTTTGTCCAGCTATGATATGGATAACCATGGTAAGCCTATCTTTATGCTAAGTATTAAAGAAACGAAGGATATGAAAAAGGCAAAGCAATAACTAGCGATTTTTTTATATATGTTATTTTAAAAATTAGAAGCTCATCATTCTTTTTCATATGGAAAAAAAAATACATTAACTTAATTTGCTAAATTGTAACTTTTAACATGTTTAAATGTTCTTATGTTATTTACTTTATTTTTCAGTTATTTATGGAAACACCGATTTACAAATTTCGAACAATCCACCTATCATGATGGGACCATGCTACCTGCATTGGGATGGATCCTATCATACATACCATAGATTCTTTAGTCATCTGCTGACTGACTGGGGAGTTTAACGTCGTGACTATACCTATAAATAGGTCTGCAGCGAAGTCATCTGCAATGCTTTTTGGATGATGTAATTGGCCCTGAATTGAGCGGAAAAGCCTGGTCTTTGGATCAGACGAAGAAAAAAAGATTACAAATAAATATATATTCATACAACTGTTTTTTTTTTAAAACCGAAAAGATATGTTATCCGACGTTTTTTTCCTGCCAGATCACAGGGACTTGTTACGAAAAAAAATAAATATCTCTATATAAAAAACCACAAGGGAGGAATCTCCATGTCATAATACCGCATACTGCAATTTTTCAATCTCATTTTAAACTATCTAGTCATTCGTAATTTTTGGTAAAACTGGCGTGCCTTTGAAGATAAATGAATATATTTTCAGGATATCTACTTCATTATTCACTAACTTTTATCTAAACTTCACTACGATGACACTTTTTGTGAAAACTTACTCGTGCGAAAACTCCTTCCATATTTTTTATGACCCAATTCTTGATCTGCGATTTGATTGGTCGATAAGTAGGTGGAGGTATTATTTTCTCTTCCGAGAATCGGAGCACCGCACCTTAACCAATCAAATTACGGTGCTACGATTCTCGGAAGAGAAAATAATACCTCCACCTACTTATCGACCAATCAAATCGCAGATCAAGAATGGGGTCGTAAAAAATATGGAAGGAGTTTTCGCACGAGTAAGTTTTCACAAAAAGTGTCATCGTAGTGAAGTTTAGATAAAAGTTAATGAATAATGAAGTAGATATCCTGAAAATATATTCATTTATCTTCAAAGGCACGCCAGTTTTACCAAAAATTACGAATGACTAGATAGTTTAAAATGAGATTGAAAAATTGCAGTATGCGGTATTATGACATGGAGATTCCTCCCTTGTGGTTTTTTATATAGAGATATTTAATTTTTTTTCGTAACAAGTCCCTGTGGCCAGATGCTTTTTATGGTCTGCCGGACGCATTTTATGTACTGCTGGACTCATTTTACCTTCCCAGACGCAGCCGGACGTTTATTAGTAGGACCCTATAAAAACCAATGGTTATTCAGTTATTGTTTACAAAGTAAAAAAAAAACATTGACATCAAAACAAAGATTTTTTGCACCTGAATAGTGAAGTTTTGAGGAAACAGCGATCTGGCAGTGATCATCCATGACTTAGCTGCGAATGGATCGCATTTCATACATTGCCGTGCTCTGGATACAAGCCATTCTTCATCTGAAATCGTATCTTCCATCACCGATACCTGTAGATGCCATAGTTCGACTGAAATAATTTGTCGAAAAAAATGAACCAGTCACAAAGAACATATAAATTTAGAGCCAAAGTCGGAAGATATAACGTATTTTATCCGTAAAAGAGTTCATCGAATTAGACAGGATCTTGTTTTAGAAAAAAAAATATACCACTATACTGTTGTGCAGTTATATTGTTTTTCTGAAAAAAGTGCCTGTGTTTCATAGTCCTTCATCTTGACACAAAATGTGTAACTGTAACTAACATGCCTAACATGTAACTAGAAAAAAATATGCTTAAAAATTTTAGCTGCAGGACAAAGTACATCAAAGATCAAAGATATAATTAAAATCAAATATGACAAATATATGATCCTGTAAATGTAGAACATAATAAAAAAGATAGAAAAAAAAAGAATGGTTCGAAATCAGCACTGATTCAGTGTTAAAAATTTGTAACGGAACAATTAAAAGAGTAAAAACTACAGGCTGCTTAAATTTATGGAACGCCAAATTAACATATATTCTGTAATGTTTTGCAAAAGGATAAATTCATATTAACGTGATATTTTGGACTTTCTTGTTATGTTATCAGAATTAGATCATATTTTCCAGTTAATTATTGCATAGCGGTTTCATCAGCTTATCTAGTTTCATCATCAATTAAGTATTTATCTTTGGAACATGATAGCTCTTGCATATAATTTCATCAGAATAGTTTGAGTCAATTTCTATTTATTCTAAAGTTTCTGCGTAGTTATTTATTTTTAAATATTGGTAATGCATAAGATTCAAAGGGGTATAAAAGAGAGAGAGAGAATGAGGTTGAGAGTCAGACATACAGGAGAGACAGATACAGACACACATAGAGTGGGTTGTATTTTTGAGAGCATATGAGAGTGAGATGTATGTAAGTACTTAGAGTGAGCCAGGGTTTGTTTTTCATGTTTTGTAAATGAGTTCTATCTTCTATTAATACAAGTTGTAAATTTTACTCTGTGTCTTTACTGGGTCTTCACAGTCGAAACCATTTACTTGGAAGTACGTTGTGATTTCCTTTTATTTTGTAACCTGGATATCCAAAGCTACCCTTAGTTCGGTTTGGATAATCTTGAAAGCAGAGCTTAAGAGCTTTATTTCATGAAACTTGGTATACTTACTATATGACCATCACTTAACATCAGTTGTCATAAGTCACTGGTACTTAGAATTTGAATTTACTTTTATTAGAATTTAATGAAACTTTACATTTAACATATTTCAACATATTTGTTTGTTTCTCGGTTTGGTAATAAAAATTCAAGGTTAGTAGGTTTTCTTCTCTGGTCTGATAATTAGTTGTATAGGAAGGTCATTATTGTGGTATCGAGTGTTCTCAGCTCCCAGCTCTCTCGCTTTTTCGTTACATTGGTGGCAGCGGTGGGATTTACTGTGAAAATATTCAATGGAGACACCAAGGAAATCTGGAAGGAAATCACTGGCTCCATCGCCATCTCAGGTAAGATCAAATTTATTTAGAAATAGGATGTTTTCTCCAGATGATTCTGGGTACGGAAACTCGCCTATGTCTGGTGTTCCTCATAATGTTCGTATGGTGAATAGACCTGATAACCTTAGATTACGGAATATTGGTCAATATTCACCTAGGAACGATTTGAGTAGAGCCCAGGAAGAGATGAGTGATGACTCTAATAATCAGGAGAATATTAGAAGTAGTAGTAACGGTTGGAAACGATTTTGGATAATTTGGATATTTGTTTTAATTACAAGTATTTGTCTAGTCGCTTTAGCCTGGGTTTATTTGCCTGATAACAAGGTAGTACAGAAGTCCCAAGAGTATGCAATTTCAGGGTTGATTACACTGATCGGGCTTATGATATTTACAACTCTTATCAAGCTGTTAGTGCAATATGTGTTAATTGGCCGTAGTGCTTTTCCGATTAAAAATCCACGGGTACAGGGTAATTTGAATCCTAATGATTATGGGTTTAATCAGTACTCAAATGATGCAATGATTGGTCAAGATGGTTCGTTTCAAGTTGGACGTCCTGATGACCAACATTTTTCAAATTACGCTAGTCCTAATCAAGTTCCTGTTTTTAACGGGGACAGTGACATGGATTGCGTTAATAGTGGAGAAATGATGGATTGTCAAGATCAACCTAATATTGAAAATGAAAATTTGTCATGTCATGATCGTACAAATGAATTGCAAAATACTATAGTTGAAAATGTTCTAAACCCTGTAATAAATGGAAATAGCGTACGCCCTGTTCATGAATATCCTGTTCGTAGAACTTTCTCTGGTTCAAACAATGATGTCTGGAATGAATTCATTCAATATTTTGAGAACATTTCAGAATTAAATTCATGGAACGGAGAGAAAGCTCGTAGAGTTTTATTGAGTACTCTGCGGGGACAGGCGGAAACCTATGCATACGGGATGCCGCTTGTTTTTCAGAAAAATTACGAACGTTTAAAGCAGAAAATGGATGAACGTTTTGGGCATACGGCTATGAAGGAAAAATATGTAACTGAGGCTAAGCTTAGAAAGCGACAACCTGGCGAATCCTTGCGAGATTTTGGCCAGGCAATAGAAGATTTATTTAGAAGAGCATATCCCGATAATCCACACATTGTCGAGGAAAATGCGATTAAGTCATTTTTAGATAAATGTGGTCACGTTGAAGATTTTAGGCTGGCCGTTAAAAGAACGAGACCTAAAACTTTACAAGATGCAGTGACAAGCGCAATGCAAGAAGAATGCTTAAGAGAAGGTGAAAAGGATCTTACTAAAAATATAAGACCTTTAAGAAACCCTTTGTATGAAGTAGAGGAGAAAATGGTACAAAAAGATGTACGTAGTGATGAGATAAGAAATTTTAGTCCTTATGCTATGAGGAATAGAAAATACGGTATAGGGCCCCAAGCGCAGCCCTATAATCGTCAAGGAAATAGAGGCAGAGGTAGACCTCTAATAATGAGAAATAGATATGAGAACTTTCGGGACACAGTTAACAGTGGAGTCCGCGAAGATTCTGTCAAGAAAGAGAATTTAAACTAGGTTTGACCGATGCTGAAGGCCATGTGTCGGTCTCATGTAGACGGCCTAAAGGAAATAATTATATGATTAGTAAAAAGAAATTAAGAAAAAGAAAAAGGAAACGTTTAGCTGAAGAAAGGAGTCTATTAGATCCTTCTTCTAGCGATAACAATTGTAAATCTGGAGGCTCAGGTCATGTTGACAGGACTTGGAGTAACACCAGAAATTCCCGTATCAGAATTAAGAGCAAAAGCGCAATGGTAGTACAGGGTGAAATAGAGGGTGTGAAACTTGATTGGAAAATTGATACTGGAGCTAAAAGTACTTTTATTACAAAACAAACGTACGAAATGATGAAATTTAAGCCCAAGCTCCAAGATGTAGAAAGTAATTATATTACAGCTAATGGCCAAAATTTGGAATGTTATGGTAAAGCTGTAATGAATATTGTCTTTAATGATATAGTTTTTAGACATGAAGTTGTTGTAGGTGGTGTAAACAACAATTTGATAGGAGAAGATTTTATTATGCATTACCGGTGTACATGGGATCACGATGAGTCAAGTTTCATCATTATGGGCAGTCGTGTACCTTTAGAAGCCAGAGACGAAAATCGGGCTTCTGGTAGGATAATTGCCCTAGAGACTGTATTGATTCCTGCCGGTCATGAAGCAATAATAAGATGTGGGTTAGCTAATCCATCTGGAGTGGTAAGGTCAACGAATTATGTTGGTATACTAACACCAGAAAAACAGTTTTTAGAGAGGCAAGGTTTAGCACTGGCTAAAACATTAGTGGATATTTCTAATGAAGTAATTTTTAGTCGTTGGTTTAACCCAAGTGCTGATGATGTAAGGGTATATAAGCACAGTCATGTTGCTTTATTTACGCCTGTTGGTAGAATAGGTCCAATAATAGATTTTTCAGAGTCTAGAAATTATCAAGTTAATCAAATTGAAAAAGAGGATGGTGTTCCAGAACATTTAACAAATGTTTTTGAAGTCGGGTCTGAACACTTGAGTTTAGATCAGAGAGAAACATTTAAAAAATTTCTAAATAAACATCAAAGTTGTTTTGCTAAACCTGGTGAAGTAGGGCGGACCCATTTAGGCACGCATAAAATAAAGTTAAAAGACGAAACACCTGTACGGGAGCCTCCTCGGCGGATCCCTTTATATAAACGTCAGGCGTTAGAAGAAGAAATTAAGAAGTTAGAGGAAAAGGGGCTAATTGAAAAGTCTATGAGTCCGTGGTCGTCTCAAATTGTTATGGTACAGAAACGTGATTTGAGCTGGCGTCTATGTATTGATTACCGGAAGTTGAATGAAAAGACCATCAAGGATGCCTATCCGTTGACCAGAATTGATGAGAATCTTGATGCCCTTGATGGTGCAGACTGGTTTACATCACTGGACTTGGATATGGCGTACCATCAAGTTCCGATGTCAGAAGCGGACAAAGAGAAAACTGCTTTTGCAACACCAAGAGGAGGTTTATATCAATTTACCACAATGCCCTTTGGCCTTTGCAATGCTGCAAGCACGTTCGAAAGAATTATTGAGAAGGCTTTGACTGGGTTACAGTGGAAAATTGCTGTTTTGTACTTAGATGACATAGTAGTTTTCAGTAAAACGTTTGATCAACATTTTGAAAATTTAGAACTTGTTTGTAGTCGTTTGGAAGAAGCTGGTTTAAAATTAAAACCTAAGAAATGCCATTTTCTTCAGAAGGAAGTTAAATTTTTAGGCCATGTAGTTTCAAAGAATGGTATACAAGCTGATCCGGACAAAATTAAGGCTGTGAAAGACATTAGGCAACCTACTACTGTTAGGCAAGTTCGAAGTTTCTTAGGATTATCGTCCTATTACAGGAAATTTATTAAGGATTATTCAAAAATTGCGAAGCCTCTATTTGACTTAACTAAAAAAGATATCAAATTTGTTTGGAATAGTGATTGCGAGACAGCATTTCAAGAACTGAAGACAAGATTAACAACTGCCCCTATACTGGCGTATCCGCAAGCTGACGGGTCAGAATTTATTTTGGATACGGATGCAAGTGCTTATGCCATCGGCGCAGTTTTATCTCAAGTTCAGGGCGGCAAAGAGCGTGTTATAGCGTTTGGCAGTAGGACTCTTGATAAACCTGAGAGAAACTACTGTGTTACACGAAGAGAAATGTTGTCCGTAGTTTATTTTACTAAATACTTCAGGCATTATCTTTTGGGAAGAAAGTTTAAATTACGGACGGATCATGGGTCTTTGACTTGGTTACGGAATTTCAGGGAACCAGACGGCCAGGTTCATAGATGGATTCAGCAGTTGAGCCCATTTCATATGCAGATAGAACATCGTCCTGGCAAACAGCATGGAAATGCAGATGCATTATCGCGACTATACACTGAAAATGGAGACGTATGTAAGCAGTGCGCCATGCCGTGGGACTACACTTACGATGGACCAAGGGAAATAGAAATTAAAGATATGAAGGAAGGCGGGTCGAAAGAGATATCGTTGGATTATATTTCAAGTGGCGAATCTGAAAAAGAAAATAATGAAACGCCCATACAGAGACCGGGTCATATTACCAATGGAAACAGTGGAAGTATGAGCGGTTTAGATGGTGCAGTTTCAGGAGAAACTCAAATACTAAGGAGGGGGAGAAAGCCAAATCGACCGAAACCCAACAGACAAAAGAAGGTCCCGGAAGTCAATTTCACTCAAGAAGTAATCAGGAAAAAACAAGAAGAAGATCCGGCTCTGATGTCCATTCAAGAGTTAAAACTCAAAGAACAGAAGCCTAGTTGGGAAGAAATAAGCAGTGAAAGTCCCGTTTTTAAATTTTGGATAGCAAGATGGGAACTTTTAGAAGTCAAAGACGGAATACTATGTATACAGTGGGAAGATGTTGGCGGTGCCAAAAGATGGAAGTATTGTATGCCGAAAGAATCAGCAAAAGACATCTTATGGTTTCTACATGACAGCAAAACCGCAGGACATTTAGGCATAAAGAAGACATTTGAAAAAGCCAAACTATCTCCATTTTTCTGGCCAAATATGCATGAAGCAGTCAAACAGTATGTAGAAGAATGTGATGTTTGTGGAGAGCGGAAGAACCCGCCAAGGAAGAAACGTCATTTGCTGAAATCATATTTAGTAGGAGCGCCCTTTGAACGCATTGCCACAGATATAGCGGGACCGTTTCCAGTTACAGAAAACAAAAACAGATATATTCTCGTGATTGGCGATTACTTCACAAAACTGACAGAAGCTTACCCCATGCCGGACATTCAAGCTACAACAGTTGCAGATATTTTAGTTAAAAGCTGGATTAAAAGATACGGATGTCCTCTACATATCCACTCAGACCAAGGCAGACAGTATGAAAGTTTAGTATTTCAAGAGGTATGTGATTTATTGGAAATCAACAAGACCAGGACAACACCACTCCATCCCCGTTCAGACGGTATGATTGAACGAATGAACAGGAGTATTAATGACATGTTATCTAAATATATACGTTCACATCAAAGAGATTGGGATCATTGGCTAGACTTTGTAATTATGGCGTATAATTCAACACCCCATGAGAGTACCGGAATAAGTCCACACAAAATGGTATATGGCAGAGAAGCAACTTTTCCCCTTGATTTTATAACAGAACCTTTACCAGAAGAAGAGAGTCCAGTATATGCATCTAAATATGTCAGAAATTTGGAGGATATGTTGCAAAAATCCCATGATTTTGCCAGAGAACATTTAAAATTATCAGCAGAAAGACAGAAACGTTTATATGATGCTAATGTAAAAAAAATGAATTATGAGGTCGGAGATTTAGTATGGAGGAACCAGAAGAAGAATACACCAGGATTGAAGATGAAGATCGCTAGACATTGGACAGGCCCGTGGATAATTGTCGAAAAACTTAGCGACGTAATCTATAAGATTAAACATTCAAAGAATTCTCCAACTGTTATTATTCATGGAGATAATTTAAAGACATATCAGGGATGCAAAACGGTTAATTGGTTCCCAGAGAAAGAAAAACAAAGGACTTCTGTTGGATTGCCTAATATTTCAACGTTTAACGATAATGAGCCCCCAGAGAATATTGTAACGGAAGATGCGGATATCTTTAATCAACCCCCCGATGTTACAAATCGCAGTTTAATAGACGAACCAAATTCAGAAAAACAACCTGTTGTAAACTTTAGTCCAGAAACAGATGTTGATTTATTTACGTCCGATAAACTTTTAGAAGATGAAAGGAACCGTAATTCAAATAGTGTCCGGAGATCGCCCCCATTATTACATAAGTTGCGTAAGGTCATTGCACCACCTGCGAGTAAACAAGTCCCGAAATCGAGGTTTGGCAGAAAAATTAAGATTCCGAAGAAGTTAGACGATTTTATTTTTGCTGTTATAATGGATAAACGTTTTAAGTGCAAGGATTGTGGAAAGACATATGCTAGCAGAAGAAATTTAAAGAGACATGTGAATTCAAGACATGCTGTTAAAGTTAAATTCATCCGCTGTCCGATCGCTGGCTGTTTGAAGTATTATTTTCGAAAGGACTATCTAAAACATCATTTAAAGACAACACACAAGTTTGATGACGACAATACAAGGAAATTGTTAGCAGATTTAAAGATGGATTGTGAAGATAGGACAATTGTGACACAAACAGAACATGCAGAAGCTAGACAGGACGAATATCTTGGAGATATTGAAGATGTTTCCGATGTTTCAAGTGTAAGCCTGGAAACAGAATGCAGACTGTTGGATTTTAACGACGATGAAATCTGTGAAGGAAAGGACAAAACTAAAAAAGAAAAGAAACCTTTAGACTGTTCCAACATAAACATTGTAGATGATGGTGAACAACCAGGACCGTCAGGCCTTCAAGGAACTTCAACGAATGATGACCACAGTGAGAGTGTACACACCGTGGAGACACTATCCATCACACTGGTGACCACGAGGATTTACAGGCCGGATGGAACTGTACATGAGCGACGCCACCATGAATTCTCATCTTCCTATGCTGACCCCAGACAGGTTGATTGGATGGGCTTTATGCGGTATGCGCAAGAAGAGATCGCCCGACATGCCAGAAGCCAACACAGGCGGGAAGCAGAACAAGAAAAGATGGATGAAGACTGAGGACAATTTTATGAAAAGACAAAAAAAAGTAACTTTTCGATTTAATATTTCTTTATGTAATTTTTTTTAATATTTTGCTAAATTGTCCTAACTTTAAGAAACCTACAAGGATATATTGAAGAGTTGTGATTGTATATAGTGTTCAGTAGAATAGTTTTTTTTTTTGATATTTTGTTTTACATATTAATTTTTTTAATGTTTTTTTTTATGCATAAGTGATGTGCCT
This sequence comes from Arcuatula senhousia, assembly GCA_963971305.1. NCBI lineage: Eukaryota > Metazoa > Mollusca > Bivalvia > Mytilida > Mytilidae > Arcuatula > Arcuatula senhousia. The sequence goes on along the minus strand of OZ020314.1, from coordinate 25,257,677 downwards.
TAAACATGTTAAATAACTTAGTGCTATATATAGAAAGCATAATAAGTTGTTTTAAGATAAGTTTTTTTTTACATTTTGGTGCTTATTCAGTATAAGTTTGGTGCATGAAAACCTGTAGCATTGGATTTTCAAGCCCTGTGTACGCATTGTTTTATTTAAATAACAGTATTATTCGAATCTATTTGTGCTCAAGTCTCAGGTCATTTTTTTTAAAAAAGGATGTATACCAGTATTATTAATGTTTGTTTGTTCGTTTGTTTTTATACATTTACATGTATTTTATTGTGTGTTTGTTAAAAGTTGAGTAAGATTAACTCATAAGGATATTCTATTGTTACAATATATATTGATATGCATGATATGATAGGGAAACTTTGTTATTAGTCTTGTTGTTTTTTTTTTGTTGTACAATATTTTTGAAACGTTGATTGTTTTTGATACTATTGTTTTATATACATGTACATATATACAATTGTTAAACATGTTAGTATGGTGAGATTGAGATAGATTTATACTCCTTTGAATATCTTTTAATAATGTTGTTAATTATTTTTCTGTTAATTTACTTTTAGTTATTGAACAGTGGAAGTTCAATGTTTTTAAGAGGGGGGCTGTGTAATGTTTTGCAAAAGGATAAATTCATATTAACGTGATATTTTGGACTTTCTTGTTATGTTATCAGAATTAGATCATATTTTCCAGTTAATTATTGCATAGCGGTTTCATCAGCTTATCTAGTTTCATCATCAATTAAGTATTTATCTTTGGAACATGATAGCTCTTGCATATAATTTCATCAGAATAGTTTGAGTCAATTTCTATTTATTCTAAAGTTTCTGCGTAGTTATTTATTTTTAAATATTGGTAATGCATAAGATTCAAAGGGGTATAAAAGAGAGAGAGAGAATGAGGTTGAGAGTCAGACATACAGGAGAGACAGATACAGACACACATAGAGTGGGTTGTATTTTTGAGAGCATATGAGAGTGAGATGTATGTAAGTACTTAGAGTGAGCCAGGGTTTGTTTTTCATGTTTTGTAAATGAGTTCTATCTTCTATTAATACAAGTTGTAAATTTTACTCTGTGTCTTCACTGGGTCTTCACAGTCGAAACCATTTACTTGGAAGTACGTTGTGATTTCCTTTTATTTTGTAACCTGGATATCCAAAGCTACCCTTAGTTCGGTTTGGATAATCTTGAAAGCAGAGCTTAAGAGCTTTATTTCATGAAACTTGGTATACTTACTATATGACCATCACTTAACATCAGTTGTCATAAGTCACTGGTACTTAGAATTTGAATTTACTTTTATTAGAATTTAATGAAACTTTACATTTAACATATTTCAACATATTTGTTTGTTTCTCGGTTTGGTAATAAAAATTCAAGGTTAGTAGGTTTTCTTCTCTGGTCTGATAATTAGTTGTATAGGAAGGTCATTATTGTGGTATCGAGTGTTCTCAGCTCCCAGCTCTCTCGCTTTTTCGTTACAATTCAATTAATTGTACCTATCTTCAAATAATTGAAGATATGTTCAATTGAATTATACCTATCTTCAATTCAATTATAGATATCTTCAATTCAATTGTACCTAGGTACAATTCAGCACAATTAAAGATATCTTCAATTCAATTGTACCTATCTTCAATTCAATTGTACCTATATCTTCAATTCAATTGTGCCTAAGGTATAATTGAATTGAAGATATCTATAATTGAATTGAAGATAGGTATAATTCAAATGAAGATAGGTGTAATCGAATTGAAGATATCTTCAAAATGAATTGAAGATATCTTCACATGAATTGGAGATATATCCAAATGAATTATGGAGATGCTGGAATTAGACCTATCTTCAAGTGAATTAAAGATATCTTCAATTCAATTGAAGATAGGTACAATTAAATTATAACTAGGTGCAATTAAATTGCACCTAGGTATAATTCATTTGAAGATAGGTTCAATTGATATGAAGATATCTTTAATTATTTGAAGATAGGTACAATTGAATTGAAGATAGGTACAATTAATTGAATACATGTTAATTTGGCGTTCCATATAAATTATCTTGCTATGTACAACCGTTTGATAATGATTTTTATTCAAAGTCTGGCTTGTTTTAGCCATTTCTGCCTCCATTGTGAATGGGTTTATTAAACCTTTTCTCACACTTTTTTAATCGTGAAGTGTTCATGGTTAATATTTTATACCCCAAAGAGTTGATGGTCACAATCACACAATTATATATAAAACGATAAAAGATTCAAGACATTATCAAATTTGGATATTAAAAAATTCAGTATTTTGTAAAACGGTGCGCACATGTGTCATGCATGCACATGTTCATATGTATCTAGTAACGAAGAACGGATATTTAACCAAGAAAAATCAGCAAAAAAGTACAGCATATATGTTGAATGATAATATACGAAAGTTAAATAGAAGTCCCGTTTTTATGTTTTTGTAGATCTTTTTTTTTGCAAAAAGATTTTTGCTAACAGCTTCAATTGCTTTCTGGTTTTTACTTTTTATGAAATACAAAATGTTTCAAAAGAAATAAAATAAATTCATACAAATTAAGGCCATATTTTATTCATACTTTAAACTTTGCCAAAGCCTTTGTTTGTCCTTGTCATTCTGTGTTAACTGTTTTATGTCAAGAATTGGGTCTTTCGTTGATGATTTAGGGATTGGTTTTGATACTTTTGTATTGTATTATAAGTCTTGGGCCAATGCAAGACGGTAAGCAGTGACCTATGGTCATGTTGAAGACTGCTTGCTGTTTTCCGTTGTGATTTTTTGAATTGCTGTTTGTTTATGTTTGTTGTGTCGCGTACACTTATTCGTCTATTTATAAGACGGACTTTTCAAGGTATCACATTGGTAACAATAAACTTCCGAAGAGGGATGATCAATCTTATAATCCAAGTAGAAAAGACAAAACAAAGCAGACATATATCACAGGTTTGTTCAGCAGAAGCCATAATAAATATTTGTTAATCGTGGAATCTATCTTATCTTGATTGAATAGGAACAATTGTGGAGTCTATTAAGTTCAAAAGACTGGTTGTTGAATGACTTTGGGGAAGTTGCCCCCTTCTAGTGTTATCCTTATTCTCTGACCTGGTCTTATATACCAGAGAAATTGGAGATAATAACGGTCCTGACATTTCAAATTCACAGGTTACACAGTGTGTGCCACATTTTGAAATGTTATTTCTTCTTAGACGGAAAAAAATATTGTGGTCATTCCTTCAATATTCTTACATCAAAGTCCGAATATATGAAAACAGTCGGTCAAAAAGGTGTTAACACTGGGAGATTAAAGAAAAGGTGGGTTTAACTCGGTTGTACGGCACCAAATCCCTCTTTTCTAATGCCATCTGAGGGTCCGGTAACACTACACACTTTTGTATGTATTTTTGATATAGGTCGTGTCTTCTGCTATTGTGTGGTTTTCGTTGTTCTTATTTTTTTAATCTTTGTTTTTTGTTTTGTTTTTATACCCCGCCGCACAAAGTGGCAGGGTATTATGTTATACCCTCAGTTTTTTTTCGGTGGCTGTCCGTCCATCCGTCCGTCTGTCCGTCCCCCGAAGGTTTCCGATCAATAACTTGAAAACGCTTCAAAGGATTTTAATGATATTTTGCACCGCTGTTTAGTACAATAAAATACAGGTCAAGTTCAATTTCCAGCATGATAAAAAAACAGTTTTTGAGATAGGCCACTTTGAAAAATCAAATTTCATGAAATTTTGAGTTTTCGACCAATAACTTGAAAACGCGTCAAAGGATTTGAATGATATTTTGCACAGCTGTTTAGTACAATAAGATACAGGTCAAGTTCGATTTCCAGCATGATCCAAAAACAGTTTTGAGATAGGCCACTTTGAAAAATCAAATTTCATGAAATTTTGAGTTTCCGACTAATAACTTGAAAACGCGTCATGGGATTCAAATGATATTTTGTACAGCTATTGAGTACAATAAAATACAGGTCAAGTTCAATTTCCAGCATGATCCCAAAAACAGTTTTCGAGATAGGCCACTTTGAAATAAAATGTTATGAATTTTTGATATTATAACGTGGCGGGGTATCATTTAATGTCCCATAACATGCCCTATTTTTGTATTTTTATCTTCGGGTTGTTTTTTTTCTTTTTTTTGGGGGGGGGGGTTGTTGTTGTTTTTTTTTTTACTTGCGATATGTATATGTCCGTTTGGTTCTTTTAACCGAAACCAATTTAAAGGGCTCGTGGTTGTGTGTCAGGGCACAACTACATGCTGCAGAAATTTTAGCTCCGAAATGGTCCCACGAATGGGTTCTTTGGTTGGGTCAGATTCTAAATTCTTTTAAATTCTTTAACGGTAAGTGTAGAGACAAACTATCTTGTTCATGTTGTTAATATTAAATGAAAGACTGTAACATGATACTATATATAAAATTTTACCTTACTGATATGCGTACATTCACGAACTATAAGGGATCGACCATTGAAAAAATGGTGTGGGCTTGTTTTTTCTTAAAAGATATTTTGAATCTAACATGTTTTTACAAAATTATGTTGTCAAAAAAAGGAAGTTTTTTACCAATGAAAGTGTAAGAATTGACACATGTACTTCTTTGACTTGTAGCGATCTCATAAAGCATGGGACGAGCTTTAGTACTAGTTTTCAATATGTTTGGCTTTAAAGCCGTTTGTTAAAGTTTATTGGAATGAAATTGATTTAAAGAGCCTGTCTAAGACATGAAATATATAAAACATCAAGTATTTTGATGTTTTTAACAATTTGGAAAATTGCCAATGTCGCGTGAGATTTTGTAATTATTCAAGCTGACTTTGTGAAGAATCCCAGTAATACTGATGAGCCCTGTAGGTCGGCCATCTTTAATTTTCCAGAAAAAAATATTTTGCCAAAATAAGCCTTTCATGAAGGTTTTTTTAGGTGAACCATACCTAATATTTAGCCCGAGAAGTCGTCAAATGACCTAATGTAAGGATACTATACATTTGTATCCCTT